>JAABKJ010075445.1:160998548-161141911 GCA_011634705.1 Andricus grossulariae | reverse complement strand
TTCTCTTTTAATTGAAAATTAATATTTTTGGTTGAAAATCATCTTCTTGGTTGAAAATTAATTCTTCTTTCAAAATTAACTACATATTTTCATGAAAATTATTTTTTTCTGTTTTTTATAAATTTATTTTTTTCAGTT
This sequence comes from Andricus grossulariae, assembly GCA_011634705.1. Classification (NCBI taxonomy): domain Eukaryota; kingdom Metazoa; phylum Arthropoda; class Insecta; order Hymenoptera; family Cynipidae; genus Andricus; species Andricus grossulariae. The sequence continues at coordinate 161,141,773 of JAABKJ010075445.1, read as the reverse complement.
GAAAATTCATCTTTCTTGGTAGAAAATTATTCTTCTGGTTTGAAAATTTATCTCTTTTTTTGTGAAAATTCATTTTTGTGGTTAAAAATTGAACTTTTTTCTTGAAAATTTGTTGTTTTTTTAAAATAAAAATACATTTTTTCAGTTGAAAATTCAAGCTTTTGATAGAAAATTATTCTTCTTGTTAGAAAATTTATCTTTCAGTTTGAAAATCATTTTTCTTTTCGTTGAAAATTCATTTAATGAAAATTCAACTACATATTTTGATGAAAATTAGTTTTTCGTTTTGTTTTTTTGAACATTTATTTTTTTCAGTTGAAAATTCATCATTCTTGGTAGAAGATTATTTTTCTTGTTTGAAAATTTATCTTTCTATTTGGAAATTATTTTTCTTTGCGTTGAGAATTAATTTGACGAAAATTTAACTTTTCCATTTTTGATTGGAAAATTTTCTTCATTAGTTAAAAAATCAACTATTTGGTTGAAGAATGAATTCTTTGGTTTTCTTTTTTTTTTGGCCTGAAATTATTTTTGTTTTCAGTTGAAAATTCATCTTTTTGGTAGAAAATTATTTTTATTTTTGTTGAAATTGATTCAAATAAAAATGTAATTTCCCATTTTTGATTGATTTTTTTTTTTTTTTTTAATTAAAAAATCAACCATTTAGTTGAAAATTCATGTATTTTAATCAAAATTCGTCTCTTTTCGGTAAAAATGAATATTTTTGGTTAAAACTCATCTTTTTGGTCGAAAAATGAATTCCTTGGTTGAAAAACCAAGTTTTCAATTCGAAATCTTTCAAATTCAAGAAATTTCGGATGTTATCATCAAAATTGAAATTAAAGAATTTTTAATTGTAAAGTTTAAAAATTAAAAATTCTTCAATTATAAATGCTTAAAATTGAAAATTCTACAATTTTGCAGAGTTACATTTGAAAATTCTAAAATTTTGGTTATATTGAATTGAAAGCTATTCAATTTTTGAGATTGATATTTAGATTCTTTTTTATTTTTTTTTATAGTATAGATTCTTTTTTCAGATGTATAAATAAAATTTTTTTAATTTGCATGAGTTTGAAGATCAAAAATTAAGTTTTTAATTCAAAATCTTTCAAATTCAAGGAATTTCGTATGTTGATCATTAAAATTAAAATTGAAGAATTTTTAATTGTAAATTTTCAAAATAAAAAATTCTTGAATTATAAATGCTTACAATTGAAAATTCTTGAATTTTGATAATATTGAATTAAAAGCTATTCAATTTTTGAGATTTATATTTAGATTCTTTTTTATTTATTTTTAATTTCTTTATAGTGTAGATTCTATTTTCACATGTATAAATTAAAATTATTAAATTTGGATGAGTTTGAAGGTAAAAAATTAAGTTTTGAATTCGAAATCTTCTAAATTGAAGAAATTTTGAACGTAAATCATCAAAATTATCGCATTTTTCATTGTAAATTTTCAAAGTTAAAAACATTTCAATTTTGAATATGTACAATGCAAAGTTGCACAATTTTGAAGAGATTAATCTCAAAATTCTTGAATTTTGGAAATATTTTATTGAAAATTATTCAATTTTTAAAATTTATATTTGAGATTTTTTTTTATTTCTTATATATTTCTATATCCCAGATTCTATTTTAAGACGTATATATAAGAATTCTCAAATTTTGATGATTTTTGAAATAAAAAGTAAAGTTTTTAAATCTAAATCTTCCAAATTGAAGAAATTTGGAGTGTAAAGCAGCAAAATTACTGAACTTTGAATTTAAAAATTTAAAACTTGCATAATTTTTAATTTTAAATTTGGAAAAATTACCAATTTTTCAACTTTTACAATTCAAAATTTAAAGTTTCATAACTCTAAAGAGTTACAATTGAAAACTGTTCAATTTAAAATGATGTGTAAGTAACAATTATTAAATTTGGATGATTTTGGAGATCAAGAATCAAGTCTTCAATTTGAAATCTTACAGATTGATGAAATTTTAAATGTTAATCATCAAAATTACAAAATTTTCAATTTTTAATTGTCAAAATTCAAAACTTTCGAAATTTGAAAGTCACAATTCAAAATTCTACAATTTTTAAGATTAACAAGCGAAAAAAAAAAGTTGGAATAAAAATTCTTAAATTGTGAATTTAAAAAAATCAAAATTCAAGAAATTTTAATTCGCGATGTTGCAAATTAATGAAATTTTTTATTTAAAGCATCAAGATTAGATAATTTTTAATTCTAAGACTTGAAAGTTGCATAGTTTTGAACTGAAAATTCTAAAAATTAAAAAACTCTTCATTTGAGCTTTGAAACAAATTTTTTTACAGAAATTATAAAAAAATTTCGAAAAATAAAAAATTCAAATTTATAAAAATTGGCTCATCCGATTCTGATGGCTTAAATATATGTTATATATATGATAGGCCCAAACACTTCCCTTAGACCCCCCACCCCTCACCGTCGTTACGTAACACTTTTTCTATTATGTTTAAAAACATAATTGACATTTCCTAAATAAAAAAAAGGTTTTTCAAGATTGCTGTATTCTCTAAAAAATAATAATAAAATGTTTTGATGATATAAAGAATACGAGATAATATTATTAATAATACAATATAAAAATTTCAAATAACTGTTTAAAGTTTTTAAACATTCAAATTAGAGCTGAAAATAAATTTTGAAAGTTGAGAAGAAGAAAATAAGTATTATCAATTTGTTTTTTAAATTTATATAAATATAATTTTTATAAGTTTCTTGAGAAATTGAAAAAAGATTTTTGAATATTTCAGATGTGTCAAAAAAGAATCTAGGAGATTTTGAAGAAATTTTATTTTATTTTATAGGATTTTACAAAATATTATGAGAAATTCGAGTCTTTTTCAAAGATGTTTAGGACTTTTGGAAGTTTGGACGAAATCAAGAAGTATTTAATAAATATTTGGAAATTTTCCCGAGTTTAAAAATATTTCTCATCTATTAAAAACTACTTAAATACCTAAAAATATTTTTAACTGACTCGAATTTTTTCTTTGATTTTGAAAAATCATTCAAAATATAAAAAAATTGCCTCATAATCTTCTAAATTTTCCCAGAAATGGAGGGAAAATTTATTTATTCTCTTAAAATCCTTTCAAATTCTTTGAAAGCTTCTAAAGCTTATTTTTGAAATCTTCAAAATTTTACATTTCTAAAAATCTTTTAAAGTTTAAAAATCTGTTTGAATATCTTCAATTCTTCTAAATATTTCTTGAATTTACTTGTTTTTTTTTTTATAATATTTTAATCTTTCCAAGATTTTGCTTTGAAATTTTCTACACACTTTTTTGGAAATTTTAGGAAATCTTTTGATATGTTTAAACCCCTTTTTTAATTTTCTCTTAAAGTTCATTTTTCCAAATAAAAAATCATTTAAAATTTTCACACGTATCTTGAGAAAATTATTGTTTTAGTCTTGTCAGACCTTCTAAACCTTCAATTCTTTAAAAATTATTCAAATTTTCCTTGATTTTTTATTTAAATTCTACAAAATTAAAAAAATTACCTTAAAATATTTCAGGTTCTTCTTTCATAATTTTCGAAATCTTTTGAAATCTTTTGAAATCTTTTTAAATTATCTCTGATAATTAATTTTTCAAAATAAAAAATTATTCTTATTTCTCCTAGGAACCTAACAATTTTTCTCCATTTTCGTGAAACCTTAAAAATTTCTTAAATAATCTTTAAAAGTTGTAATTATTTTTGAATCGTTTCAAAACTTGAATATTTGATAAACTTACTAAAATTTTTTCTAAAATTATGTAATATGGCAAAATTGCAAAATTTTGCTATAAATTCTTTTACAATCTATCTAAAAATGTTAGGAAATAAATATGTTTTGTCATTTTTTTTAATTTTCTCTTAGAATTCATTACAGAACATCATTTAAAATTTTCCCATGAATCTTAAGCGCATTTTTATCATTCTATTGACATCCTTCAAAATTCAGTTTGCCCAAAAGATTGTTAAATTCTGAAAAATTAAAAAAATTGTCTCAAAGTCTTCCATATTCTTTCCCATACATTGTTTAATCATTCTATTTAGGATCCTTCACATTTTTTAAAAATTGTTAAAATTAGGCGTTATACGCCTACAAAGAAGGGTTTCATAGCTTATTAGGACTTTAATTAGGTTTTTTAAACCTCACTTCTTCCCCCTCCTAATATAATTTCACCCATCCTCTCCTCTTCTATCGTATCCTATCTGATCATACCCTATGTGTACCTATCTTATCCTCATTCTAACTCTTCTTTCCCCTCTTGTTCCATTTCCTTCCCTCCTATTATTCCCCTCCCTCACTCTCACACCCTTCTCTTGACTATCCTTCTTCCCTTCATTTTAACCACCCTCTACTACTTTTTCTACTTTCCAGCCATACTTCCCTTTTTCATCCTTCTCCCTTCCTCCTCTAATAACTTTTCCGACTTACCTTTCTACCCTTTCTTCCCCTACTACTAATTTTTAACTTTTTCTATCCTCTCCTAATTCCTTACTTCCGTCCCTCCCTAAAAACCGAGTTAATGTTGATCCTTCACAGTTTTAAAAAATTGATCAAATTAGGCGTCATGCGCCTACGAAAAAAAGGTTTCGTAGCCTATCAGGACGTCAATTAGGTTGTTTATATCTCTCTTCTTCCCCCTTCCAATATAATTATACCCTTCCTCTCTTCTTCTATCGTACTCTATCCTATCCGATCCTACACTCTCTGTACCTATCTTATTCTCATTCTAACTTCCCTTTCCCCTCTCGTCCCAATTTCTTCTGTCCTACTATTCCCCTCCTTACTCTTCCTCCCTCCTCTTCTCTATACTTCTTCCCCTCATTTTCACTTCCATCTACTACTTTTTCTACTTTTTCACCATACTTCCCTTTTTCATTCCTCTCCCTTCCTCGTCCATTCACTTTTCCGACTTACCTTTCTACCCTTTCAGCCTCTACTACCACTCTCTAACTTCTTATATCCTCTCCTAATTCTCCACATTTTGTAATCCCTAAAAAAATGAGGGTAGGAAAAGTGGGGGAAATCACTAGTGAAAGTGAGGGGTAGTGACAAGAGGCGAATTAGTGGAGGAGGAGGATGATATTCGAGGAGAAATAAGGAGAAGGTTAGTGAGGATAAATTAGCGAAGTAAAAGTACGGGAAATGGGGGAGGAAAATCAGAAGGAGTAAGCGGAAATGAGAAAAATTAGGGAAATTAGTGGGGCGAAATAGTGAAAGTGAGGAGTAGTGACAGGAGGCGAAGTAGTGGAGGAGGAGGAGGATAATTGAGGAGAAATGAGGGGAAGGTTAGTGAGAATAAATGAGCTAAGTAAAAGTACGGGAAATGAGGGGAGGAAAATTAGAATGAGTAAGCGGAAATGAGAAAAATTATGGAAATTAGGGGGGCCAAATAGTGAAAGTGAGGGGTAGTGATAGGAGGCGAAGTAGGGGGGAGGAGGAGGATAATTGAGGAGAAATAAGGAGAAGGTTAGTGAGGATAAATGAGCTTAGTAAAAGTACGGGAAATAAGGAGAGGAAAATCAGAAAGAGTAAGGGGAAATGACAGAAATGAGGGAAATTAAGGGGGCCAAATAGTGAAAGTGAGGGGTAGTGACAGGAGGCGAAGGAGGAGAGGAGCAGGATAATTGAGGAGAAATAAGGAGAAGGTTAGTGAGGATAAATGAGCAACCATAAAATAATTAAAATCGTTTAAACTTCCTTCAAGTGATTAAAATCAATTAAAAATCCCTTGTAATCTTTAAAAATTTCTTAAAATATTTTAAATGTTTTGAAATTCCCTCAAAACTTTTTTAAGATCTTGAAAATTCTTGGCAATTTTTTGACAAACTCAAAAATCTTTCAAATAATTTAAAATCTCTTCAAATCATTGAAATCGATTTAAAATTCCTTAGATTTTTTTTTTAAATTCCTTAAAATATTTCAAATCCTTTGAAATCCCCTTAAAAGTTTTTGAGGTCTTGAAAATTCTTCTGAAATCCTTTCAAATCATTTTTAAAATTCATGGGAATCTTTTAAAATAATCCTCAAATATTTAAAATCCTTTTAAATCTTTGTAAATCCTTTGATATAGTTTAAATCTCTTGAAAATATCTTGGAAACTACAAAATACCCTAAAATATTTCAAATTCTTTAAAATCCCTTCAAATTATTGAAATCTATTTAAAATTCCTTGGAATCATTTGAACTCCTCTAAAATATTTAAAATCTTTCAAAAGCCCCTTGAAACTTTTTAATCTCTTGAAAATTCTTAGAAAATGTTCAAAATACCCAAAAATCTTTTAAATCCTTTGGAATCCTTGCAAATTATTACATTATATTTAAAATTCCTGGATTTTTTTTTTAATTCCCTAAAATATTTCAAATCTTTTGAAATCCTCTTGAAATTTTTCAAAATACCCAAAAATCCTTTGGAATCCCCTTAAAACTTTTTAAGCTCTTGAAAATTCTTTTAAAATTTGCAAAATACCCAAAAAATGTTTAAATCCTTGAAATTTCTTCAAATTATTGAAATATATTTAAATTCCCTAAAATATTTTGAATCTTTTGAAATCCTCTTGAAACCTTTTAAAACTCTTGAAAATTCTTTAAAATCATTGAAAATAATCAAAAATCATTTGGCATTCCTTCAAATTATTGAAATCTATTTACAATTTCTTGAAATTATTAAAATCAATTAAAAATTCCTTGTAATCTTTAAAAATTTCTTAAAATATTTCAAATGTTTTGAAATTCCCTCGAAACTTTTTAAAGATCTTGAAAATTCTTGGCAATTTTTTAACAAACTCAAAAATCTTTCAAATAATTTAAAATCTCTTCAAATCATTGAAATCGATTTAAAATTCCTTGGATTTTTTTAAAATTCCTTAAAATATTTCAAATCCTTTGAAATCCCCTTAAAACTTGTTGAGCTCTTGAAAATTCTTCTGAATTTTCAAAAATACCTACAAATTTTTAAAATAATTTGAAATCCTTAAAAATCTTTTCGAAAATTCATGGGAATCTTTTAAAATAATCCTCAAATATTTAAAATCCTTTTAAATCTTTATAAATCCCTTGACATATTTTAAATCTGTTGAAAATCTCTTGAAAATCTCTTGGAAACTATAAAATACCCTAAAATATTTCAAATTCTTTAAAATCCCTTCAAATTGTTCAAATCAATTAAAAATTCCTAGTAATCTTTAAAAATTTCTTAAAATATTTCAAATTTTTTGAAATTCCCTCAAAACTTTTTTAAGATCTTGAAAATTCTTGGCAATTTTTTAACAAACTCAAAAATCTTTCAAATAATTTAAAATCTCTTCAAATCATTATTGGTCATGCTGAAATATTTGGAAATATATATTTTTTTCTTCAGGTTTTCTTTTTTGGATAAGGCTGGCAATTTTTCAACATTTGTATAGGTCTCACAATAATATTTTCAAAAAATAACTTTGCGAAAAAAGTCGTAATAAATGATAAACTGAAAACTTGTTTTCGTGAATACTTTTAGGAAATTTAAATTTCAACCGGGTTTTTCGACACATGTTATCTAAAACTACGGAAAATGTATTTTTATGCCTTTTCGGAAGGGACGCATAATTATTATAGATTAAAAATTCCAAAAAGTAGGTTTCCGGAAATGAGTATGTCGGGCTGTGCATGTGTGTAAGTGTGTGTGTGGTCTGTGTCTGTAGATTTTTATTCTGTCAGCACGACAACTTTCGTAAGAATTTACATACTGGATTGGATTTCGTTATATATTCTCATTTAGTGTATCAAACTGAAGGTCAGGTTCGTTAGACAACATTTTGAATGAGACTTTAATTCTGATAAAATATAAATTACCAAAGTTAAGGCATTTGAAAAATTTAAAAAAGCTAATAAAAATGTATTTTTAAGCCAAACAATGCACAATATGAATAAAAGTCTTGATAAAAAAACATTTTTTTTTAAACACCCTACAAAAATGTCATAATAGTTTTTCGAATTTTCTCGAAAAATCAAGAATTCAAATTCTGATTGCACAAAAAAAATAATGAAAAGTAAACAATTCCATTTGGGGTCAAATTATGTAAGATACAGAAAAAGATGAATCAATGGGAATTGAGCCCTAAAAATTCATGTACAAATTTTTTAGGAATTACTGCTCGATGGGATGCCTCTTTTTTGTTTAATTTGTTAAAAACTGTATTAAAAATAGAAAAAATATAATTTTTGGCTAAACGACACAAGCAACAAAGAAATCATTAAAATTTTATTATTTAAAAATGGGCTACAAATTTGATAATAATCATTTTTTGATACGCTAAGCAGTTTTTTGTTTCAATCATGAAAAATTGCATTTATAATGAACAATCAAATTTCTGAAAAAAGGACGCAAGGTACGAAAACATATAAACGGATAAAAATTGTGCAACCAAAAAAGATCTACAAATGTGTTATAAACTTGTATTACAGAAATAGATTTGAAATAGAAAAATTTACTTAATGGAAAAACGACACAAGCTACAACAATATTTTATTCAACAAAATTTTTCACCTAATTATATCTACCAATTTTCTCAGAAACACTTTACGCTGGATGCGTAGTCTTGGTTCAAATCGTGTGAAATAACATTGCAAAGAGACAACTTAAATGTACGAAGAAACGATACAAGATGCTGTCAAATGTATTATAAGAAATAGCTTTTGATATGATGCGCATTTTTCCTTCGATCGAATAAAAACACAGAACAAAGAAAAAACTCGAGTTCTAAGCACGCGATACGCGATGAGAATGTGTTCGTTTGAGCCGAAGAAGCTTTGACAAGAGAGAATTCAGTATCATCAAAGTACAGCTGTAAATTTATCCGATTTACGTTCTTCATAAAATTCGATATTGTCTTGGTAAATACTTTGAAACCAATTGAAATATGATGAAATGCTTCGAAATTTAATGACATCCTTCAGAATTTAATTAAACTCTTCGAAATCACCTTTAAAGATTTACATTTTTTCAATTTTTTGACAACTTTCCAAATTTAAAATTATAATTGCAATTTTTACAACACTTCAAATTATCTTTTAAGATTATTCGAATTTTTCTTAAAATTTTCTTAAAATCTGTCATAACTAAAAATACTGCCTTAAAACTCTCCAGATATTTTTAAGCGAATTTAAAATATCTTTTGAAATATTATTAAAGATTCTCATAATTTTAATTTCTGAATAATTTTGAAATTTTTTGTAAAATTTTGTAATCTTGCAAAATTAAAAATTGTCCCGTAAAATCTTTTATATTCTTCTTCGAAATTTTAGGAAATAATTTAAAGCGTTTTAAAGTATTTTTCAATTTCCTCGTAAAATTAATTTTTTTAAATAATAAATCATTTGATCAGATAGGTGTGTTCCAGACAAAATATATTAATTAAGCATGGTATAAATGCTATCTCCGAATAATGCTATCTTGACCCACTTACAAGAAAGTAGAAAACATGTTTTCTATCAAATCACTTCACGGAAAAAAATTAGCTATTTTTATCGATCAAACGAGTAAAATGAGAATAATAGTTTCGTATCGAAACAAAAAAGATGAAATAAGTCAAAATTATGAAATTAAATTCATAATAAATAGAACGAGAAATTTTTCTTAAACTTGTAACATTAAAATTTAACTATAAAATTCTTTGAAATAAAATAAAATTCAATGAAAAAATGTGGACAACACACCCTTAAATGTCTCCACTCAAATTAAAAAAGCCAAACTAAAAAAAAAGATGGAGGAAAACGAAGGCAGTCTGCAAAATCCCTTCATTCTTTTTTCTCTCTTTTTTTTATTTTTTAAGTTAATCAAACAAAAACTTACAAAATGCTACCATTCCATCATCAATTTTTTAAATCAGAAATGCCAAATAAGTAGCTTAATTTCTTGATAAAATTTATTTTTAAATGTTTCTAAACATTATTGATAAAAGAGAACATTTTAATAGTAAATGATTTTCTAATACTCAGAAATAATTCTGTTCTTAACATTTTGCTACCACACTGTAATTTTTAAACTTTTTACTGTTGGTACGGGTAAAACAAAATGTAGATTTTTGAAAATTTCGAAAAAAAAATTTTCAAGCTTTTAGAAAAGTTTTGAAAGATTTCAAGATAAGGAAAAAATTTTCTTAAGATTTCTGGGAAAGTTTGAACTGATTTTTATTTCGAAACATTAATTTTGAGAGAATGTTTAAAAAGATTTTTAATTTTTTTAAAAGATTTTTAAAATTGTCAAAGAATAATCAGGGAGATTTAAAGGCCATTTTTTCAATTTTGCAGAATTTAAAAAAACATTTAGGAATAATTCGAGTTAGCTCAAAAGATATTTTATAATTAAAGAAGTTTTGAAGAGATTTCAAATATTTTTAAGCTTCAAAGATTTCCGAAAATATATAAAATATTTTGTAGTTTCTTTCAAACTTCTAAAAGTCTTAAATATCTTTTAGACTGACTGGCATTCTTCCTAAAATTTTGTAAAATTCTTTAAAATCCTGTAAAATAAGAAAATCATACTTTTTTGACATTTCTGAAATCTTTCAAAATCTTCTTGAATTTTCGCAAGACTCTTAGAAAAATTATATTTATACAACCTTTAAATTTCGGTGGTTACATTTTGAACTGTTGAAAATTGAAGAAATGGAAAGTTGAATGTACAACATAAAGTGAGAATTAATTATTTTGAATAGTTAATCTTGTTTCAAATGTAATGAATTTTGTATGAAATAACTGATTTCATGCAAAAAAAATTAACCTAACCTTAAATTTCTCCAAAATTGTAAATCTTGTTTGAAATCTATATTGAACGCCATAAGCTTAACCAATGACAGGCCAAACACATCAAGATAACCTACATTCCTTAAAAAATTGCACATAATTTTCAATTTTTAATCATTTTTAATTGAAACTACTGATAGCTTAAAAAGAAACTAACATAACATATAATTGTTTGGAACTATAAATCTTCTTCAAAGTCTAATGGTTTTTGTTTAAGGTAACCAATTGAATGTGAAAAACGTTGGTATAACCTGAAACTTTTCAAAATTTGCATATCTTCATTGAAAACTATATATATTTTTTACTACAAATGCTGCCTGCTGGTTTGAAACGGCAACATAACCATACATTGTTACAAAGTTGTTGATCTTCTTTGAAATCTAATTTAAAAAAATTTGAAATACGACCTTTCATCAAAAATAAACACTAAAATATTGCAAGAATGTAAAAATATTCTAAATCTTGTTCAAATTACAGTATTATATTATAGTATTATAATGATTCTCAATTGAAATCCCCACTTTTTAATATTAGGCAATCGCGTAACCTAAAGCTGCTAAAAAATTGTGAACCTTCAGAATCTATTGATTGTTGTTTAGGAATTGTAATTTCCTGTGAAAACGCTGATAAACTGAGAAACCTAAAATTGCTAAAAGCTGGGAATAATGATGATAATTCTTGCTTAACAATGCTTATTTCCGATTAGAAGAACCAACCCCGAAAAAGAAACTAATTGGGGCGAATTTCGGCGAATCAACATGTTTGAATTCGCGTGAACTCTGCTTTCTGATTTGTTCAAACGAATTGAACCAGCGCGATTTGAAAGCGTGTCAAGTCGCCTTAACTCGTGGTCACGGTCATTTCGAAAAAATTAATTGAAATTGCAGGCCTCGATACTGGAGTCAGCGATCCCAAATAATTACTTTGTCAAATTGACTGTAACCTATACATTAGGCTGGTCCAAAAAGGCATTGCAAAATTTTTTTCACTCTAGAGGGCAAGACACCATCCCCCCTCAACTTTTCAACTAATCATGTGTAAGTAATTCAATTTTCTTAGGATCTTATTCAGTCAATCAATTACTTTGCCCACATTGTATACTTTTACTGGATCGAAAACAAAAATTTTGTAAAAGCAGCAGCTGAGATTGTAGAGGATTACCCCACCGACATTTCATGATAGTAGTTTACAGGAGGAACTTGCATTTGACCTTTGCATAGCTCAACTCCATTCAAAGTAGGTTTTCATTTTCCTAAAATTATCATTGATAAGCACTTCATTGTTGAGGTCTTGGACATTATTAATTGACGCTTGCATAAATAGTCATTATGTATATCGATTATTTTTTTATTTTACAGTTATATCTTATGAAACGGAATGTCTCGTCAAGGAAAGAGCCTGCAAAAAAGGTACTCCGCGAAAAAATAACTTTTGGCATGTTATAGTCACTTAACTCTTTTGAACGACAGAAACTTTTAAAAATATTTTGGAATGTTGCGCTTTTAAATTCTTCGCATATAATCTACAAAAGTCTACATTTTGTTTAAAATTGGTTGAAATCTTTTAAAGTGGGAATTATTTTCTTTGTCTTCTCAAAACTTCTGTATATCTCTTTAAGTTATTGGAACTTTTTCTAAAATTTAATATTAAACACATTTTCTTTACAATCTTCTGCATTCTTTTCTGAAATTTTAGGAAATAATTTAAAATATTTTACGATATTTTAAAATAACCTCTTAAATTTTTTTTAAATAAAAGTCCATTCATATTTTCTGTGGAATTAAAACAAAAAAATTCGATTATCCTAAAACCTTTCCAAATCCTTAAAAAGCTTAGCATTTTCAAATCTAGTCTCTTCAAGTCTCTTCTACTCTTTCCTAATCTACTCTTGCCTCCTCTCTTCTACTCTCATTGACCCTACACACGTCTTGTCGCTTCTACTCTCTCCTACACTACTCTCGTCTCATCCCTTCTACTCTTCTAATCTCTTCTTATCCACTCTGGTATCGTCTGGTCTCTTCTCCTTCCTTCTACTCTACTCACGTCTCGTGCAGTCTGTTCTACTCTCTCCTACTCTACTCTCTCCTACTCTACTCTCATCTCGTCTCTTCTAATCTCTCCTATTCTACTCTCGTCTCGTCCCTTCGACTCTTCTAACCTCTTCTTATCCACTCTGGTCTCGTCTGGTCTCTTCTCCTTCCTTCTACTCTACTCACGTCTCGTCCAGTCTGTTCTGCTCTCTCCTACTATACTCTCTCCTACTCTACTCTTATCTCGTCTCTTCTAGTCTCTCCTACTCTACTCTCGTCTCGTCCCTTCGACTCTTCTAATCTCTTCTTATCCACTCTGGTCTCGTCTGGTATCTTCTCCTTCCTTCTACTCTACTCACGTCTCGTCCAGTCTGTTCTACTCTCTCCTTCTCTACTCTCTCCTACTCTACTCTCATCTCGTCTCTTCTACTCTCTTCTAATCTACACTCGTCTCGTCTAGTCTCCTCTACTCTTTGTTCTACTATCTCCTACTCTACTCTCGTCTCGTCCCTTCGACTCTTTTAATCTCTTCTTATCCACTCTACTCTCGTCTCGTTTCTTCTACTCTCTCCTACTCTACTCTCGTCTCGTCCCTTCGACTCTTCTAATCTCTTCTCATCAACTCTGGTCTCGTCTAATCTCTTCTCCTTCCTTCTAATATACTCACGTTTCGTCCAGTCTGTTCTACTCTCTCTTACTCTACTTTCGTCTCGTCTCTTCTACTCTACTCTCGTCTCGTCTAGTCTCTTCTACTCTCTTCTACTCTACTTTCGTTGCTTTTAATCCCTTCTACTCTCTTCTACTTCACTCTTGTCTCGTCTAGCCCCTTCTAGTCTTTTCTAGTCTCTCCTAGTCCCTTCTAGGCCCTTCTAGTCTCTTCTAGTCTCTTTTAGTCTCTTCTAGTCTCTTTTAGTCTTTTCTAGTCTCTTCTACTCTCTTCCACTCTACTTTCGTCACTGTGAGTCTCTTCTACTCTTTTCTACTTTGCTCTCGTCTCCTTCAGCCTCTTCTAGTCCCTTCTAGTCCCTTCTAGTCCCTGCTAGTCTCTTCTACTCTCTTCTAGTCTTTTCTACTCTCAGTTACAATGATGAATCTTCACTAAAAAATCGAATAACAACAAAGTAGTTCAACTTTCAAGCAGGTACTTGAATTTCCAAAGAGAAAAGATTAATTATAATCGAAAAATTTAATAATTAAATTTTGAAGTACATAACAACGGATTATTTTCAATTAATAATGGAATAACTGAATTTTCAGTTGAGAAACTTACTTTTCGAACTAAAAAAAATTTCAACGAAGTAATTGAATCTCCATTCGACCAAAGAGTAATTTTCAATTAAAAATATAATTTTTTAGCCAATAATGGAAGCTATATTTTTATTTTGAGAAAGCTGGTTAAATTTTCTACTCTAAAAATAAATTTTCAACTAAAATTATGAATCTTTACAAACAAAAATCGAATAACAACAAAGTAGTTCAACTTTCAACCACGTAGTTGAATTTCCAAAAAAAAATGGATTCTCAACGAAAAGTGTATTTAAGATTTTAATGAAATAGATTTAAATTTTAAGTAAAAACAGTTGAATGCAATAAAAAATACGAATATTCCACAAAACAGTTAAAGTTTAAACCAAAGAGATGAATTTTCATCGAAAAAGGCGAATTTTTAAAGATTGATTTTCCACTAAAAGACATTAATTTTCAACAGAACACGTGAAGTTTAAACTGAAAAAGATTAATTTTCTACCAAATAGTATTAATGTTTGACGTGACCCCCTCCCCCTCATATTTGGTAAATTAGCTTATGGACGATCTCTCAGCGAAAAAAATTAAAAACTAATTTTTATTGAAACAAGCTCTACGACTTGGAAAATATCTGCTACAAAAATAACGCAAATTACTGAACCTGAAAGGAATAATTGAAATTGTTTCCTAAATTATAAGTTTAATTACTAGGAAAAATGTGTATCATATTTTCTTCAAATACATGCGTACTTGCTTACTTACCCTTTATGTTAACAGTGTGGTAAGGCCAGTCTTTAAGAGCTTCAGCTCTAGATTTTATCAAAGTATTAAATAGTAAGTAATCTTCTTCAACATTAGGCGGCGGTGGTAGATTTTGAAGCTGTAATAGATTTATTCAATCTTTTTAAAAAATGCAACGACGTAAAGGCTTTTCGCGTGCGCGCTTTTCTTTGTCGAATATAAAAGAAACATCTAATAATGAAATATTACAAACGTATAGATAAAAGAAGGTTATGTATTGTTAAGACTTTCATTTAAGCAAATATTTAAATTATTTCTCGAAGATCACGTGGTAACCTCAATTTGAGTCACGCGATTCGTTTATTGGAAATTTCTGAGATATTAAACTTTGGCATGCAGGTTATCTTCATAAAAATTTGTCGGAAAATTACAAAAATGTTTAGATATATTTTATTGTAAAGAATAATTCATAAAGACCGAGTACAGTTTGAACGAGACTCCCTGAGCGTAGAACAAATATTTTCGGTGAGCCTAAACATTTCGAATTATACATAATAACCTTTCTCCATTTTGGAGAAAATATAACGACAAACTGCAAATTATACTTAATCGTAAAAGTATATTTCTAATATATAAAGGAAGAATGCAACTTAAGAACGCCAAAAGTTGCCCTAAAATCTCTATGCTTTTTTCAGAATATTTTATTAAAGAATCATGTGAGTGACCATTTTTCCCCAGTTATTTTTAAACAAAATCATGAATTTTCAACCAAAAAAGATCAATTTAACTTATTTAAATTAATTTAAGATCAAAATGACTCTGAATTATCTGGATTACCCTGGATTACGAGTTAAATAGTTGGATTACTTAAATTACTTTTAATTCTCCATGTTACAAGTGGATTACCTGAATTACTCCGAATAATCTGGATTACAAGTGGAATACTCAATATTACCCTGGATTACAAGTAAATTACTCCAACTTATGAGTGGATTACTCAATATCAGAACTGGATTACAAGTGGATTACTGGATATTACCCAGGATTACAAGTGAATTACTCTAGCTTAGAAGTGGAATAAAAGTGGATTACTCCAGCTTAGAAGCAAATTACTTAATATTAGAACTGGATTACAAATGGATTACTCGAGATTACCCTAGATTACAAGTGAATTACTCCAGCTTAGAAGTGGAATAAAAGTGGATTACTCTAGCTTAGAAGCAAATTACTTAATATTAGAACTGGATTACAAGTGGATTACTCGAGATTACCCTAGATTACAAGTGAATTACTCCAGCTTAGAAGTGGATTACTCAATATAAGAACTGAATTACAAATGGAATTTTTGAGATTGCCCTGGATTACAAGTGAATTACACTAGCTTAGAAGTGGATCACTAAATATTAGAACTGGATTATAAGTTGATTACTCAAAATTACACTGGATTACAAATGAATGACTTCAGATTATAAGTGGATTAATCAATATTAGAAATGCATTATAAGTGAATTACTCAAAATTAACTTGGATTACTCGAAGTTACCCTGGATGAGTCAAAATTACTCTGGATTAAAACTGAATAACTCCAGATTAGAAGTGGATTACTCAATATTAGAACTTGATTACAAGTGGATTACTCGAAATTATCCTGGATGACCCAAAGTTACCCTGGATTACAACTATATTATTACAGAGTAGAAGTGGATTACTCAATATTATAACTGTATTACAAGTGGATCACTCGAAATTACCTAAATTACTCAAAATTACCCTGAATTACAACTGAATTACTTCGGCTTATAAGTGGATTATTCAATATTATAACTGGATTACAAGTGGATTACTCGAACTTATCTGGATTACTCAAAATTACCCTAGATTGCTACTGAATTACTCCAGATTAGAATTGGATTACTCAATATTATAACTGTATTACAAGTGGATTACTCGAAATTAACCTGGATTGCAACTGAATTACTTCAGCTTATAAGTGGATTAATCAATATTAGAAATGCATTATAAGTGGATTACTCGAAATTACCTCGCATTAATCAAAATTACTCTGGATTACAACTGAATTACTCCAGCTTATAAGTGGATTACTCAATATTAGAACTTGATTGCAATTGGATTACTCGAAATTATCCTGGATGACTCAAAATTACCCTGGATTACAACTGAATCACTACAGAACGGAAGTGGATTACTCAACATTAGAACTAGATTACAAGTGGATCACTCGAAATTACTCCGGATTACTCAAAATTACCCTGGAGAACACCTGGATTACTCCAGCTTGGAAGTGGATTACTCAATGTAAGAACTGGATTACAATCTGATTACTCGAGATTTCCCTGGATTACAACTGAATTACTTCGACTTATAAGAATATTCTTATGCACTTTACATTTATTATTTGTTGTGGACATTTGACTTACACATTCAATCATTTTAAATAAACACGTCAACGGTAACTAATCAGGTCGGCCCTCCGCGATGGGTCATTTGCTCTTCCGTGGATGGTCGAAATGAGTAAAAACAAGATGATTGTATTGATCATCCTGAAAGGATACCTTGCTTATCCCTGATAGAGAGTCTGGATTTCTTATAACAGACAGACTGGTAAAAAAAATTCTCGACGGTTCTTTAGACCATCTGAAAGAACGAAATGGCTCTCTAAATTTTGACCCTTTAACTTTGACCATCCATTTTTCTCCGTGAAGGAAAACTCAATCCATCAGTTTTTAATGTTTCTAACTTAAAAATTTAACGCAAACTAACTTCAAAATGAAGAAACTTATTTTTAAACGAAGAAGAACTTTTACTAGAACAGAAAACCATTTCTTTGACTGAGAGCCAATGGATATATTTATCTTTGATCTAAAGAAATGTTCCTTGTACCAAAGAATCTCATTTCTGAGCGTTGATTTATATCTTGCAACTAGAAATCTTTCAACTGTTAAATTTATAAAATTCGAATGTTTAAAATTTTACAGTTGAACGGCATTCGATTTAAGATTGTTAAATTGAAAAGTGTTAAAAGCTTCCTTTTTATATATATGAATTATTAGGCCTTTAAATCAAACATTTTATGAATTAAAAATTGTATAAATTCAAAAGGGTCCGACTTTAAGTGCTTTAATTTGCAGTTCAGGTTTAATTACTTCAAATGAAAAAATTTGGTAATTGCAATGACCATGAAAAGTTTTTATGAACCCGGAAAAACTCAGAGATTTTTTTCCTAAATTAAGAGGGCCACCCTAGTAAGATTCTTAGCTTTATTGAAATAATAAGAAGGTAATATCGCGAATCTTGTAAATAGGCCAGATCATCTCGAAAAACATGACGTATTTGCAAGCTACTGCCACTAAATGGAAAAACAAGAATCACTTGCAAACTTCATCTGTTTAACCTTACCTCATTAATGCTAAAAATTATCTTTTCGAAATTTATGTGTAAAAAGTTATTAATTTCGTGAAGAAATGAACTTGGTAAAGTTGAAACTGTAAATTAATATTCTCAAAAAGTTTCATTTTTTCTGATTATTAATTTATGAAAATATGACACGAGGATAAATTCGAAAAAATAATTTTTTGTTTTCAGGACTATATAAGTATAATTTTCCAGGTTTCTTGAGAAAATTCAAAAAGATTTTTGAAAATTTCAGATAGGTCGACAATATATCTAGAAAATTTCTGATAAAGTTTTTTTATTTTACATGATTTTACAAAATGTTAGGAAAACTTCTAAAATTTCTAAATATCTTTTAAACTGACTCTAACTATACCTAAAATTGCTTCAAAATCTTCCAGATTATTTTTTGATAATAATTTTTCAAAATAAAAAATCACTTTAAATTTTCTCAGAAAATATTTGTATTATTATCTTAAATCCTCACAAAATCCTTAAAATGCTTCTACACTTTTCGTTCGGAAATCATAAAGAATGATAGAGAAGTTGGAAGGTAGATTAAAAAAAATAGAAAGCTCAAACCGTGAGTTTAGAGTAGGGGAGAGTGGGAATAAGGAGAAGTTATTTCATGAAATTTAATTTTCATGCGTTGAAACGGGGGCCAGGTATTTTTCACACGGCCCTGCAGTGCCGTGCTTAGACTCTTTGCTGAGATTTGTGCAAAATATTCCATGTGTTAGGTCAGCCGTGGGGTTTCGTTGTTAGGGATAAGTTGAGTTCGTCGGTTTTGGGCCTGTCCTTGGACCTGACCTACCCTAACTAAACCGGATTTAGCTACGTTTTGTCACGCCTCCGTGAACTCCGCACACCCCGCGCAGCTCCTGACAAGCCTACCCGCGGTGCGGCGTCAATTCTCGGAATCCGTAAATTCGGGAACGTTGAATCCGAGTTCGACTGTTAACCAAACAATTGCATTTACAACCAAATAGTTAAATTTTCAAGAAAAAAATCGATTTTTTTCGAAGACAGTTGCATTTTTGAATTTTCAACAAAATAGTTCAATCCACAACAAAAATGATGAATTTTTAATCAATAAAGATGAATTTCAAACCAGTCAGTTAATTTTTTAACTTACGAAGGATACATTTCCAACCAAGAATAGAATAGCTAAGTTTTCAGGTTTGAACAAATGCATTTTTAACAACAAAAAATACAAATTTACAATAAAAAAGTTAAATTTTTAACCAATAAGGTGAATTTAAAAAAATGAATTTTTAACAAAGTAGTTCAACTTTGAATCAAATACTTGAAACTTCAACAAAAAAAGATACATTTTTAACCAAATAGTTAAATTTTTAACGAAAAAGATTAATTTCCCATTAAGAAAATAAGTGATCCACCAAAAAAGAAGAATTGTCAACAAAATACATCAACTTTTAAAAGTATTGTTGAATTTTGAAGCCAAAAAGACTATTTATTTATTTTAATTTTTTTTTTCTATATTTTTATTATTATTTATTTATAAAACAGTTGAATTTTCAACCAAAAATATGAATTTTCAACCTTTTACCAACTTTTTACCAAATTGTTGATTTTTCAATCCAAAAAGACGAATTTTCTACCAAACAGTTCTATTTTCAACCCGAAAATATGAATTTTCTACTAAAATAATGAATGCTCAACCAAAACAGATTAATTTTCAAACAAAAAGTTGCATTTTTAACCAAAAAGATTGAATTTTTAGCCAAATAGTTGAATTTTCAACTAAAAAAATCAATTTTCAATTAAAAGGATCAACTTTTGAACCAAATGTGGAATAGTTCAGTTTTTAGTTAAACAAATTAATTCTCAACAAAGGAAAACTAATTTTTCAAAAAAATGGTTACATTTTTAATCAAATGGTTAAGTTTTTAAATAAAATAATGAATCTTCAACCAAAAAAACAAATTTTGTTAACAAAGTTGTTCATTTTTCAACCAAATACTTGAATTTTTCATAAAAAAGGTGACTTTTTAAAAAATAGTTATATTTTCAATGATATAACTAAATTTTCAACCTAATAGTAACATTTTTAACTAAGATTAATTCCGAACCAAAAATATAATAGTAAACATAAAACTGTTTTTTTTTTTAATTATCTTATTGGGTTGTACTAATTCAGTTCGCATTTAAGCAAAAAAACAAGAAAAAGGGGAAATTTCTTGAAAACAGAGTATGAAGTCCCTCTCCCTCTCCCTCTCCCTCTCCCTCTCCCTCTCCCTCTCCCATATTTTGCAAAGATTTCGGATGGATTTAGAAGATTTCACAAAAACTTTAATTATTTCACAAATATTTCAGATAGATCTCAAAGAGTGCAAAAAGATTTCATTGATTTCCCAAATATGTCACAAGGATTTCAACGATTTCGGATGGATAAACAAAATTACTAAGATTTAACAAAGATTGCCATGACTTTCCAAAGCTTTCATAATAATTTCACAAAGATTTTAAATACTTCGCAAAGATTTCGGATAGAGTTAAAATACTTCACAAAGACTTCAATGATTTCACAAAGATTTTAGATAGATTTCAGACATTGTACAGAGATTTCAGATACATTGAAAAAATTGCACATACTTGAATGCTTTCACAAAGATTTCAATAATTTCACAAATATTACCAAATATTTCAAAGATATTGCAATAATTTCACAAATATTTCAAAAATTTCGCAAAGAGTTCCAAAGACTTCCAAAGATTTCACAAAGATTTAAATGATTTCCCAAAGATTTCGGATAGATATAAAAGATTTCGCAAGGATTTGAATGATTTCTCAAAGATTTCTAAGATTTCGGATAGTTTTAAAAGACTTAATAGAGGCTACAATGGTTGCCCAGAGATTTCAATAATTTCACAAATATTACCCAATATTTCAAAAGCATTTTAAAATTTGTCAACGGTTTTAGAAAGATTTCAAATATGTTGCAAAGATTTCGGATAGATATAAAAGATTTCACAAAGACTTTATTTATTTCAAAAATATTTCAGATAGATATCAAAGAGGGAAAAAAGATTTCAATAATTTCCCAAAGATGTCACAAAGATTTCAAAGATTTCGGATAGATTAAAAAAATTTACAAAGATTTGACAAAGATAGCCATATCATTTTGAAGATTTCATCATGATTTCACAAAGATTTTGGATAGAGTTAAAACATTTCACAAAGACTTCTATTATTTTACAAAGATTTTAGATAGATTTTAAAGATTGTACAAAGATTTCAGATAGATTTTAAAAAATTTACAAAGACTGCAATGCTTTCACAAATATTTCAATAATTTCACAAATATGACCCAATATTACACAAATATTTCAAATATTTCACAAAGATTTCTAAAGACTTCGACAAAGATTTCGCAAAGATTTCAAATAGATATCGAAGACAGCACAAAGATTTGAATGATTTCATAAAGATTTCTAAGATTTCGGATAGTTTTAAAAGACTTCACAAAGACTTCAATGATTTCCCAAAGATTTAAATTATTTCACAAATATTACCATTTCAAAACTTGGCAAAGATTTCAGATAGAGTTAAAACATTTCACACAGATTTTAGATGCATTTCAAAGATTGTACAAAGATTTCAGATAGATTAAAAAAATTTCACAAAGACGTCAATGCTTTGACAAAGATTTCAATAATTTCACAAATATTACCAAATATTTCTAAAATATTGCAATAATTTCACAAATTTTTCAAATATTTCGCAAAGATTTCCAAACATTTCACAAAGATTTCAAAATAGCACAAAAATTTGAATGATATCCTAAAGATTTCTAAGATTTCAGATAGTTTCAAAAGACTTCACAAAGACTTCAATGATTTCCCAAAGATTTAAATTATTTCACAAATATTACCATTTCAAAACTTGGCACCACAGTAGATTACAATTTACCTTTGATATTGAAAACAAAAAATCTATTAACTTTTTAAATTTACAACTTTGCCGAAACGATATTAACTTTATTATTACGAATTGGTTTAGAAACGCAACTTATTCCGAAAAACTTATGAATTTTGTATCCAACCACTCTATTCAATATAAAATATAAAATGGTCGATGCCGCTATTCTACTATCTGATAATATTTTCCACACAGATAACCTATAGATTGTTAAAAAATACTTAAGGTATAAAAACTATCCTAATGAGTTCGTACAGAAACATATAAACAAGAGACTTTCTGAGTTTGATGTAAGGAAAAACCAATCAACGAATGACATCTCAAATGTTGATGGTATTATTGATGTAAAACAGGAGATCATCTCCATTCCTTTCTTAGGGACAATTTCACAAAATTCCAAAAGGCTATTAAATACATCTTGATAAAAACTGTTTTTAGAGTTGAATCCAAGTTAAATAAATTTATTAAATTAGGTAAAGACAAATAAGATACTACCTATGACCTTTAGAAGGGTTAATACGCATGCGCCAAGACATCATTCTTCAGATAATGTCCTCAATATAATGAATGCTCATATCTTAAGATGGAGATGGAGTGTGCACACTCCGTCATCCATATAAATTTAATTATTGATTTTTTTAATTTTTTAACATAACTATTATATAATTTTCAACTTCGAATAATCAAAATATTACTTATATTCTACATACTTCGTCATCACAAAGGTAAATTTGCAATTTATCAGAAAGTTATTTATAGACTTACTAACTTGGCATCCATTCACATAAATACGTATTTAATATCAATTCCATATAATTTATATATTACAGCTCCTAATTATTTTAAAAATGAGAATTCTAGTTATATCGAGGATGACTATTTTAATACATTTTTGAGAAAAAATATCGATTTCATCTATCTGGTTATGGTTTTAAAATACTAATTAACTATCTGCGAAATGTTAAAGGTATTATAATTTACTATTCTATTATTTTTTACCATTATGTTTGATATATTTTCCTACATAATATGTTTCTAATTATTCTTATTTCATAATAGATAATCTGATGAGGGAATCGATCTGATTCCGAAACGTCATTTTTATGTACAAAATTCTGAATAAATCGTCTGGAAGAAGACGATGATATGAGGGTTTTCCTTCAAAATTCCGCGACACAATTTAAAAAAAAATGAAAGAAAGTTCATGAAAATCGGTTAATATTTTCAATAATAAAGGAAACATTCACAGATCTTGAAATATAAAATCACTGGATCTCTAAAATTGGTTGGGAAAATAAATTTCAATAACGTTACACATTATTTTTCAAATCCGAATTCCAAGCTTACTATGAATGTATAAATTCATTCGTAGATGTACGAGTATAATACACTTAGTAATCAGACATTCATAATATTCTACACTGTAAAAAATTTCTTGTGGAATTTTCCCCAAAATTGTGTTGACGCTAATTTCCAAACATTTTGTGGAATTTTCCCCAAAGTTTAGTACGGAAAATTCCCCAAACATTCGTGTGGAATATTAACCAATAAGTGGTGAACTTTCCCCAAGATTTTATTAAGAAAATTCCCTATGCTATTGTGAAATGATACTTGCCGCGATTTCGCTGGGAGCAAGTGCAATTTTTAAGATTAGCACCTGCTCCCGGCGAAATCCTGCAGTTGTCCTTATGCCAAACTTTTAACTATATCTATATTGTAACCAGCGGGTTACACTATAAAGCCTTATGGTAGGCTAAACTCCTCGCTCTTGGAAAAATGCAACGAATAGTTGCATCACATAGGAGCAAGGGGAGAGCGCAGAATTTGCGGTCTCCCACTATTGCATCTCTGGCAGAGCGTGGGAGGAAGAAGTAGGGCGCGAGCAATAAAAAGGCTCGCGCGGCCCGAAACGGGCAGTTGGGTGTGGCGAGGCAACAAGCTGAGCAAGATTGTATCTTGTGCCTGGGTCCAAGAAGTTGAGTGATTTAATTGACAATCTGCTATTAGGCTTAGCTTCTTATAAGAGGATAGGAGTTGTACTCCTTCTCCCTGTTAAGAAAGCGGCTAATCCCGAATGCTAGAGAGAAGAAAATATTTCTCTTTACCAGTTTGACCTGAGAAAAGGTCTCTTTTCAAATTGAAAATATTTCGAGGATCATTCCTCTAGAGATTTTAGCTCTCTATTTTGCAAACTCTCTTTTTCTCTCTTCAAGAGAAAGAGAGTACACACCTGCAGTTTGAGGACGCCTCAACTCAGGACCTGCTCGAGAAGCACTAAGTATTTCTCCTGCGATTCTGTCGCACACCTACCTGTGTACTCATTAGGATTATAAGAGCCCATAATGAAAATAATAATTACTTGGTATTATGAATTTGAAATAGAGATTAAAGTAGTTGTCACTAAAACAGATATATCTTGGACAATAAATGTCAACGTCCGTTATTGGTGTTCTGTCAGTAAAGATTCAAGCGTATTAGATACACAGAATTTGTACCTCGGTCATTGACCTCAAGAAAATAAAGAGGATATTTCTAAAGGACTATTAGAGTAGAATAAAATAGCTGCCAAAGATAAGATTTATATTTAACATCAGTGTGTTTTTCTGGATAATAATTCCAAGGTAGTAGAATTATAAATACAGCGATTTCTGTCGGAATAAAGAAGCAGATAAGAGCGAAAATAAAATAAAAAAAAGGACTTACATTTTTATACACAATTAAGTAAGTTAGGTGTTATAGGATCTAAAGACTACGGCCACTAAGATATAAATTGATCGTGACAATTTTATAAATTAAAGATTGGAAGAAAGAAAATAATCTTCGCATTGCGTAATAGAAGTTTAAGTAGATAGATGATAGGGAAATCTCTTGTAAATGATAGCGTAGAGTAGGCTTTTCTGAATAAATTGTTTATGTGTGATATTGAAGTCTTATGTTTTCTCCATAGCACCCTTATTTTATTCACATTTTTATTTGATATTCCGAAAAGGATGAAATTAACCCTTATCTAGCTAACCTATCAAAAGTTGGTGGTTACAATATTTATATATATATATATATATGTTAGGCTCCAAACCCGAAAACGCCCAACGGGCGTTTAAACCGCACGCACCTAGGAGTGGGCATTTCTAAAGGCCCCGAACTAGGTGAGAGCGCTTTCAAGTGCACCAAACTAGGTGTGAGCATTCTCAAATGCACCCACCTAGGTGGGGCAAAACTGAAACGTCCCGAACCCGTTCTAGTTGTCTTTAGATACAGAGAAATTCTTCTGATGACCTCCTCACAGAAGTGATTTAATTGATTCGTAATTTGGTTTCTTCAATTAGCCAACATTATTAAAAACGTCATCAAACTCATTCGATTACGGTGCTCTGCCATCAAAATTACACCCATAAAAAATTACCTTATAATTTTGAGTATACTTTCGTGTACAAATGAGGTTTGACAATGACCCAATTAATTTAGTAGTCATTCCAATTAGAAACGCAATTGTACTCTGATAATGCACGCCTGTACGAAAAATGATCAAATAATTGTTTAGGGTGCCTTTATAACCGCGACCGCATTTCTGATGCAAAGTTTTTGACGACACTCTCACCAATATAATTTCATATACTTTAATTATTGTTTACTAATTGACGAATTTAATGAGAGCGCCGCCAAACCTAATCGACCAGGATCTTTTGCGCTGATGAAAATTGCACCTAAAGAATTATCTTTCGAGTGCATATAATTATCTCTACAATAATAGGCACCTTCCAAAGACTCTAGTAAACATCCCTATCCCTGCAATAATATGAGACACCACAAAAAATCATTTCAAGTACATGTAACAAACCCCTTATCAGTTGCATTCGACCAAAGCAGCCAAAAAGATTTCAAATTATTAATAGTAAGCCCAGACACCTTTGTAAGGCTCTAACAGATATCGACATCCTTACAATTATATTATTCAATGGCAAAATACAACCTGTAGTACATTTAACAAACTTCATCTCTGCTTTCTTCAACTAAAGCAGCTAAAAAACTTCAAATTGAAAATAACCACTAAATACACCTTTCCAAGACTGCAGTTGATATCGTTATCACTACAATAATATAAGAAGGCCCAAGAAAGACACCAGTACATTCAACGAACCCCAGTAAAATTCGACTGAAGCAGCGTGTTCACCTCATTTTTGCACATATGTACGAAAAATTACTAGGTAATTATTTTTTGGCGTGATGTTCATCTAGGCAGAGCACCATGGTCGAATGAAGTCTTTTATTATGTTTGCTAATTGAAGAAACCTCATTACAAGATAATAAAATAATCTCTGTAAGGAAGTCATTCGAGGGATTTCATCTGGCGTATGTTTGCAGTTTGAAATGCATCCCACAAAAAGCAACTCAGTATTTTTTGTTAAAGGCTTGCAATGAATTCAAACGAATGAATACAAAATAAGTCAGAGCTAATTCTGATGAATTCAAATGTGTTTAAAAATTGTTAATCAGTCAAAAATTGTTGAAAAGAATTTTTCGAATTTGAGAGAGTTCCACGAAGTTTAATAGAATTTTATAGAATTTAAGAGACTCCTACAGAATTAAAGATAATTCTACAGAATTCAAGAGTCTTTTACAGAATTGAAGACAGTTATACAGAACTCATGAAAGTTCTACGTAATTCAACAGAATTGTACAGAATTCAAAAATAATTTCACAGATTTCAAGAGAATACTGCTAAACTTAAGATAATTCTACTGAATTCATGAAAATTCTACAGCTTTCACGAAAATTCTACCGAAATGAAGAAAATGTTATGGAATTCAAGAGAATTCTGCTGAACAAAAGAGAATTCTACTTAATTGAAGAGAATTTAGCTCATTTCAAGAAAATTCTGATGAATTCAAGAAAATTCTGCTGAATCATTTTTTAGATGACAGTTGCTCCCAGTGGGACCCTGCGGTGGTTGTTAACCTTTAGTTTTTAATTATATATAGATATATCATTTTAAAAAATTAACCTTTTTGCACGGTAACAATAAATAAATAATTATAGGGAAAAAATGAAGTGAATAAATAACAGGTGAATATATTCCATGAAATAAATTTGATATATGTACCATAGTGAATTCAATATGAAACGCCTTTCCTAAGATTTTAAGTCAAAATATATTTCCTTTCAAGAAAATTGTTTAATTTCGAACCCGCAAAAGATTTCCTACCAAAAAAGAGATAAATTTTCGCCCTAAAAGATAAATCTTCTACAAGATCCAAATCAATTTTAAACCAAAAAGTGGAATTAACAACCAAATAGTTGACTAGTTGACTAGTTTTCCACTAAAAGATGAATTCTCAAGCTTTTTTAAACATTTCAAATATTTCAAACATTTTACAAAACAGATGACTTTTCACTGGAGAAAATGAATTTCGAACAAGAAAGTTAATTTTCAATGAAGAAAGATCATTTATCAACCAAAAATCAAATCGCGAAAATTTTATTCAAAAGAATTAGTTTAAAAAGTGGATATTCAACCCGTGGAACTCAAACCAAGATACTAATTTCAAATGAACGTTAGATTTGAATTCTCCACCAAAAAGATGAATTTTCAAATAAAAAAGAAACGAATTTCCAACAAAATACATGAATTTCCTAACAAAGCATCGACAGCTGTGTGGTTCCTTCAAAAATTTAATTTTTTTATAATCCTATCAAAAAATGATAAATAAAAAATTCGTAGCTCTTTTTGGGTGAACAACTTTCGTCTTCTTATTTTTTTTCATCACAGTTGTTCTGATAGTCTTGTAGAGATTTAAAATCAACGTTTTTCTTCTCTTGGCTTTTTTATATCGTGCGTTGCTTTGTCTGCAATATTCATTTAATTTTTCCTATTTTGAAAAAGCCATAACGCTGATGATTTGCTTATTTCTAAAAAAGACCGTGACGATAAATTGTTTCATGTAATAAAGTATAGGTAAAGATAAAATTGTTCAAAGCACTGTAGGCTTTGAAGTATGAATTCTCATCTTGACACTTGCGCTTCCTGCTCTATTTTCCACAAACATCTTTAGCAAATACGTATATATTTTTTCAGAGCATTTTTCATCGATAAAACAAAAACTGCTGCAAGTCTTCTTTGTATAACAGTGGATTATATTCAGAAGAAGTTTTTCAAGTAAAACGATTACAGGAAACCACCTTAATGATATTTCCTTAGTTTTGCTGGTGAAGCTTTCAAGAAGTTGCTGCGGAAAAATATTTCTCAATCTTTCCTCACAATGTTGACATTTATTCACGAAAAAAATACTTTAAAAAGATTCAATTATTTCTTTCTTGTTGCAGAGCTAAGTTCACAATTTGACTGCTTACCTAATCGCACGTCTATTCCTTATGCTTCTCGCGGCAGACCTCCTTTTTCTGAAAGACATCCTTTACCTGAGAGGTCCCTTCTTCCTGCCGAATCTCCTCTGCGAGTTAGCTCCAGGTCACCTCATGGTAGTCCCATCGCTCCTTCTTCTAGATCAATGTCTTCTTCTGCCACGACGATGTCTCCTCCTGCCAGGTCCGCGAACCCCTTTTCCAGCTCGTTCAGGGCTAACGTTACGGAAAATTCCGTAACCATAGACAGTGCTAAAATAATAAGGTAAACGTCCGAATAATCGTGAAGTCAATTTTCTTTCTTTTTATTTAATTCAAATGCATTAAAATGTTAGTCGCTACTATAAAATGCTAAACATAAATTGTTTTTATTAAATGTTACTTTTAGCATATTTTTCAACAGTGTATTCAAATCGTAACAAATGTTTCTCGGTTATTGGAATCGTCATGATTACTGGGATATTTACCATATATTTTAATTTTCTTTATTCTGCTATAAATAATTTTCTTACTAAAATGAATTTCATTTTTATTTAAAAAGATTTTATATTTGTTTTCTTGTTTTAGTGGTTATGAGAAACTGGGCTAGTTCCTTTATATTTTCTACCCTTTGGGGTTTTAAATTTGTTAACAATTTTTTAACCTACGGCTTTATCAATGAATTGGTTAGATTTTGTAAAATTATTATACTTAATTATTTGATTTAGTATCAAATCATTAATTTGATGAGCTCGAAATTGACGATGGTTCTATTCAGCCTTTTTATTCTTCATGAATCCACTTCCATAATGTTCAAATTCTGTGAGCTTATTTTTTAGATTCACGCGAAATGTCAAAATCAAAATATAAACATTATCGAGAATCTTGCCCGATCTTGCTTGCTTCCAAATATTTTTGAAAAATTTCTACTGATAGAAAAAAGGAATCTTATTAGCATCATGCGGGCTGAACCAAAAGTAGAAAATTCGATTGTAAGAAAAAAGAATTCTTCTGGCTACAAAAGGTTATTAGCAATCATCAAACTTACAAGGTATCTTCATTTTCGAAGTAAAAGTTAGAAAAAAAAATGGAAGAAACTTTGAAGGTGGATTTTTTGAGAAACTCGATTTTCAATTTTTCAGGAAAACCGCTGTTATTTTGTTAATTTTAAACCTTTTTTAATTTTCCGGCATATTTTGAAGGAAGACGATGAACGCTCTTAGAATCGAAAAGAAAATATAAAATATCTCAATTAGGTCAAAAGTTATAGAGGTTTAAAAAAAATCTCGAAATTTTCCAAAAACAAACGCAAAACTCAAATACGCATGCCATTTTATACATTTTTGTTTGCAAATCGGAAAAATACGTATCGCTCAGTTTCCTTTAAAAAGCATGTTTCGTCCCCGAAAGATTCTGCAATTTCAAGTGTAGAAACCTGCCTGATTTTAAATGGTTTCTGTCAGTAGTTAAATTTTCAACCAAAAACATGAATCTTTAACCAAAGAAAAATTATTATCTAACAATATAGTTTAACCAAGCAGTACAATCAAGTCGTTGAATTTTTGAGCAAAAACATGACTTTTTAAGAAAATAGTTGCATTGTCAACAAAATAATTAAAATTTTTAAACCTTGTTTGAATACATGGGAGAAAGAAAAGAATTCTTTAAAAAAGGGGAAAATAGAGGGATAGGGTAAAGAGTGTGAAGTCTGAAATATTAAAGTGATTTCCAAACTTATAATGTTCGTAAACATTACTTTCACTGCCCCTCCACCCCCTTCTACTCTTATCAGCTGCACACTGTTGAAGATTTCTGTTTGTAACTTCCCATAGATGTATTGGAAGTTTATTTCCGAAACATTACGTATTTTGTGAATGGCCCCTATTATATTTAAATAAATATTATTGTTTAATTCCATACTATTTTTAATTTCTTAGAGTATTTTTAAAAATAC
The DNA here is from genome assembly GCA_011634705.1 of Andricus grossulariae. NCBI lineage: Eukaryota > Metazoa > Arthropoda > Insecta > Hymenoptera > Cynipidae > Andricus > Andricus grossulariae. Next base: position 161,111,297 of record JAABKJ010075445.1, on the reverse strand, counting down.
CAAGGAATTTTCAAAAGCTTTAAAAAATTTGAAAGGAAGTTTACATGATTTTAAATATTTTAGAGTATTCTGAAAAATTCCAAGGAGCTTTCAAGAGCTTTACAAAGTTTCAAGGGTTCTCGAAAGTTTTCAAAGGATATGAAATTTCTAGAAAATTTGTAAAGCTCTTGAAAGTTTCTTGTTCTTTTAAATAAACTTCAATAATTGGAAGATAATCTGAAGGATTTGAAAAATTTCAGAGTATTTGTAAAAATTCGAATGAATTTTCAGGAGCCTTAAAAGAAACTTAAGAGATTCAAACAAATTCAAAAGTATTTGAAATATTTTATGATATTTTAAAATGAATTTTCAATTGATTTCAATAATATAATGGGATTTTCAATGGACTTAAAAATAGTTTAATGTATTTTAACAAATTTTAAACAATTCTTAAACATATAATATATACTATGTACACTTTTAAATCTACATTATTTTGAAATGAATATTTTTTAAACTTCCAAAGAATTATCAAAAGCTTAAAAAAATTCGAACGAATGTTGAAAATTTTAGAGTATTTTTGAAAATACCAAAGAATTTTCAAGAGCTTTAAAATAATCTCAAGACATTTCAAAATATTTGAAATATATTTGATTTTTTTTTTAAATTTCAAGAAAATTTCAAGAGCTTTAAACAATTTCAAGGGATTTAAAAATGTTTTAAAGCATTTGAAATATTTGATATTTTAAAACATTCTACAGAATTTTCAATCGAATTTACTTTTTGGGATTTTCATATTTCGGCAATTTTATTATTCCAGGCATTTTCTTTTTTGGAAATTTAATTTTTGGTGTCTCTGGAGTCTTTCCAAAATATTGACTTGTAGTTTTTAAATTTGTACTTCAATATCTCCCTTAATTATGTAACTATATGCTGAAGACTAGTCTTAATCGATACAGCAGAATTTTCTTTACGTATGTAAATAGATGAAAAGCAGAAAATCGTTTTTTTGGTCGCTAGCCCCCTTTCCTCATTCCACGTTACATATTAGAAACAAACGAAATATTTTTTTAAATTTAAAGCTTTCACGACTAAACTCCTTCAATTTTGTTCTAACGCCATCCTTTTATTAAAAAGAGGTTTCGATTATATCGAAAATAGATTCTCGTAATTTCGAAATCTAAAGCCACATTCTTTTTTCACCTATTAGTTGGATTAGTATTTACCAAAACTACTTTGGAATCAAGATTGAAGCTACCAATAATTGCGGTCTAACAAATTTTGTAAAACAGTTATTCCAGTTTATTTTAAGATTGTGTTGTCTGACAGCTCTGAATTAGTGCTCCCAATCCTCCCAATAATTCATATTTCTTTTCTAATGCGCATGTCTCGCACAATTCACAGGATGTCTATTCAATTTTGCCCTCGAAATTCGCAGATAATTCCTGAACCATTCTCGGATTTCTTCCGCTTATGAATATAAGATCCCACTTACGATAAACATCCACACAATGCATAGTAAGTTGCGATACTCGTAATTTGATCTATTGCAATATTATAATTTATTTAAGGATGAACAGGTGGCTAAGAGATACCAAGGACAGGATGAATTGACATCCAATTATCTCATCTGTATCCAAGGATTATGCCGAAGGTTCTCCAGGCTCGTGTCGTTACAAGCGCAGATCGATAGGGCGTACACTAATCTGCGTTCTGACATGAAACGGTTGGTTAGGCGCCACGAATTCTTTGACTACGATGGATTGGCGTTCTTGGCAGCTGACGCAGAAAGGACCCTAAGCACCATGGAGGAGGAGAGGCGGCCTACTAAGAAGGAAGACTCATTTTTCCCGGAGTTTGCCTACACTCCAGTGCAGAAAATTTCGGGCGGAAGTGATGTGAAAGAGGCCAGCTCCGATTCAGCGATAGAAAAACTAGCAAAAGTTCTTCTTGAACTAGTAACGGCCCGGGATAGTAAGAGCTCGGCCGATACTAACAATAAATTCAAAATGGAGGGGCTAAATCAACGGAAGAAGCCACCCGCAGATGAGAGTACAAAGGCGGATGAGCCTAGAGACTCCTCTAAATCAAAAGGATCGCCTAAAGTTGGATTACCTGATGGCAACCGGAAGTCCAAGGTCCAACCTAAGCAGGAGCCACCCTGTTTCAATTGCAAGGGTGACGACGATCATTGGAGGAGGTGTCCAACTAAGTGGTACAAGTTCTGTCACAACTGCGGCAAGGTAGACCAAGTCAAGAGCAGTTGTGACTCGGCCTATCACCAGGGAAACCAGTAAGGGAGAGGATACTACGGGTCGATGCTACTCCCTTCTTTCCTAAACCGACCCAAGCTTTGGCAGATCAACCGGACATAACTCTACCTGAAAATTCCACAAACATCAACTCATTTGATTCGACATCAGCAGTAAGTAAGATAGCCGATTCAGCAACCAATCAACGTCAGCTCAGCTCAGAAAACCATGCGTCGGTGCGTGATTCCTCCGACGTGGTCCTGAAGGAGCTGAGTCACCTCAGAATAGACACCTTAGGAGTTGAGAACAACTCTCTTCAATTCAACCGAAGTTTACGGGTCAGGGGTGATCCTAATCAACGCTGCTAGGATTCAAAAGAATCCACGATTGATAAAAAACAGATCGTGAACGATCTGGAAGGAGGTATTCGAGATCCAGGTGCACCGTTCAACCCTAAGCTAAGCAGAGGTAAAGCAGCACGACCCTTTATTGATGTCGTGATAGGCGGAAAACTGTATCATTCATTGTTGGACACGGGGTCAACGAATACCTTCATGGGGGCGAACGGACTGAAGATCATTGAAGCGGGAAATAATAAATTAAACCTCACCAAAAGGAGAGCGGTCATGATGGCGAATGGTACCTTAGAGTCCGTCATGGGCGAACCTGCGATCCTTGTCAGCTTGGGAGGTGTGAACTGCGAGATAGCAGTCCGGATAATTCCAGGTCTTACTGTCCTGTGTGTTTTAAGCATGGACTTTGCGGAGGAATTTGGGCTTATAATCCACGCGAAGGATAGAGCAATTTGGATGGCTGACGAGCCACTCATAATATTTTCTTTCGGGGTAGTGGGTGAAGGCGAGCTTGAGAGTTGCAAAGGGATTGACACCTTGTCAGAAGAGGAACGGGAAGAGCTCAACTCATTTTTAAAAAGGGTGCTTCCTTCTCCTCCGGATAAATTACTAATTAATACGCATCTTGCATCGTGTGTTCAATCTTGTTCGTCACAACTCGCTACATTATATCTTTTATAAATATCCCATCATATTATTGTTTGTCTCATCTACCTGAATCTCATTGTAATATTTCATACGTTTTAATATTTTAATAAATTATTCTAGTACGGTATGCGTATTTTATATATATGGTTTTACGAGTCATTCGTCTGCTCGCATTGTTTGTCTCTTCTCTCTCTCTCTCTGTTTTACAACCGACTTAGGTTATAATATATGATTGAGTATGCCCGTATTTGTATGTATGAGTGAGTGTGAGTTATATAATGCCCGGCACGTGATAGGTAAAGTATATAATCTTGATTTTGAATATAATGATACAGTTAAAGAAAAACATGATAAATTGACGAACACTTATATAATTTAACACACGTTAACTCGCTATTTATTAAAAACATGGTATACTGGAATGACATTTTGCTTGATACTGAACTTTGTTTTTTATACACAAATACTTTTTTATTTAAAAACAAAGTTGATTTTTTTTTAATTCTCAAAAGTGCCATTTTTTAAAGATTTTCGGATTTTTAAAAAACGTCTTGAATTAGTGCAAGAATAGGGTGGTCCAAATTTATACCTGTTCGTACGTCTCGTCAAAGTACGTCGGAAAATTTGTATGAGACCTTCGATTTTAATTACATGTCAGTTTGGAAGTAATTTAGATTAAATTGTAAATTTTGATTTAAATAAATTCTCATCGGAATAATATATATTCATTACCTGAGTTAGGTCTGACATTACTTACAGTGCCCGCGCAATTTGTGAAATGAGCAATTCCATGTCAAATCATGAAGTTTAACACGAATTTCCCATGAGAATAATATACATTTTTGTAAATTTGATTCAGAATCGTTAATGTCAGGTAAATCAAGTTGAAATTCGCCATTTTTCTTCAAAATTAGCCGTTTAATACAAATAAAAACTTATTTTTTAAATATCATCCCCATAAGCCTGTTTTGAAGGGATCCAAAAAAACCTTGTAAGTAAAAAATTCATTTTTGCGAGTTTTTGGCGCTATTTATGATTTTTTGGCGGTTTTTTTTATACAAATGATTAATAATGCAACTTTTTATTGATAATTACATGTTTATATAAATTATTGAAACAATTTATTATTATTTTTAGCTATTGTCTTTTAGTCTTGAGTTATAAAGTCGCGGTTTTTTCCAAATTTTTCAACTTATTATCAGCTGTTAAGTTAAACTGAATCAATAAGAAATTAAATTCAATATAAATCACTGTTTAAAAAATTTATTATTATTTAGCACAATATTCTCTTAGAATAAGGCTAGAAAGTTGCAGGTTTGTCTATAATTTTCCACTTTTGATCCACTTTTCAATTAGTGTTAGGTAAAAATGGATGCGATTCAGAAAAAATAATCGTTTGAATAAATAATTAACTTTTATAACTATCTTTTTTATTACTTCTTGTTAGTTGCGGGTTTTTTTCTGAAATTTTGGACTTTTTGTTCACTTTTCACATTTGCATGAATTATCACCTCACTCTTAGTAAAAAGTGGACTATAAGTTGAAAATTTCAGAAAAGAAACCGCAACTATCTAACATAACTGTAGGAGAAGATAGTTATAAACAATGTATTACCCTGGATTATAGTGGATTACAGGTAGATTACTCTGGATTGCATATGGATTACATTGGATTATATATGGATTACATTGGATTAAAAGTGGATTACAGGTGGATTACCCTGGATTATAGTGGATTACAGGTGGATTATATGTAGATTACAGTGGATTACCTTGGATTATATGTGGATTATCCTGGATTATAGGTGGATTACAGTGGATTATAGGTGTATTACTCAGATTGCTTAAAGTACTTCGAATTACATGAATTAAAAGTGGATTACCCTAGATTCCATGTGGATTACCGTGAATTATAGGTGGATTATCGTGGATTATAGGTGTATTACAGTGGATTATCGTGGATTATAGGTGGATTACCCTGGATGATAGTGGATTACAGGTGGATTACTCTGGATTGTATTGGATTACTCTGGATTGTATATGGATTACATTGGATTATATGTGGATTACAGGTGGATTACCCTGGATTATAATGGATTACAGGTGGATTATATGTAGATCACAGTGGATTATCTTGGTATATATGTGCATTATCCTGGATTATAGGTTGTATACAGTGGATTATAGCTGTATTACAGTGGATTATAGTGGATTATAGGTGGATTACCCTGGATTATAGTAGATTACAGGTGGGTTAGCCTGGATTATAGAGGGTTACAGGTGGATTATATGTGGATTACAGTGGATTATCCTGGAGTATATGTAGATTATCCTACATTATAGGTGGATTACAGTGGATTATAGGTGGATTATCCTGGATTATATGTGGATTACCGTGGATGATAGGTGGACTATTCTACATGGGTGGATTATCGTGAATTATAGGTGTATTACAGTGGATTATAGTGGATTATAGGTGGATTACCCTGGATTATAGTGGATTACATGTGGATTACCCTGGGTTATATTGGATCATCCTGGATTGTATATGAATTACATTGGATTATATGTGGATTACAGATGGATCCCTGGATTATAGTGGATTACAGGTGGATTATATGTGCATTACAGTGGATTATCTTGGATTATATGTGGATTATCCTTGATTATAGGTGAATTACAGTGGATTATTCTGAATTATATGTGGATTACCGTGGATTATAGGTGGACTATTCTGTATTGTAGGTAGATTATCGTGGATTATAGGTGTATTACAGTGGATTATAGTGTATTATAGGTGGATTACCCTGGATTGTAGATGGATAACAGTGGATTATAGATGGATTACCCTAGATTATATGTAGTTTATCGTGGATTATAGGTGGATTTTCCTGAATTATACGTGGATTATCCTGAATTATAGGTGGATTATCCTGAATTATAAGTAGATTACCCTAGATTATATGTGGATTACCGTGGATTATAGGTGTATTACCGTGGATTACCTTGAATTATAGGTGGATTGTAGGTAAATTACCGTAGCAATAAGGTAGCTTACCGTGAATTATAGGTTGATTATAGTGGATTATACGTGGATTATATGTGGATTAGTCTGGATTGAAGATGGATTACCGTGGATTACCCTGGATTGTAGATGGATTACAGTGGATTATAAGTGGATTACCCTAGATTATATGTAGTTTATCGTGGATTATAGGTGGATTTTCCTGAATTATACGTGGATTATCCTGAACAAATTCATGTTTTGAGAGCTGATCTCAAGCAAGTACATTTGAGAGAAGAAAATCCAGAAAGACAGCCAAGTCAGTTTGAACTTGATTCAAACATTACTGCAGTGAATTTCATTCAAATAAGAAAATATATACCATAAATTACTCACACAAACACTTTCAATCCATTCCTAAGAACGACGGGAGCCGTCCTAGTAAAGATAATAAAGGGATTTAAAGTCGAGGAAGTTAGTGGATCTATTTGTAATTATTTAAAATCTGAAAAAAATATGTGCTTCTTTTTCTCTTCAGGCAAATTGCAATATTTGGAGGCAGTTTTTCATACTGGAAAGCATGTGTATGAAATCAGCGGGGTGCCTTTTTTCATGTGATCGTCCTCGTCTTTCCTCAGTAAAACTTCGAAGCACATGCTGAAAAACGGCGAGGATGGTCGCATGAAAAAAGGCACTCGGCTGGTTTCTTACACATGCTTTCCAATATAAAAAACTGTCTTCAAATATCGCAATTTGTACGAAGAGGAAAAGAAGCCACCGTGAATTTTTTCAGACTTTCCATATTATTTACAACATGCACAGGACCATGCTCCCAAGCTTATGTTTTCTGCTCGAGGACCATGAGTCAGTATCGAGAAATTGACACAATCATGAACATCAATGATCATGGTGAGGAATGGATCTTTAAGGTTCGTACTGGATATACCACCTCTCGACAAATCAGATCATCCAATTTACCATATTCAGTCAATATCGGTACCTTCAGAAATATTTATAATCAACTCTGGCCAGGTGAATATAAATTTCAATTTTCGATTCATCGCCGAAGATGAATATCAAAGAATTCACACCCTAATGATTGAACATCAATCAATTAAGACCAATAATAACAAGATTAACACCACGGAACTAATTTCTATGATATCATAAAAATAAGATGTTACCTACCAACAAAAGAAATGTAGAATTTGTATGTGACGTCGGAAATAAATTAGAGGCATTCAGTGATCACAAGGCATTTCGCAAAAATCATTGAAAACTCATTCGTGGGTCTCATATTGACTTAGTTTTATTACCGATTCTGGGACTTATTACCTTTTCATTCTCTCTCAAATGTCAATAGTAATATTAGCCTGTGTCGCTTGCATTAGAAAAAAGCGATCTAGAAGGTACAGTATTAGTGAAGTCAAACAAATTAATCAAAATATCGAAGAAGCTGACCTTGGGCAACACCATAAAGATGACTCAAAATCTAAAAATATCGCCAAGAGCCACTAACACTAATTCAAGTCGGATCTTTTCCAAGAAAAAAACATCTAGCGGACCTGATTAGTGATAGTGAGTGATCCATATGCAAAGAAAAGTAAAAAAAACATACCACGATTTGAATTTAAAACCAGCAGAGATCGGTTCTTACCGTAAAGTATGTGTTGATTTTCTAAGTCAGCTCACTGCACCCAGATTAGAAACGGCGAAAAGGTCCCAGTGTAGTTGGCAACCAAGTGCAATGGTATAGGGATACATCTTATCCAAAAAAGATAATCTAATCCTCGCCCACTCCTTTTTTCCACGGGCGCATGAAATGTGACGATAGCTATAAGTTGGGGTGAGTCAAATATGACATTGCTTTCGTTTTCCTGAATCCTTTAGAGTTATCCAACCGAGCAATTCACGCCTACCCCGAAAGGGAAACGGCTTAATGATATAATAATAATAATAATAATAATTTAACTTTGAACAGTTAAATTTTGTATCGAGAAGATCAATTTTCTATCACGAAGATTAATTTTCTATCAAGAAGATTGATTTTCTACCAAAAAAGGCGAATTTACAATAAAATACATCAAATTTTCACCAATGTCTTGAATTTTCAACTAACAATGATCAGTGTTCAATCAATAGTTAAATTTTCAGTAGAAAAAATCAGTAATTTAACTTTGAACATACATACATAAATATTCAACAAAAGTCTAATTTCAACCACAAAGAACCAGTTTTTAACCAATAATAGAATAGTAAAATTTCCAGTTCAAAAAATTTATTTTCGATCAAAAAAATTGAATTGTCAACAAAATAGTTAAATCTTCAACCAAATAGAGTTTTTAACCAAAAGAGATGAATTCTGAACGAAGAATATAGCTAATAGTTGTAAAATGATCTTTGTAAAATTTCGGTTTTTTCAGCTTCAAAAATATGTATCAACAAACATCATCAACAAATAAACGCGTATACTGATAAAAGCCACAAATGGATATTTATTCATTTAGTCAGTCTGACACAATAATTTTTTGAAATTATTTTTTTTAAGAATAAAATTAAAAAAATAAGTTTGAAGTTTAAATTACATCATGTAGTACCGACGGCATTAGATGCGCGGTGAATCTCGGGAGATGATTTTCTGCAGTTTTCCTCTCCCCTGGCCAAAACAGGTCTATACCCAATGAAGTGGAGTTGTCTGGCGGTTCAAGCTAAAGGACATAAATGATACTTTAGCGAAGACGGTGACCCGTGTATATACATCTGTTTTACCGGGATTTTAAAATAAAAAGGCACAGTACAATACCTTTTAACGGCAGTGCTACTGGACTTGAATGAACCAACCTTACAAGACAATAATAATACTTCATGTAAATATCATACATATGATTTTGTATTTTGAATTTCCTCATTTGATTATCGGGCACCAACGCAGACTCTCAATAAAATTTAAGGGGTTAGACTTTCAAGTACCTTACCTTTTCCCATTTTACGAATTTATACTATTGAGCATAGAGTTGAAGGAACATGAGCATTTCGTTTCCGGGTGAGAATATATTCAGTGGGAGGTTTTAGTTAAGCAACAAATACAATTTCCCTGGACCATTGTACGTTTGGTGGTTACGAAGAGCAGACTAGGTATAGGAATGGTATAACCGCAATACCGTGGTTGGGTCTGCGTCGTTGGCTTAATTAAGTTATACGTCGGTCGCATTGTTCCGCAAGCATAAATGTCACTGAAAAGAGAGGATATTCATTAGTTTCGATACTGCAACTGTTGAGCCTGCTTTACCACTTTTTAATATTTACTAGACTATTATATGCGCGCGCTAACTTTTGTATTAATTTTTCACATTTATTCAATTTTCGAATAACTATTTATTCGTTCAAATTTCTTTACCAATTCTTGCTGAAATTATATTCTCAAAGAATATATTCAGTGAATCCATGTAAAGTATAATTTATTATTACTATTGATAATAGTAAATGGCGAGATATCATTTTAAGATTTCAAGTGCACGTTATGTAATTTAATGTTTTGATGGCTGAAAGAAATTCTTTTTTTCATTCAAAGTGCATATATTTATTTGCCTCAAATAAATATTTCTTTGAAAATAATTAGGATTTGCACTATCTTCTGCCAAGTAAAATTCATTTGGTACAAGTAATCCTTTTTTTCAGTGTAGGACCATCTAAGAACCAGTCCAAAAAAATTGAACAAAATATTAAATGCTAGCCGTAAAACATTAACATCTGAAATAAAAATATGATATTTCCAGTAAAATTCAGGAAATGCAAGTTCCAAAATTTTCATTAATATGAGCTACAATAGCTCAATGGGGAAGTTTACCATTCACCGAAGTGCGCTATCTGTTTCAGATCCGAGTTCGGCGAAAATTTAAATTTAATAAATGAAAAATAACTTTTTCTATGCAAATTATTAATGAAAGTTTATAGTTTATTTGAAAAATAAAATAAAAAAGTAAGTCATTCATTTTCGAGAGAAAAAATTTAGTATATTAATTATTGATCAATTTTTCTTACGTAGTTCTGAATTTTACAAACAAAGCATTATTGTCTACTGAAAAAATTCAAAGTACATATTCTGATAACGTTCTTTTTTTTACCAAATAGTATAACTTTCAACTAATAAAGATAAATTTTGAACCGAAAATGAAATAATTCAATTTTCAACTAAAAGGTGAGTTTTCAAACAAGAAGATTAACTTTCTAATAGAAAAACAAATTTTCAACAAAATACATAAATTTCCAACTAAATATTTGAAGTTCTAGCTAAAAAAGGCAAATTTTTTACTAGAAGAAAACATATTTTCAACAAAACTGTTGAATTTTTAACTAACAAAATAGAATTCAATAAAATAGCTGAATTTTCAACCATAGAAATAAATTTTCTACTAAAGTAATGAATCGTCGACCAAAAAAATTACTTTTTAACAAAGTAGTATAACTTTGAATGAAAAAAGATGAATTAAAAAAAAATTGAATAGTTAGTATTCCAACCGACTTTCGTTTCCGGCATGAAAGTGTTAGGTGGCGATGATAGTGTGGTGCAGATTTTAGCGATTTTTAAGTGGAATTTGAGGTGAGTTGATTGCAGAACTGTGTTTGAGGGTTCTGTTAGTGTAGGCTGGGAGGTTAGTTTGCTTGGTGTGAGGAGCAGGGTAAGGAGACAAGTGCATCCGAGTGGCGGCGACAGGGAGGGAAAGGTAGAGAGAAGCTCGGAAGAAGGTACAGTAGCAGGGTGAGGTAGCACAGTGAAGATAGATTTAACGAAAGCTACGTATGGCGTTACGGACAGAGGTTACTTCGAATCGTCTTGATGGGTAACGGGGACAGCGATAGCAAAGAAGAAAGGGATTCGGACGAGGAAGTAATCTGTACGCCGAAACTTGAGTCAAAAAAGAGAGGACAGTACAGAAAAACGGTAGAAAGGGAGAGATTGAGGGCGAAGAGTTTTGACTTAATACAGCCATTCGTAAATAGGAAGAGGGATGGGGCGGAGAGAGGAAGTAGTGAAGATAAAGTAGAAGCAGGATCCACACTAAAAAATCCGAAAATGTATAGAACACCACCGGGAAAAGACCAACATTGAGGGGGGGGGGGGGAGAGACAAGGGAAAAGACGAAGGAAAAGTTGAACATAAAGGTCTAATAGAAAAAGAAAATGTTTTATTATGTCATTAAATAGTTTCTAAAAAATAAAAACTATTTTTCCAATACACTTATATAGAAAAAATTAGTTTTTAAGAAGATATTAGCAAAATAGGGCAAAAATGGACCGAATAACATGCATTTGGACCATTGTTTTCCTCTCAGCACTCAATGAAGTGAAGTTAGCTGATGGTTGAAGTGAAAATACCTAATGGACAAAAATAAAAAAAATAAATAAACAGATTTCCAGAAAAAAGCGTTTCGGAAAGTTAGGATTCGAAAGCTTTAAACATTAAAATAATTGAAATTCTACGCTCAAGACTCTTCAAAGTAAAATACTTAATATATACATATTTAAAAGTATTTCAATTGATATACCTTTCGAATTTTGACGCTTATAAGCACGAAAATGCAGAAATTTAAAGTTCGAACTCAACAGCCATTAAATTTCAAAGAGTTGGAATTAGAAATAGTTCAAATTTATTGAATGATTGAATATATAAAAGCATGATGTACAAAATTAAAAATATCGTTAAATTACAAAATATTTGAAATCTTAGAATGTCTGAATTTGATTTTGGAAAGATTGTAGACATTCACAGATTTGAATGAAAATAAAATGAGTTTAATTTCAAATTTCAAACCTATCCTAAAAAGATGAAATCGACCAAGCTTATTCAAAATTGAACCACAAAAAACGAATGGGGTTTCAATTTAAAAGAGCATGAAATCGTAAAACGTTCCAAATTACAAATTTGAAAAAAGGCTATGATTTTAATTTTAATTCGATTTTCAAAAATAAGATATGAATTTAATTATTGAGTTAACCATAAAACTTAACGAAACGAAACTAAACAAGATGGTTTCTAAAGACCAGTTTAAAGTTCAAACGTTTATATTAGAAATTCAAAAAACTTCACATTTAAAAGAATTTCAGCATGATAGCTTCAAGAATTTAGAGGAGTTCAAAATTAAAATGTCGAAATAATAATTTAAAAGATATTTAAATTTAAAAGACCTAAGTTTAAAATAATAAGTTGGAATTTTGTAATCTAAATTCAACAGTACAACTTAAAATTTTAAATACCTAAACATCTAACAAGAAATGTTTTAAGTATTTAAAAAAATGTTGATAATAAGTATTTACTCTTTTCCATTTTATAAACACACTAAAGACTTGAAATTACCAATCTTTGCAAAACTGAAAAGCTTTTAAAATGGAAAGTTTATTCACTGTTAGAAAAATAAATTATATAATTTGAGTAATTTACGCATCCAAGAATAAGATGGTTAAACAAATTTGAAATAATAAAAAATATTGTAAAACTATAAGAGATGAAGGAGTCGAGTTACTATTATCGGAGTGCATTTGAAAATTGCAATGTTAATGCGCATTGCAGACTTACTGGAGTTTCACTCAGAAGAATAATGCAGCATCTTGAAACTTTCATCCGATAATGTTACAACAGTAATCCAACGTAATACGTAACGCGAAACGAAAAGAAAGGTAAGAAAGGGTTCCAGGTCCATAGAAGCATAAAAATTCGTATCAGGTTACCAACTTCGTTCTCAATTAAAAGAATCAAAGGTCAAAGCATCAACAACTATAATTTGGTGATTATGAATTATCTTTTGTTAAAGCTCCTTCGGCTTTAACGAACCAGTAGGACCCTGCGGTGATTGTTAACCTTCAGTTTTTAAATATATACATATATATATATATATAATAAATTGCGCTAATTATAAATGAAGATATACGGATGGAACGAAAGGAAAGAGATTGAGAGTTTGGAAGAAAGGTATATACCGCGGACGCTAGGAGTGGGATAAATGGTGACCGAAGAAGCGCAAAGGGATAAATATATTTGCAATTAATATTGCAGATACTGCATTTTTGCTTAGCACAGACCTTTTAATTTGCGGTCTTATTTCCGGAAGAGAGTAGTAAACTACGAGTTGCCTTTTTCCACAGAAATCGATGGCGCAAAGCTCGGTGACTTCTGCGGAAGAAGGAGGCAAGTGGTAGATGCTGCCTTCTCGATTAGAAGTCGGCCACGAATTTAGGGTCTAGTTTCCCAAACTGTGTAGTTACTCCCGATTTTTTGCAAATGTTGCCTCTTCCCTTAGAAATAATTTTCGAGATTTTTAGCTGCTCCCTTTCAGGCTGATCATGCAATAATTAATTTAAACAGTATAAATAATTTTTTTAAATCATTGAGAGAGTTCGGCAGATCTCTATTGCTCTAAGTTACGTGCTCTAAGTTGCAGCTTTTTTTCTTAGAACGGCAATGCAGCCAAAACCATTTTATTTATCTCATCAACTTCCATAAAACGTTGTATAAATATAATCATTGCGGCGTACATATGCTGCTTTTTCAGAAAAAAGTATTCCGTAGACAGAGTTCTTTTTGGATTGATATAAAAAGTTAACTATTTTCAAAATATGCAGACACAACCCTATCATCGAAATAATAATATCAATTCATAACTGAAGAAATCCGATAACACCAACAAATAAAAATTAAATGCTTGAGAAAATGTTAACGATAAATTACAAAACCTCGCAGGCCTTCGATTCGCCATGGACAGGGGCAAATGTGTGATGCTTTTTGTCCAAAGAAAGTACAGATTTTAGGTTCAAGCTTTGTGTGAGAATGTGGTTGGAGATTTACAGAGTACCCAGGCAAGAGGTAGCGATTGCCCAACTCGATAGATCGTCACTCGCCCAAATCTCTTGTCTACACTGAAAAAAATGAATACTATTTCCAAGTGATTTTACTTGGCTGAAGTAAGTGAAAGTCCTGATTATTTTCAAAGAAATATTTTTGTGCAACAAATAAATATATGCAGTTTGAATGAAAAAAATAATTTGTTTCCGCCAGACAAATGTTAATAGGAGTAGGTTAACATTTTTTGATTCAAAAATACGACCTATTGATCGGAGGAAATATTCCTTTGAATTAAAGAAATAATAATTGAAGACGAAAGTATACATTGAGGAAATGTGAATTCATGGAAAGAAATATATTTTAAAGTCAAGCAAATATTTTACAGGCTCAAAGAACTATTTCTTCACAGCAAATTTCTTAATACTTGAAGCAAAAAAATATCCCAGATATTTTTCTAAATGAACAAATGGATTCTTTCAGCTTGAATAATAATTAACATTGTTATTATGATACATATTCACTTCTAATAATGCACATAATTTTAAATTTAGATGAACATAAAACAGAAAAATTCGATGAAAAATCCACCTCCAGCAGGAATCGAACTTGGGTCCGTCGAGTGTAAAGTCCACAGCGATTAATCATCTTAATAATTGCTCATTTCTTGCGTATTCTGATTTTACTTTAAGCTTTTTGAACTTTCCCACTCGAGAATTTACTAGTCTAAAGAGTGTTCAGTAAAAGGGTCTTCGCGCCCTGAAACTTTAGTTCTTAAAACGGCGCATGCCGTTACAGGTTCTGCTCATCTTTCATCTCATTTCATCTGCTTTCACTAGAAAAGGATCAATCGCCATAGACCTTTTCATTGAAGAAAACAATGCTGCGCAAGCGCGAAAATTATATAGCACTTCCGTGAGTTTCGTACGATTTTTCCCTGAAATGTATGTGACAATAGTAAGTATTAACGAAAAAAAAATTTTCGAGCAATTAGAAGTTTAGAAATTTCCCGCAAACAAATGTCTGATTTACCAGGATAAAATCCATCAAAAAGAAAAAAGGTTGGTGCGACCAAGAAGTGCTGTTTTCGAAATTGTAAAAGTGACAGTCGCGGCGCAAGTCGTACTTGGAGTATAACTATTATTTTATTTCATTTCCAAAACCCTGTTTAATATTTCGAAATGATAACATTCCCGATGATGCACTTAAAATGCATATTCAAAGTTGCGCGGAATGCAGTAAAAGTAATATGTGGGCGAGGTTATGTGCGCGCAGAGAAGTGTCTTTGGTAACATTCTTTATGCAGGAAAAATACCTGATGACAAGTATTTTTCCAGCATAAATAAAGTAAACAAAGACACTTATATTTGCTCATTGCGTTTCGTGGGAGAGAGTGGTCCATCTGAAAAGCTCCCCAATACCGTTAAAAGTAAGAGCCAGGAAAAAAATTTCAAGGTAAAAATAAAAAATTAATTATATATTCAAGGACTGTGGAAGAAGGAATTTTGAATGTCGTATATCAAAAGCATGCCTAGTGTATTTTAATTTTGAAAAGACCCACTTTTTGTAATAGAATATTTTGTATTTTTATTTAGTATTTTTCAAGCTACATGAATTTAAAAACTGACAACCCACTCATAATGACAGCTATTAATTCATTTTCAACTGCATTTCTTTGAAAATGCTTCATCAACCTTTTTTTATATATATTTTTCATTACAGGTAATTTCACTTTTATGTAAAACATTACTTTTTTACTATTCCAAGTACACGACTATACAAAATATAAACATAACCTGCATTCTACATATCGGTCAACAAGTCCTTGCTTTTTCCCTTTGATATACTTTTTTCTGCACTTCAACCACCTTATTTTTAACTTTCAAATAGTGTTTTCGTCCACCTTTTTATGCTGTTATTCAGCACCTGCCACAAGTTTTTCATTCAATTTTATATAATAAATTTTGGTATCACAGCGTACATTTTAACGAAAATATGTCCGAAACCTTTAAATGCCCGCTCAGAATCATGGCGGCACCTAAGATTCCGCTCTTAAATGAAAAGGTATTTTCACTTCAACCACCAGCTAACTTCACTTCGTTGAATGCTGAGGTGAAAACAATGGACCAAATGCATGGGATTAGGTCCATTTTTGCCCTATTTTGCTAATATCTTCGTAAAAACTAATTTTTTCTGTATCTGTGTTTCGGAAAAATAGTTTTTATTTTTTAAGAACTATTCAATGACATAATAAAATGATAATAATTATTATTCATTACGAAGATAACACTAATATTGAGAAGCCTGCAGGAATGCTGGCAGGGTCAATTGTTATATCCTCCAGTGACAATTTTGATAATTCGCCAAACTACTCTAGAGGCGCATAACAAACATTGTACTGCATAATTCAAAAACCACGAATTTCATAGGAATGTTTAATTAACAAACCGAAGAGATTTATGGGGTTTCAGTGAAATTTCTAAAGCTGAAGTAGAAAAAATCTGGCATGTAATCAAATTGTGTTCTCTGTGAAATCACAATATCATCATCCAGTCATATCCGTTAACCATCATCATCATGTTCGAGTTCAACCAGCACCGACCTCTACTCATTCAACTTCACGACAGCGACCACCCCCAAGCCTGTGGACCCGAGAAGAGGGAAGTGATGATGGAACTCAAACATGTGTTGAATGAGCCTTTTTTCAATCTGGGCAGGCCTGTCTTAGACCATCTCAATTTATTGTCAAATTTCTTGTCTTTTTGAATTATTTTGTGCGTAAAAATATACTTTTTCAAAAAGCATTTGATATAAATCTGATGCGATATTAATCAGCGAAATGTTTACTGACACCAAAATGATAGATGATGTTTTTCCTTAGCTCTAGTTCTTGACTATTACGTGATTTTCTAATATCTAGATGTTTACTTATTAAGAAGAGAAATTTCTATAAGTGAGTCACAAAGAACTTACATTCCTCTCTTACTCATGCGCACATAAAGCATATGTACAAAACGTGGCAGTTCGGTGGCAAAAATGTTCACTGTGCAAGTTAACTGGCAGTATAATCTAATAAAGGTTAGTATACATAGCAGTTCAAATATGTAAAAATTCTCAGTGGAAATTCAGGAAACCTATTCAATTGTAAGAGGAAAAATGAAGATCGCCAGCTGCATTATAATTCTTACATTTTCGGTTCATCCGGATTTTGTTGATAAGTTTAATTAGGCTGACCATATTAATAATTTGTCTACGTATATCTACTTTATGAGGCTTATGAATTTTGTGCTACGATGAATATGGGGCATAATTTCTCAAGTGTACCCACCTCGAAAATGAAAGTTTTCCGATGGGACTAAGAATCGGCCCAATTGTAGTTCTATTGTATAGTACTCCTCACACCAAAATTTAATCATTTTGATAATTATTTATTAAAGTGGAGGAGATACAATTTTTGGTTTTTCCAAGCAAAGCTTTATTTTCAAACATTTGTAACTTTTTTCTCATTGCTTTAAACAAAATTTCTCTATGAACTTTTTTCATAGATTTTTTCACAAAATTTTTGGTGTTTGTAACGGTTTTCGGAAAAAGTCAGAATTTGATCCTAAATTTTGAAAATCAAAAATAAATTTGACTTTTTTTAATATTTCGACACTTTTTTTCTCTTTCAAAATAGTTTTTAAAGAAAGCTGAGATTTTTTTCTATAAGATCCCTAATTTTCATAGTAAGGCATGAAGAAATCAATCTCAAACTCCGTGGTGTTGCCCACGACTTGCGTTTGAAAATCCCTGCACTACCAGAAGGAGCTCAAATTTGCATTTCGTGTAAATACTAACTCATCAACTCAGCGGGATATCATCCTTGAACTCTGTTGATATTGCAGAGCCTCCTGGTAGAGATGAGGTAGATACTGAGGATCATGAAATGATTATATATATATATATATAATAGTATAACGTGCGTGGATTTTTTAAGCGGCTATTCTCGATAATGCCTGAAAAGCACATCTTATTACTTTGGCATATTAAAAGTTTGTTAATATCATATTACTGGGAGGAGTATGAATTCTATCATAAATGATGCGAATGTGAAAATAGGGTAATCAACAATTATTTTTTTTATGTTTAAACATCTTAGACCGCGATATGGGGAGTCGCACCTGAGTCGAGTGAAACCATGTCTCGAAAGTGTAACGCAAGCCGCTGACACACGCAATGTGTCATGTGTCAGAGACCGGCGGCTTGCTTCTCTTCACAAACTCAAAGGAGCCCCTCAGTTATTCTCTCTCTCGCTCTCTTGCGCGGCAATACCTGTAATTGAAAATAAATTTTTATACTCCTACGTGTACGTGAGTTATTACTTGCTTTATGTAAGATTTCAATTTCAGTTACGTCTACCGAAGATGTTTACACATAAATCTGTCTTGGGTCGTAGTTTAGGACGCACGTGCTGTTTTTTTTTTGGCTCAAGGCCGTCTGAACGATATGCAAAAAAATTGCGAAATCTGTCGAACACTCAAATTTTGTCACAAAGATTCGATAAATAGAGATTAAGGTTTTGAAAAGGGACTTTCGAAATTTTCTACATCCCGGAAAAGGTTTCGTGGCTGCAGGACATCCGGTAAGCCTCTGGCTTTTCGAAGAAAATACGATGACAGATAAAAAGCGAGAGTGGAAAAGTGTTGCAATGACGTGAAGTGGGAAGGAAGCCGCCTGTCTGTGGGATGACAGCTGGGCTCGATCATACTACCAAAACGTACAGTCGGTAACAGCAGCATCTGCAATATATGCATGCTGCTGCCATCTATCTTGGTGGGGATTTTACATTTGAATAAAAACTGCAACTTGCGATTTTCAATCTTTTTTCTGTTTATTGACAAGTCCCAATGATTCCCGAATACAGTCTTATCACTGTCATTCAAATAAAGAATTAATTTCCTCTTGGAATAATAAACGTTATCTCGAAAGAGACTCACGTTTATAAGACGTGTATATGTGATAAAAGGATGCCACTGTGAACTTGCTCTTGTTGAATATTTACTAAAACTATTTATTTTTATACTTCAAGAGTTGATAATAATTTTGAAATTTTCCTTAAATTATTTATTGCATTATTTACAAATCTTGTCTTGACGTAAATTGAGAGTCCGAATGCAGTAAGGGCACCAGCGCTAGAAAACGCGAAAAGTTATTGTCCAAGCGTCTCGTGATTCCCAAATTTTAATGTTCAAAGAATTAAATTAAAAAGAATATGGTCCTGTAGAGAATGACAAGGTAGAACTTTTGTCTATTTAATGTTTATCTTTCCGATAAATATTTTTGATAATAAAACTCAAAAGGGAATAAAATCTTCCCCAAATTCAATTATTTAAAAAAGAAACCCTCAAAATTCAACCGAATGTTATCGAAACTATTTGAAATTTGACATACATACGTAGTATAGCCAAGCAATACCTAAAAAATAAAGAAAAAAATTAAAACTGCCCATTGTTTAATAATAAATAACACAGGCCGACAAATTTTAAAGCCAGAGACCAGACCTAACATTTCCGAAGGATTTTGATGCGCTGAATCCCAACTGAAAATTAGTATGTATTTTTCATTTTAATTTATCGATGGGAAGTAAGGGGAAATGAGGCTAGGTGAAGTAGGGAAAATTATAAGATGGGAAGTTACGGGGAATAAGGGGTGGGAAATTAGGGAAAGTGAGTGGCAATAAGGGAAGGAAAAGTAGGGGAAATGAAGGGTGGCGAAACAGGAAAACTGGAGGAGAACTTAGGAGAGGGGACGTAGGGTAAGTGAGGGGAAATTAATGGAAGGGAAAGAAGGGGACGGTAAATAGGCGAAGTAGGGGCAAATGGGGAGACTATGGGAGAGAAACTAGGAGCAGTGAGGGGAAATTTAGGGGAATTAAGGGAGGGTAGTAGAGGAAATAAGAGAAAACGAGAGAGAAGGAAAGTAGGGGAAGGGAAGTGTTAGCTAGGGAAGCGAGGAGAGGTTTGAACGATTTAATTAACGTCTTAATAAGCTACGAAACACTTTTTAGTGAGCGCGCCGCGTTTACTTTGTATAATTTTATAATTTGTAGCTTGACTTCTCTTGTCCATTGCAAGATCAACTCAAAATAATTCAGATTCTGTACTACACAAATGAAAGAATGGTTGAAGAAAAATCATACTTCTAAAAAGTTCTATCAGAGGTAGAATCAGCTCTATCAAAGGTAGAATCAGACCGAAAACATTTGTTCTAGACTTACCGAATTTCGGTGAACCTCGATATGGATTTTATAAAGACCGTTTTATTTTATAACCAATAGATAAACTATTGTTTAGAATTGTCATTAATATTATAATGATTATATGTAGTACTTAAAAAAAGCGTTAAAAAACAAATTAAGTATTGTAAAAAACTGATGTTGACGGAAGGAACTAAAGCGAGTTTCATTCGAAATTGTAACTGCCCTTGCGAAAAAATATTAGAGGAAAAATATTATAGGCCAATAATGATTTTATGTAAAGGAATAAATAGAAATCTGTAGAAATAGTTTAAAATCCCATGAAAATAAAATGAATTAAATGTATTCTCTAACGTGCTCTAGAAATACCTTGCAATGTGTGAAATCTTCCAAAACATTTTTAATACTTGGAGGTTCTATCAAACCCCTATATCTTGTAAAGGTCTTTTAAATCACCTAAAATATTTTGAATCAATGGTAATTTCTTTAAACTTATTTTTCAAAGTTCTCTAGAGATCTCTATAACATCCCTAATATCTTGTACAATTGTTTAAAAACCCTTAAAATCTTTGGAAATTTTGCGACATTCTTTGACTTTCCTTTATCTTTCCCTTAAATCTTATAAAATTCTTGGAAATCCCTCAAATTCACGTTGAATTATTGTAAATTCTGTCAAGTCAACCATAACAGTGGGTTACGAACCTGTTAAACAGTTTTCAAATTCTGGAAAAACTATGAAACTCAACAAATTTACCAAAAAAAAACTATGTAATGCAATTTCTGGCCTGGGTCAAATGGTAATATTCTAGATGAAAAAATAGGATGAATGGATGAGAGGAAGAATAGAATCAGATCATTAAAGTTTAAGTTAAAACTAAAAGTAAAAATAATTTTTTTTAAGAATCCTACATATACATACTTTTTCGCCAGTTTCTTCAGCAGTATAATTTCCGTACTGCTGAATAATACAAGCAGCTTTCTGAAGTTTAGAACCTGGTAGAGGGTGTGATTAGGATTTTCCAAAGCTTTTTCTCAGTACTTATTTATTATTTCTTTATCTCACTTTTAACTTTTGATAATCAAACTGATCAATGGAATTCTGATTGCACAAGCCCCATATCGGAGACCTGGTAGAGGGTGCACGTGCCATCTGTGCACATGCACAGTTTTCCAAATGACAACTGTGCACGTTGAAATTGAGCCCTGCACAGTTGTCACTTGGACAACTGTGCACGTGCACAGGTGTTACTTAGACAACTGTGAACGACGAAATTTCAACATGCACAGATGGGCTCATGTGGACTTGGCCGTGCACAGATGTCACTTTCCTAACTGTACACCTGCACATTTATTACTTGCCCAACTGTGCACGTGCACATATGTCAATAGTCCAACTTTGCACGTGCACATATATCACTTGTCCAACTGTGAACGTGCACAGATGTCCTTTGCCCAACTGTTCAAGTGCACAGATGGAACTTGCCCAACTGTACACGTGCACAGATGGAACTTACATAACTGTGCACGTGCACAGACGTCACTTGCCCAACTGTGCACGTTTATGTCCGTACGTAAGTGTTTATACGAGGGTGGTCCTTCATATCTACGTACAATAAATTTTAAACAGTTAAAATTATTGAAATCTGGTGAAATGGAGCGTACTAACATTTGAAAGTTAGTTTAAAAATATTTTTAATATTATTTTTATGAAATTATTCCTTCTAAATTATTATATATATATATACGAAAATCTGTTTTTGTCCCACCCCCCTTGGTTCGCACATGTGCACTCCGCCGCTGGGCTGACATGAAACTTTACGCCCGCTACACATACACATACAGTAGAGTGTGCATCAAGAGCGTACGGCTATTTTGACTCATGCCTACTTCTTGGTAGGTATTTATTTTTTTTCAGGGTACTTATCTGTCTTTGATTTCACAAAATCGTTTATTTATTTTATGTATTTTCTTATGACGTAACAAAAAGTAAACTTGAACAAAATTTTTTCAATAACATTTATCAAAGTTTTACTGTTGCTTATGTGATGATGTATAATGACGGGTTATACATTTGTCTTATTCATTGTTTAGTGAAATAACAAGGTTTATTTATTTGGGTGGTACACATTTTTTTTCTTAAAATTTTCTTGGTCTCACCACCCAGATTTGTTTGAATACCAAAGAAAATAAGCACGAATTTTTAAAAAATTTTAAAATCTATTGATTTTTAGAGATTGTTCAAAGCCCATGAAGTTTCACGTGTCCCCTGGAAAAAAGGCCTTTTTGGAAATGTGTGATAGAATCGTTAATATTAGATCTTATTGCATCCGGCATGATTTTCTTGGAAATGATTTGTTGAGTACTTTTTAAATTCAACCCCTATAAGCAATTTTTATAGGGTCTCGAAAAAAACTCCATCAGTGCAAAAGTGATGTATTATGTCCCGCGTGAAAAAAAGTTCCCTCGCTCAAGCATGGGTAAAAAATAGGTCAAAAATGTTTAAAGTTCGATGGATTCCAGAGTTTGACTTGCATAAAAACAACTAAGACCTTTGTGCTTTTTCGAACCAAAATTCATAATTGGTTCCAAATATCAAAACTGTACGCATCACTCCAAAGGTAAGTTTCAGAAATGTGCTCCGAAAAGCTCTTGTAGATCCGGAAAAAGTTCTCCTTCCACCTTTGCACATTAAATTAGGCTTGATAAATCAATTTGTCAAAGAGTTACGAAAAGATGGCAAATGTTACAAATATATGTATATAAATTTCCGGCTTTATCAGACGCAAAACTAAAAGAGGGCGTTTTCACTGGTCCTGACATTAGAGAACTCCTCAGAGATGAGAATTTTGTGAAAGAAATAAACGTTAAGGAAAAGAAAGCATAGGAAGCCTTTAAAGATGTATTATCTAAGTTTCTTGGCAATGAGAAGGATCCGAACTTCATATAAATTGTTGAGAATATGCTGCAAAAGTTTCAAAAATTTGGCTGCTTAATGAGCTTGAAGGTTCACTTTCTGCATTCACATCTGGCCTATTTTCCTAAAAATCTGGGTGCTGTTAGTGAAGAGATGGGCGAAAGATTTCATCAGGACATCAGAGAAATAGAAAGAAGATATCAAGGAAAATGGACTTCTACTATGATGGCAGATTATTGCTGGATGTTACACCGTGTTGAATTCAATAAAGAGCACAAAAGGAAAAGTGCGGCGCAGAGCAGCAAGGGACAGAAGAAACTTCGATACGCGGATTAAAGCCGTGAGTATTTTATGTACTTTGCTGGAGGGTGGCGGGGGGTTGAACATGGATCAATAGCCTTGTGTAGTACCTTTTGAAATTGCAGGAGAAAAAATTGAAATCAGTACGTGAAAAATTAATTTATGAAATAAACTAGTATCTTTTTTCGTAGAATTCTTGATCATAATAGAGAACTCAAAAGTCTAATGAGTCACCCCCCCCCCCTCATCAGGCTACTAAAATTTTTTTCATTGCTTTAATGTCAGTCATAATATATAATATAAGCTAAAAACAGTGAATAAATCGTAAAATAGACACCAATCAAAGTTTCTTATTCATATAAAATTTTCGCGATTTTTGGGTTTTTGTTCATTTAAAAATTTGTGATTTGCAAAAAATCCTGACGTGATGGTGCAGAACGAAGGTCAGTTTCAGATTCAGCGCCGAAAAATACATAGGAATCAATAATCGAACGTTAAAACACAACCATTGCAGGTTTGTGTAATTCGTTAAATCCCCTTAAAATACTGTTAAATGTTTATAAGTCGTAAAAATCCATTATAATATGTAGAAATAATTCGAAATTTCATGAAAATATAAATGAAATATCTCGGTTTAAAAAACCATCATAATAAAAAGCACGCACCGTCAGCTTGATGCACTCGTTAAATAATTTAAGAAATGATTAGTTCTAGTTAGTAATATATGTTTGAAAAAACTCTTACTTCCATAATATTCACATTTGCATAAATGCTATTATTTTCCATATATTGAGAGTTCCTAACTGTTTCCATGAATACTATTAGCCACACATTGTTGAATTTTAAACAGAAAATTTTTTGAATTAAACATTTTTTAATTTGGTTAAAAAATATTTAATTTGTATATATCAAACGAAAAAATATTTTACCTTTCAAGTCTTAGTTTAATCCTAAATAGTTTAGTTTTAAGTCAAATTTGAAAAACGTTAAGGGTGTTGGTTCAATCCGACTTGGATTTTTTTTGTATAGGTACGTCACTGACTCAATATATAATTTTTCTCCGTATCTTGCATAGTTTGACCGTGGAATTAAATTTTTGATTTTTCATTATTTTTTGTGCAATAAAAATAAGAATTTTCGATTTTTCAAGAAAATTCCAAAAGTCATTATAATAATCCTGTAGGACGTCCGAAGAAACAATTTTTTTGCCTTGACTTTTTTTCGTGTCGTGCGTTGTTTGGCTGAAAATCTTAATTTTCGTTTCCTCCCTTGGATATTGAAAATGCTGTAAGTCTGAACATTTTCATTTCATCAAAAAATGGCATGACAACAAATTGTTTAAATTTTCGAGTATTATAAGAAGCCGCACATATAATTTCAAAATTTCGAAAAAACATAGCTTCAAACATATTCAAAATGCGCTCACTTTTTAAATTTTCATCGAAAATGGCTGGCTAACGAACTTGACTTTTTGTTTACGAGACTAAGAAAGAATATCTAAGGCCAATCCAACAGGTCGATTCTTTCGACAGTCATCGTACTTACAGACATACATACATACATATACATACATACACATACATACATACATACATTCATACATACGTACATACATACATACAGCCACATTCGTAAAAACCTGTTTTTTGGGTTCAGGGGGTCTCAAAACGTCGACATTTGACAAAAAACAGGTTGATCAAATTTTACACAAATCTAATGCCTTCTCTAGATGAGAATGTAAAAATACAAATTTTCAAGTACCATGAGCATTAATGATGGTCATTTCATTGTTTTAATCGTTACGAATAGTATTGAGGAGATGAAAAAATTAAATATTTTGAAAACCCACACACAAGATAAAGAAGAAAAATAAATAAGCCAAGTTTTGATGAGAATGTGCCTACTACTCGGGCCGATTTTTTCACTGCTAATGTATTTTTTCACGAATAAAACAGAAAGTACACATCCTATTAAAAAGTGGCCGATAAAAAATGTGTAAATATTTTCAGAGTGCACAATTTTTGTTTCATCATCATTTGTCTATCTTGCATAGTTTGACCGTGGAATTAAATTTTTGATTTTTGATTTTTTTTTGTGCAATAAAAATGAGAATTTTCGATTTTTCAAGAAACTTCAAAGAGTCATTATGATAATCCTGTAGGGCATGCAAAAAGAAAAACACTTTTTTGCCTTGAATTTTTTTGCCTCGACTTTTTTTCGTGTCGTGCGTTGTTTAGCTGAAAATATTAATTTTCGTTTCCTCTTTTGGATATTGAAAATGCTGTGAGTCTGAAAACAGTAATAAAGCTCTTTTAGGGCCGCATCATGTCTGTAGATATACGTTGTTCCTGCGTGGGTGGGACACTCCGATAGTATGTGTTCTAGGAACTCAGCGTGTGTATGACACGCTCTGCACCTATCGCTTGGTGAATAGATATTATATAAACGTATCGCTTTGCATATATATATATATATATAAATAGCATTATCCCTGTTCACCGAGGCTTTATGGCACGTATGCGTACTCTGCGGTGCCAAAAACATCCGGAGCTTCCGCACGTTTCGCTTTAATCCTTGCGAAATCAACGTGCCTACCTCTCGAAAAGTGAATATGTACGCGAAGCGCTTTCCCAACCGCTGCTTGATCAAGCTGCAGCCGAAGATGAGGAAGCGACATTAATACCAACCACGGAAAGCAGGCACCTTCTACTTTCCAACCGAGCAATTCACGCCTACCCCGAAAGGGAAACGGCTTAATGATATAATAATAATTATTATTATTAAATTACTTAGCCAAATATTGCCCCAATATACGCTGCCACGATTGAATCAACTACGGACAACTTTGGCCCAATAGTCGGTACAAACTTGATAGCGGATGTTAGAGCAATGTTCGGCAAGTTATTATTTCGGTATTTCGATCAATCTTTGACAAAGTTGAAACAATATTTGGCCGACACAAGATTCTTAAAAATACCAAAAATGGCCCAGTTCTGTCTACAAATGTATAGCTAGAAATGTCGGTCGAAATTTCGCATAATGGTGCGATTTTTCTATTGGCCCAATGATCGGCCAACATTGCTGAAAATCGGCCGAAATACCAAATCGATAGCTTTGGACTAACTTAATTTGGCAACCATCGGCCCAATATACGCTCCCAATATTGATTCAACTACGGGCAACTTTGACCCAGAGTCGGCTCAATAGTCATTCCAAACTTGGTAGCATATGTCAGAACAATTTTCGGCACGTAAAATCAGTCCATTGTTATTATTTCAGTATTTCGAACAACCTTTGACAAAGTTGCAACAACATTGGTTCGACACAAGATTCTTATAAATACGAAAAATGCCAAAGATCGGCCGAGATACCGAATCAGTCTTTAAAATTAAAGATGAAAAATCGGAAACCATAGCCTTTCAAGATTGAATCAACTACGGGCAACTTGTTGGAACAGTGGTCGACAAACAAAATCGGTCCATATTTATCATTTCGGTATCTCGACTGACCTTTGACAAAGTTAGTCTGAAACTGGGCTAATAAAAAT
Source organism: Andricus grossulariae (assembly GCA_011634705.1). Lineage (NCBI taxonomy): Eukaryota > Metazoa > Arthropoda > Insecta > Hymenoptera > Cynipidae > Andricus > Andricus grossulariae. The sequence continues at coordinate 161,084,232 of JAABKJ010075445.1, read as the reverse complement.
TCGCATCCAGAGTAAAATCGTTGGCCTGAAGTCGGACCGACTATTATAGCCATATAATTGACTCAATTCGTCACAAAATTGGCCGAAAACATTTCTCAATGCACTTAGTAATTTCCCATAGTGGAACCATGGGATTCGGAAAGAAGCCATACTAGGGGCGAACTATAACAAACTCTGGGCAAAAACTTAGTCAAGACTTGAGCCACGGTACTTGTGTTTTGTCCCATGGTGACCATTTCCACGGGGATAATATAGAAAAATTACTTTTTGAAAAGCTTTTATCCGAAATAGCTACATTAAGTTTAAATTTGATATTATATCATGAAAGAAGAGTCAAAAGGCGACGTAGTAAAAATATTTATAGTTTGATATTCTTCTTCACTTCACAATTCAAGGCCGGGATGCAAGAAACCGGGCGAGCGCTCGAAAAATGATTGTCTAAGTGTCTTGTGTTATCCAAAATTGAAAGTTAAAAAAATTTAACTAAAAAAAATATTGACTTGTAGAGAATATTAAAATAGAACTTTTTTATATGTAAAGTTTTTCTTCCCGATGTATATTTTTAATAATAAAATTGAAAAAGTGGGAAAAAATTTTCCTCAAATTCAATTATTTTTTAAAGCATAAATCGTCGTTTCGCAGAAAAATATGATTGAAACTGTTTGAAATTTGGTATACACATGCATTATACCCTAGAGATGCCTACAAGATGAAGAAAAAAGTCAACACTGCCAATTGTTTAATAATAATTAATTGGAAATTGAGACCTGACGGTAAGCACGTTTTTTTAGCTTCGGCGAAGAAACTTTGATTTCTGTTTACATTTGCCATTTTAGAAAGACGTAAACACAGCTGGTGAAGTCAGCTGGTCTTGAAAATCGGTAAACCAATGTGACCAACTGTTTTCTCAGACGTAATTAAGGATTCTATATTTCACCAGGTGAATCACTAGGAAAATTTCAATTCGAGCACACCCAGAGCGCCGAAATCCACGAGGCAAGAGAAGGCAAACCAAAACCAATCATAAAAACTCCGCACAACTTAATCCTCCCGTAAAAAACAGTCAACATTCTGAAGAGGATAAAAAAGACACAAAACACCACAGTTCCTTGTATGCAAAAAGTCACACACGAACACCGGCTTTAGTGAATTTTGTACGAACGACGAAAGCGTGCATTCTCACATAACAGCAGCCATATTACTCCTTTGTAATAGTTGGTCGAAAGATGCTTCCGAAGTGTTCAAGAGGCGCGAACGTATAATCGAAATATCGACGGGCTTGATGAGATAAAACGGGCGGTTTTTAAAGGTATCGTCTACTGAATAAGTAGCACCAGACAATAGTGCAGGCAGCACAAGACTGACGCTCCAGGATCAGGATTTGAGTATTAGAATCAGGAAGTGGTACTCTCTCCAATGCTGGTCCTAGGCCTACAGGGTCGTACGGTAGCGGGGTGCTTGTAACTTTGTTACAATAAAAAATTACTATTATTTTATTAAAATGTTGTCTCAAGTTAAGATATTTAGTACGCAAATGTGGCAAATCGTCGATTTCAGACCTTTTGAAAAAAGTCGGCATGCCAGTCACAGATCGAGTTTAAGGCGCTTCCTCAGACTTGAGTTTTAGCCCATGTATTACATAACAGCAGTTTCCTCCTAAACGGATGAATAGTTCGATGTAATATTTTTACCACATAATCTTAATGGTATAATACAGAACAAGAAAGCCTCCGTTTTTTGAAAAATGGTCATGTTTTTGTTATTTTTTAATTAATAGAAAACGTGCTTCATTTATGCGCCTGAAAAGGACCAATCCGCCACCGGGAAAGTACCCACGATGAACCGAAAACAGGCGTTCCCAATTTGAAGAGCACAGCAGAATGAAGGAGTGATAAATTTTTCGACGACACTTCACCCCGTGCGATCCGTCGTAACTCACCCGACCTTCCTATTGTTAGAGCGTTACACGAGTCAATGAAGTTGAACGAAATTGATAATTATTCAAATATTAGGAAATTGTATTTTAATATGCTGAATTAGATTCCTTATATAATGAAGAGACGATTAAAAAAAGGTAGAAAAAAATTGTTAACCCGTTCAATTTCTGTTGATAGGTTTGGTAATTTTGCATTTTACTTAAGATTACCTTCAATATTGAGAAAATTGACCCATTTTTCGGATTTTTTTTTAATTATATCGAAACCGCGACGAAAATGAATGTCGAAATATCCAATAAATATACATAATTTACAGGATATCGAATCTACTTGTTGCAAACAAATTATATTAACCAAACGTCAAGATATTGGAAATTTTACTTGCAAAGTATATTTTCAAGTTGAAATTGCTTGATTTTATCAACAGGATCATGGTTCATCATGAAAATTTGTTGAATGGTATATTTTGTTTATTTTATAAACAAATTTTATAAACAAATGCACAGTTCCGTAAGTGTCAAAATTTAGATGGTCAGTTTGATCTTCTAGATAGTACCAAGTACCATCCACAATTTTTTCTTCATAGTCAAACAAACCATAATTTTATAGTCTGTTTGAACATCCACGGGTGATTTAAACTCACTATCAGTATAGCCAAATCGACACTTCAGAATGCCAAACAGAACTGGCTGCATCACGACCCCTGTCGAACACCGAGCGAACACACCCGATACCCAAAACGCATTTTTGGAGCGACTGACGTTTGGTGTCAAGTTTGGCCTGTTACACAACATTTTTAATTAATTTAAACCACTTGTTGATACTTCAAATACGTGTCGAGAGTGAATAAAATGTGGAGAACATGTTGGAGAGTGGCATGAGTGGTTTTAGTTCTGATTTTGAACGTCAAATTCGATATCTCCGAGGGATTAAGGACACAGGCGTCACTTATTAATCAGTGCTTATTCTCAACATTTTCGACTGAAAACGTGCTCAAAATTTCGTAAGTCGTTGAAAATGTTTTAATTCAGTGCAGTGACGCCGTTTAATTAAACTCTCGTACTCAAACTAATCTGTTGTCAACGTTTTTATGCATATGCAATCATGTCGGAGGCATCCATTATTCAAAAATAATAAAGACGATTTAAGAATTGATAGATTTTACATAAATTTTCATGTTTTTCAGGCTTCATTTAATCATTTAAATTTCCGTCCTTCGTCTCTCTTGCTCTCATGAGTACAGGTATATATGTAGGCAGGGGAAGAACAACAGTTAATTAAATTGACCCTCTGATATGATTAAGTTAACACTCCGAGATAATCAAGCTAAAATTTCTGAGATAATCAGATTTAAACTCCAGGATGGTCAACTTTACACTCTGGGATAGTGAAGCTAACCGTAAAATTTTGACACTCCGCGGATGGTACCCTACACCATATAAGGGGCTGTCCCATAGTTAAAACTCAAATATAGTCAGTCTGACACTCTTGATGTTCAGGCTGATTAGCCATTTTTCTCCGTGCAGTCTATCGTGTACGATTATGGCCGCGTCAAGCTAACCTCAAATTTCCGACATGATAAACTCGTTATTGCTATTACTGTTATTGCTATTTGCTATTCATATTACTTTTTCATACCTCTGCGTGCCGTCAGTGACAGGCATCCTGCCTGCAGAAACTTCATAAGAGTGAAAGACCATTCTGATCGTTCATCTCTTTCACTCTTATGGACTTTCTTTAGACAGACTGCCTGCCGCTGTCGGAAAGTCTCTTTCTATGTCCAAACGTTAAAAAAAGAGGTCCGTTCGATTTTCGACTTTCGGCACAGTGCCGGAGTCCCACTGATGAGGTATTATAACACGATTATTATTATACATAAATAGTTCCCAATAGAGTATTTCCACATGTGACGTCATTTAAAAATGTCCAAATGGCTCGGGCATAACATTGCATTGTATACATTGCGTCGCGTGTATTATCTTACTATCGGCGAGAAAATTTGAGTCCTCTGGCTTTGACGTTAAAAAAGTAAGTGAAGAAAAAATTGTAGCTCAATGAATGAAGGATCATTTTAAAGGTGAAAATGTTGTACGTTAATGAGCCTGAAACGAATATGCCAAAAAAATTTGTATAGCTTACAGACCCGAAAATCTGTTAGATCAAGATTCTCATATGAAAATCCAAATTTTAACATGAGCATCATCAAGATTCTCATACGTCGATCAAGACTCTCGAATGACGATCAAGATTCTCATATAAAAATCAAGACTCTCGTATGACGATCAAGATTCTCATATAAAAATCAAGATTTCATCATGAGGATCAAGATTCTCATACAACGATCAAGACTCTCGTATGAAGATCAAGATTCTCATATGAAAATCAAAATTTTAACATGAGCATCAAGATCCTCATACGTCGATCAAGACTCTCGAATGACGATCAAGGTTCTCATATCAAAATCCAAATTTTAACATGAGCATCATCAAGATTCTCATACGTTGATCAAGACTCTCGTATGACGATCAACATTCTCATATGAGAATCAGGATTTTAACATAAGTTCAAGATTCTCATACGTCAATCAAGACTCTCGTATGACGATGAAGATTCTTATACGGCAATCAAGATTCACATACGTCGATCAAGACTCTCATATGACGATCAAGATTCTCATGTGAAAATCAAGATTTTATCATGAGGATCAAGATTCTCATACATCGATCGAGACTCTCATATGACGATAAAGATTCTCATATGCAAATCAAGATTTTAAGATGAGGAATAAGATTGTCATACATCGATCAAGGCTCTCGTATGACAATCAAGATTCTCATATGGCGATCAAGATTCTCACATGACAATCAAGATTTTAATTTTAAGGACCAAGATTCTCATACGTCGATGAAGATTCTCATGAGTCGATCATGATTCTCATACGGCAATCAAGATTCACATACGTCGATCAAGACTCTAGTATGACGATCGAGATTCTCGTATTAAAATCAAGATTTTATCATGAGGATCAAGATTCTCATACATTGATCAAGACTCTTGTATGACGATCAAGATTCTCATATGAAAATCCAAATTTTAACATGAGCTTCATCAAGATTCTCATACGTCGATCAAAACTATCGTATGACGATCAAGTTTCTCATATGAAAATCAAGATTTTAAGGTGAGGAATAAGATGCTCATACGGCAATCAAGATACACATACGTCGATAGAGTCCCTCGTATGACGATCAAGATTCTCATATGAAAATCAGGATTTTAACATGAGGATCAAGATTCTCGTACATTGATCAAGAATCTTGTATGACGATCAACATTCTCATATGAGAATCAGGATTTTAACATAAGTTCAAGATTCTCATACGTCGATCAAGACTCTCGTATGACGATCAACATTCTCATATGACAATCAAGATTTTAACATAAGGATCATAATTCTCATACTGCCATCAAGATTTGCATACGTCGATTAAGTCTCTCGCATGACGATCAAGATTCTCATATAAAAATCAAGATTTTAAGATGAGGAATAAGATTCTCGTACGTCAATTAAGACTCTCGTATGACGATGAAGATTCCTATACGGCAATCAAGATTCACATACGTCGATCAAGACTCTCATATGACGATCAAGATTCTCATATGAAATTCAAGATTTTATCATGAGGATCATGATTTTCATACATCGATCGAGACTCTCGTATGACGATCAAGATTCTCATATGAAAATCCAAATTTTAACATGAGCATCATCAAGATTCTCATACGTCGATCAAGACTCTCGTTATGGTATTGTTTGAAAAAACTCCTGTTATTTTTGAGTAATTTTTAAGTATCGCAATGCTACCTTCGTACTTAAGTCGCAGTTCATTTTTACCAAAGTACCTACGTGATATGCAAAGATTAATATAATTAATTAATAGCGTTAGTCGCTCATTGCTGCATGTATTATCTATTTTAAGTACCGTGATACTAAATCCATATTTATTTTATTATTCATTATTCAACAAATTGTGCGATATTGCAATATTACTATAATTAGTTGGATGGAAGTGTCTATTTTTTCAGCCTTATGTATTACTATATGGTTTAAAGTGAAAGTGTGGTTTTGTTGCTGCATGCATCATTCATTTGAAGTGTTAAAATTTAAATCCATATTCATTTTATGATTTATTGTTTTACAAAGTTTGTGATATTTCAATATTACTAAAATAAGTTGGATGAATGTGCGTATTTTTCAGCCCTACGCATTAATAGATGAGTTAAATTGAAGGTGTGGTTTTCATGTCGCAATTTTAATGGATTTAGAGTATGTTTAACGGGGCCTTAGCGACTGTATTATTTCCAATGTAGTTCTTGACTGATTCTATAAGATTTTAAGTTGCACGTGAATTTGATGTCAAAATATTGTACTATTTTTTCCAGTACAATAAACTTTATTAATTTCTTTCAGTATTTTTTCCACTCTATTTCTTAAGCAACCTTAATTTATACTTTATTACCTCCATAAATAGTATATAATTATAATTTCATTCATTTCTCTTTTTTTTTCCAGCTGCACACAATCCTTTGGCCTAAACAACTGGAAGGCTTGGTAAAGTAAAGAGGATTTTTTCCTATTATAAATGTCCTTTTTACAATATATATTTTTATCTTATATATTTATACCTTATACTTTCTTCTATGTTCATTTTTATTGAACATTAATTCAAAGTTCGTATTTATGAATTGCATAATAATATTGGCATAATATTAATATTACTAATCGCACAATAATCGCACAATAAAATAAATTTTACATGATTTTTATTAATATTTTTGAGTTCTATTTCATACTACATTTGAATCTCGCGCATATCCCGATCTGTCCCGAATGGTCCCGAACCAAAACATCCATAAAAAATGGCGGCTCCGACGCCTTCAAGTAGGCACACGCGTTTTCCATTGAATCCTGCATCCAGTGTATCATATACATCAGTAGTACTAACGAACCGCCACTTTTTCAACTGCGCAGGCGTCGCGCAGTTGAAAAAGTCGCGGTCGGTTAGCACCATTGTCGGTTTAATTATGAATGAAAAAGCAAGACAGCATCTCAAAGATCATGATTTTGTATCACCCAGATTGTTTTGGACTAGAATGAAGATAGAAATCAGAAGATTATTCATCATAGCGTGCTACGCCGCAGTTGATAGCGACCCGAGGGAAGTCAAAGACGCCTACTGGGACACTTTAAATGATACAATTAGTACACGCGATCAAGGTGAAACAATAATTTGGTTAGGAGATATGAACGGATGGGTCGGTGCCCAACATCAAGACACATATACAGAAAGGGTACTAGGTAAATTCGGAGATCCAAGGAAAAATTATAACGGGGAAAAGTTAGTTAGCTTATGCTTAGAAAAGAGCCTATTTATTACAAATACTTGCTGTCAAAAAGTCCTAAAAATGCCATGATTCTTATAAGAGGAAAAAAGCTTTGAAACTTTCTTCTGACCATTAAAATCAATCGAGAATTCCCTTGAGTTCAAAAAGAATAACAATTTCAAATTCAAATCACTATAAATTGATTAGAAAAATATTCGAACATTATTATGAAATTGAGTAATAACCCTTAAATTAATCTCTGGAACCTGCCAAAAAGTCCTAAAGATGCCATGATTTTTATAAGAGAAAAAACAGCTTTGAAACTTCTTTCTAACCATTAAAATCAGTCCAGTATTCCCTCGAATTCAAAAATAATAACAATTTTAAATACAAATCACTATGAATTGATTGTAAACATATTCGAACACTATTGTAGAATTCTGTGAAAACCATTAAATTAATCCCTGGAACCTGTCAAAAAGTCCTAAAAATGCCATGATTCTTATAAGAGGAAAAAAGCTTTGAAACTTTCTTCTGACCATTAAAATAAATCGAGAATTCCCTTGAGTTCAAAAAGAATAACAATTTCAAATTCGAATCACTATAAATTAACTAGAAAAATATTCGAACATTATTATGAAATTCAGTAAAAACCATGAAATTAATCCCTTTCTTTATTAATTAATTAATTCCATTCAAATTACTAAAATTAATTTACAAATATGAATTGGTATGATCTACTGATCGGGCAAAGTAGACTCCAACATTTTCTATTTTCTTTCCAATTTTTAGGTTACACTGTTACAAATAATCAAACTTCAGTATTTTATATTTTGTTTCCTTCCCAAGTTCTGGGAGACACGACCTTCCTCTTCTCAAGCACGCCCGCGACTGATTTTGAGAATAAAGTGTCACCATGTGTCAAGGGTCAGTTTACAATAACGTTTTTTTCTCAAGTTAACTGTTGGAAATATTGAGTGCTTTTAGTGGACCTCTCAGAGATATTCTCGAAGATGTAAGAAGAGAAGGAATTCCTGAAATACTGTGGAGGTCTTGATTTATTCTGAGTAAATTGATTAGAAAAATATTCGAACATTATTATAGAATTCAGTGAAAACCACTAAATTAATCCCTGGAACCTGTCAAAAAGTCCTAAAAATGCTATGATTTTTATAAGAGGAAAAAAAAGCTGTGAAACTTCCTTCAAACAATTTAAATCAGTCGAGTATTCCCTCGAATTCATAAAGAATAACAATTTCAAATTCAAATCACGATAAATTGATTGGAATAATATTCAAACATTATTATAAAATTCAGTAATAACCATTAAATTAATCCCTGGAACCTGTCAAATAGTCCTAAAAATGCCATGATTTTTATAAGACGAAAAAAAAGCTCTGAAACTTCCTTCAAACCATTAAAATTAGTCGAGTATTCCCTCGAATTCAAAAAGAATAACAATTTCAAATTCAAATCACGATAAATTGATTGGAATAATATTCGAACATTATTATAAAATTCAGTAATAACCATTAAATTAATCCCTGGAACCTGTCAAATAGTCCTAAAAATGACATGATTTTTATAAGAGGAAAAAAAGCTCTGAAACTACCTTCAAACCATTAAAATCAGTCGAGTATTCCCTCGAATTCAAAAAGAATAACAATTTCAAATTCAAATCACGATAAATTGATTGGAATAATATTCAATTTTTAACCAAATGGTCGAATCTTCAAACAAAAATGATTAAACTCCAACCAAAAACAGTTGAATTTTCCAGCCAAAATTACGAATTGTTTGAAAGACAATTGAATTTTCAATCAAAAGGACGAATTCTCTATCTTAAAAGTCGAATGTTCAACAAAAAAATTTCAATTTTCGACCAGAAAAAAATTACTTTTTAACAAATAAGTAAAATTTTCAAAATAATAATTAATTTTTCAAAGAAATAGTTGAATTTTTAACAAAATAATGGAACTTTAAACAAAATAGTTGCATTTCCAACTTACAAAGATTAATTGTTGACCATAAAAAATAACTTTTTAACAAATATGTATAATTTTCAACATAGAAATTAAATTTTCAACAAAATAGTTGCATTTCTAACTTACAAAGATTAATTCTTGACCATAAAAAATAACTTTTTAACAAATATGTATAACTTTCAACATAGAAATTAAATTTTGAACGAAATAGTTCAATTTTGAACGAAATAGTTCAATTTTTAACCAAATAGTTAAATTTTCAACAAAATAGTAGATTTTTTAAACAAATAATTAAACTCTCAACCAAAAACAGTTTAATTTTCCAGCCAAAATTACGAATTTTTTGAAAGACAATTGAATTTTCAATAATAATTAAATTTTCAGCGAAATAGTTGAATTTTTAACCAATTAATAAAACTTTCAACAAAATAGTAGAATTTTCAAATTACAAAGATTAATTCTCGACCATAAAACATAAATGTTTAAGAAATAAGTATAATTTTGAACATAGTAATTGAATTTTGAACGAAATAGTTGAATTAAAAAAAAAATAAACTTTCAACAAAATAGCTGAATTTCCTATATACAAAGATTATTTTTCAACAAAAATAAAATTAATTATTAACCAAAGAGTTGCATTTACAACTAAATAGTTGAACTTTTGAGCAAGAGGGACGAATTTTCCACAAAATAGTTGATTTTTTAACCAAATAGTTAAATTTTCAACAAAATAGTAGATTTTTTAAACAAATAATTAAACTTTCAACCAAAAAAAGTTGAATTTTTCAGCCAAAATTACGAAATTTTAAAAGACAGTTGAATTTTCAATAAAAAGGATGAATTCTCTATTTTAAAAGTCGAATTTTCAACAAAAAATCTAAATTTTCGACCAGAAAAAACTACTTTTTAACTAATAAGTAGAATTTCCAAAGTAATCATTAAATTTTCAGCGAAATAGTTGAATTTTTAACCAAATAATAAAACTTTCAACAAAATAGTAGAATTTTCAAATTACAAAGATTAACTCTCGACCATAAATATAACTTTTTAACAAATAAGTATAATTTTCAACATAGTAATTAAATTTTGAACGAAATAGTTGAATTTAAAAAAAAATTAAACTTTCAACAAAATAGCTGAATTTCCTATATACAAAAATTATTTTTCAACAAAAATAAAATTAATTATTAACCAAAGAGTTTCATTTACAACTAAATAGTTCAATTTTAGACCAGAAAAAATTATCTTTTAACAAATAAGTAGAATTTTCAAAATAACAATTAACTTTTTAACAAACTAGTTAAATTTTTAACCAAATAATTAAACTTTCAACAAAGTAGTTAAATTTTCAACATACAAAGATTAATTTCGCTCCGAGAATATAAATTTTCAACAGAAGAGTTATTTACAACCAATCAGTTGAACTTTTAATAAAATAGTTAAATTTTGATTGGAAAAAATTACATTTAAACAAACAAAAAAATTCATTTTCAACTAAAATTATGAACATACAAAAAAAATAATATTCAAGAAAAAAATTTAACTTCCAACCCAATACTAGAATTTTTAACTTCAAAATGTTAATTTTCAACTGAATAGATCAGTTCTACACTAAAAAATAAATTTTTAACAAAAACTGGAATAGTTCCAATTTTAATTTTCAATGTTTATAATGGCAAATTTGTTATTTTGGAACATTGAAAATCACGATGAATTTAGTTTTTTATCTTATAAACATTTGTCCGGTCAATTTTAATGTTAAATTATTATTTTTTATTTAATAACAATTTAAAATTCTAGACCAATTTTCCAAATTTAAGTCTGGAATTTTTAAATTTTGAGAGCTTCTGATTTTTTCTTTTTTTAACTTCAAACAGTTTTAATTTTACATTATTTATAACCTTAAATATTTATAAATTTAAATTTGAAATTAAAGTTTTTAATGCCTTAATGAAAATGTTTGGTTTGAGTTTTCTTAATTTTGTCAGGTTTCCAATTTTATGTTTAATTGAATTGTTTGTTATTCTTTTCTTAACTTTTAATTTTCAATTCAATTTCTTAAAATTTTCCAATTTTTAGTTACAGATTTAAAAAAATGGATCATTTAAAATTGAAAAATATTGTATTGGATAATTTCAAGAATGAATAATAATTCTAAACGAAGTATTAAAAATTTAAACGATTTGAAACAAAAAAATTGTGTCCTTTAAAATAAAAATAGAACCAACTAAAATTGATAAGTCAGTAAATAAATAATTTGTTTAACTTTAAATAGCTACAATTTTAGAGTTCTTAATATTTTATTTTTATGCTGAATTTTCCATTTTTCCCTTTCATAAATCTTAATTTTAAAATTAGAATTGTAATCAAATAGATAGCTTCAAATTAAAATATTAAAAAAGTCAGGAATGTACTTAGTACTTAAAAAATTCTGAATCAAATACTTGTCGAATAAACTCAAAATAAGATTTTAAAACTAGGCATTGAAAACTGAATTATTTTTTATTTAAAAATGTTCCAAAATGTTAAACATTTCAAACTCAACTAAAAAATAAAAAAAAACGATTTCAAATTCAGAACAAAAAAGATTTTAATTTTTAATCAAAACCAGTTTAGTTCCAAATTTTTTACTTTTCTACCAAATTGTTACATTTTCAATTAAAAAAAAAAAACGAATTTTCTACAAAAAAGATTAATTTTCAAAAAAATTCCATTATCAACAAAAAAGTTAATTTTCAACAAAAATGTTAATTTTCCATAAAATAGTTCATTTTTCAACCAAAAAAAAGATCATTTTCAATAAAAAGTTAATTTTCTACCAAAAAAATTCAATTCTCAACCAAGTAATTCAATTTTCAATTTAAATTTTAAAAAGATTAATTTTGGACAAAAAAGTTGATTCTCAAACAAATTGTTGACTTTTCTACCAAATTGTTGAATTTTCTAATAAAAAAAATTAATTTCCATCAAAATAGTCATATTTTTAACCAGAGATGAATTTTCAACAAAAAAGGCCCAAAGGCTCTCCTGTACATCCAAAAATTCACAATGAACTTCCTGCATTGTGTCTCCAGGTGCTTCGCCCAGTTCTGTTTCAACGTTTCCAGATGAGCCCCCCCCCCTACCTAGGATTAAAATCTTATCCACGTAGCCCTGAGTATAGTACTCTTCTTTATGGAGCCTACGAAGGAGGCCATCAACTACAATACAACACAGAAGGGGCGACAGGACACCCCCCTGTTGGAACCCTTGCTAACCTTCTTCTTATCCTTATTTTATGTAAAAAAACTGAATAATTTCTGTTTCTTCTCAAAGTACCAGATTTATATGATGAAATATTCCAGCGCCATAGACGTCTTCATCCTTTCAGTCATGGTATTAATTATTTCAGATCAGAACCTGATAAAATTCTGCCAATATCCCAACATGACACATGTGAAAACAAATGCAATATTTTTTTCTTCCAAAGTCCAACCAAAAAATGACAAGTGTAATATCTAATTACAGTAAACAGTATGGGTATATTATTGAATCAAATGAATCTATAACATCGTACACCATAGTTCTTCACTACTGAATTTATACAAAAACCCAGTTCCTTATTGAAAATTCCGACGTTCGTAATATTTAATTGAAATTTGTTTATTCTTTAATGGTTTCTGACCTTATTAAAAGCATTTATCATTTCGACTGATTTTACTAATCATCAATATTCAGTCTCTACTGAATTCCGAAATTGTTTGCTGTCCGAGCTATTAATTTTGTTGCGTTTTAATTATAAATGATTACGAAATATGTTTTATGTATGATGTTTTCGAAACATGAGTCAATAATCACGTTGCTGAATAAGTTATTGTGAAATCTCTCGAGATTGTAGTAAAATCGTACATAAATTTTTATTTTTGACGCCTTCAAAGCGGATATAATCAGGCATATAAAATGAGAATATTTGAAAAACTGAAACCACAGCCAAAGGCTGATGCGTACATGAAATCTGGAAGATATTGTGAAAAATTCATCAGTGAGAGTGCTGAGAGAATACTGCTTGGATAAGTTTTTTCTGTTATGAGAAAATGCGAATCCATATTGGCAATTTACTCTGATTGCACTGGTAAATGCATAATATCACATATAGAAATAAAATATAATTTTCAGCCGCTGCCACATTGTTCGTCCTTGGCTTCTCCGCTTCTTTTCAAACCTCTTATTCTCTTTCTCTTTTTCTTTCTGCACACATATCATTATAATCCTTTTTTCTTATATATAATTCTCCAAAACTATTAGGTATCTTTTGGTTCAATAAACACAAGTATCTCATATTCAATTTGAATAAGTGTAATTCACTAGATCGTCACATAATTTTGGCGATCGTGGCCATGGTCCCTTTGATCGATACGACGTTTTTCAAATATGAAAAAAGAATCTGTGAAGTGGAGACAGTTAAGTGAAGTTAGGTGAATTGTGGAATCTCAGTTCCATATTTGTGAAAACCTGCGAGGTTTTATAAGATAGAGCATATGAAGTTTATTAATAAACGAGTATTCTTTAGCCAAATAAGATCACGCTAATAGTACAAATCAAGTGAAGCTACTAGTGACTCTTAAGAAACGCGCGACGTCACTCTTTAAAGGAGATACCGCAGAAGAAAAAGATTTCCCAGAAATGAGAGAATTGGAAGTATGGCAAGTAAGGAGAAATGAGGAGAAGGGAAGTAAGGGAAATTAAGGAAAATAAGGATATGGGATGTATAGTAAGTGAGAGAAAATGTGGGGAGGGGAAGTAAGGGGAAATGAGGAGATGCAAAGTAGAGGAAGTAAGGGAAATGAGAGAATTGGAAGTATGGCAAGTAAGGAGAAATGAGGAGAAGGGAAGTAAGGGAAATTAAGGAAAATAAGGAGAAGAGAAGTGGGTGAAATTGGGGGAAATAAAGGAATGGGATGTATAGGAAGTGAGGGAAAATAAGGGGAGGAGAAATGAGGGAAAATGAGGAAATGGGATGTATCGAAAGTGAGGGATAATGAGGGGAGGGGAAGTGAGGAGATGGAAAGTAGAGGAAGTAAGGGGAAATGAAGGAATTGAACGTATGTCAAGTAAGGGGAAGTGAGGGGAAATGAGAAGAGATGTAGGGGAAATTGGGGAAAATAAGGAGATTGGAAGTATAGGAAGTGGGGGAAAATAAGGAGAGGGAAGTGAGAGGAAATAAGGAGATGGAAATTAGAGGAAGTAAGGGGAAATTGTGGAAGGGAAAGTCAGGGGGGGTGAGGGGAAATGAGACGAGAAGAATTATAGGATGTAAGAGGGAATTAGGGGATGGGGAATAGGGGAAATTAGGGGAGGTAAAGTTATAAAAATTACGGGAATTAAGGCGAGGGAAAATACGAGCAATAAGGGGTATGAAATTAAGCAAAGTGAGTGTAAATGAGGAACAATGAGGGGAAGTGACGGGAAATTAGGGGTAGGAAAGTAGGGGGATGAGGGGATGAGGGGAAGGAAAGAAGAAGAAATTAAGGAACAGGGAAACGAGGGGAAGTGAGAGGAAATAGGGGGCATAGGGAAATTAGGGGAGGGGAAGTATGGGCAATTCGGGGAAGGGAAGTAGGAGAACTGCGTGATGTGCATCTAGAGAAAATGAGGGGTACGGAGGAGAGGGGGTAGGGAAATTTAGCGAAATAAGGGTAGGAGAAAAGAGGAGAAGGGGAAATATGGGAAGTTCCAGGAAATTACCGATTAAGCTTTCCCTGGTATTATAAATAAAAATAGTATATCACTCGTTAAGAAAATCATCTGAAATATATAAATTTACTTATTTCATTACAGCAAAAAAAAAAGAATATTTGTAGCATTTGTAGAACATTTTTATGGTTTTGTAACCCAGGAACGAAACCCTAAAAAATTTGGTCAAGAGGGAAATTTAGGGGAAATAAGAGGAGAGAGAGAGAGAGAGAGAGTAGGGAAAATGAGGAAAATAAGAGAAGGAGGAGTAGGGGAATTGAGAGAAAATAGAGAGAGGTAGTTGGAGAAGTGAGAGAAAATGATGGGAGGCAAAATAGGGGAAGTTAGTGGAGGGTAGGTAGGGGAAGTGACGGGAAATTAGGGAAGCTGGCGGGAAATTAGTGGAAGGAAAGTAGGAGGCGTGAGAGGAAATGTAGGTAAAGGAAATAGGAGAAGTAAGGAAAATGAGGGGAGGGTAAGTAGAGAAAAAGGGGAGAGAGGAAATAGGGTAATTGAGGGAAAATGAGGGGGGAAGTAGGGGATATAAGGGGGAAGTAGAGGATATGAGAGGGAAAGTATGGGATACAATAGGAATGCTTAGTATTTTTAGTTTACAATTCAGACAGTCTTTATTTTATTGTGTGTAAGAAGTGTTTCCGAAGATTTCACATTAATTTCTGGTTAAGTCCGCAAGGCCGCCACCTATTATATTGTGTTATCCGCCCTGAGATAGTTTGAAAGAGCAAACCTTAAGCTTTGAAACACAATATAATAGGTGGTGGTCCTGCGGACTTTCCATCAAAAATCATTATACAATGGTGTTTGACGAAGAATATTAAGGACACTTCATTTTTCATGCATTAGAGTTGAAAAAACAGCTAAGGCAACCTACATGATTTGGTAAGTCTTAGTTGATGGTACGCTGACACATAAAACGTGTAAAAAGTGTTCCCAAAGATTTTAGATCAATTTCTGGTTAAGTCCGCAGGGCCGCCACCTATTACATTGTGTTATCCGCCCTAAGATAGTTTTAAAGAGCAAACCTTAAGCTTTGAAACACAATATAATAGGCGGCGATACTGCGGACTTTTCATCAAAAATCATTATACAATGGTGTTTGACGAGGAATATTAAGGACACTTCATTTTTTTTGCATTATAGTTGGAAAAAAACAGCTGAGGCAACCTACATGATTTGGTAAGCCTTAGTTGATGGTACGCTGACACATAAAACGTGTAAAAAGTGTTCCTAAAGATTTTATATCAATTTCTGGTTAAGTCCGCAGGGCCGCGACCTATTATATTGTGTTTCCCGTCCTAAGGTCGTTCTAAAGGTCAAACCTTGAGCTACACAAATCAATATAATAGGTGGTGGTCCTGCGGACTTCCCCTCAAAAATCATTATACAATGGTGTCCGACGAGGAATATTAGAGACACTTCATTCTCTTTACATAATAATTAAAAAATTGCAGCTGAGGCAACAGAAATGATTTGGCGAACCTTAGTAGAAGGTGTGGTGACACATAAAACGTGTAGATGTTTCCAAAGATTTTACATCAATTTGGGGTCAAGTCTGCCGGGCCGCCACCTATTATATTGTGTTTCCCGCCCTCAAGTTGTTTTAAAAAGCAAACCTTGAGCTTTAAAACACAATATAATAGGTGGCGGTCCTGCGGACGTCCCCACAAAAATCATTATACAATGGTGTCCGACGAGGAATATTCGAGACACTTCATTCTTTTTTCATTAAAATTGAAAACATGCAGCTGAGGCAACCAAGATGATTTGGTAAGCCTCAGTTGAAGGTGTGGTGACACAGAAAACGTGTAGAAAGTGTTTCCAAAGATTTCACATCAACTTGGGGTTAGGTCTGCACGGCCGCCACCTATTATATTGTGTTTCGAATTTTAAGGTTCACACTTCAAAACTACCTTAGGACGGAAAAAAGGCCAGTTCGACCAACAGTTACAAGACATCAATGTAAAGGCACCGAATTAATTTGTAGACCTAATATATTTGCGGTGACACATAAAACGTGTAAAAAGTGTTCCCAAAGATTTTACAACAATCTCTGGTTAAGTCCGCAGGGCCGCCACCTATTATATTGTGTTTTCCGCCCTAAGGTCGTTTTGAAGGTCAAAACTTAAGCTTTAAAAATCAATATAATAGGTGGTGGTCCTGCGGACTATTAGGTATCCGATTAAGTTTTAATTAAATTATATATATATATATATATATATTTTTGTATTTTTTACATTGTTATTGATTTGGAGGAGAGGAAATTTTAGTATTCAAATTTATCCTGAATTGAAAAAGGCGTTTTTTTTATTTTTATCATTTTTCTTAAGTTTGAAGTGATGAAATTCGTTTTTTTTTATCTGAATTGAAAAAGGCCATTTTTCTTTTTGTTTTTCTAAATTTTTATTGAGTTTAAGGAAAGAATTTGTTATTTTGAATTTTTTTCTGAATTGAGAAAGGATACTTTTTTTACAGTTTTCTTAAGTTGCAAGGGATAAAGTTTTGGTTTTCAAATTTTTTCTGAATTGGAAGAGGGATAATTTTTTATTTAGAAATTTTTTATTGAGTTGAAAGTGAGAAAATTTTAGTTTTCTATTTTATTCTGAATTGGAAGGGTCTCTTTTATGTTTTTATCATTTTTTAAATTTGAAAGTGATGAAATTCTGGTTATTTTTATCTGAATTGAAAAAGGCCATTTTCATTTAATTTATTTTTTATTTTCATTGAGCTTAAGAAAAGAATTTTTTTTTCTAAATTGGAAGTGATGTGATTCTGGTTTTCTTTTATCTGAACTAGAAGAGACTATTTTTCCTTTTTTTTAATTTTTATTGAATTTTGTGAAAGATTTGTCATTTTCAATTTTATCCTGAATTGGAAAAGGCTTTTTTTCGTTTTTATCATTTTTCTTAAGTTGGAAGTGATGATATTCTGATCATTTTTATCTGAATTGGAAGAGGCCATTTTTCTTTTTCTTTTATTGAATTTTTATTGAGTTTAAGAGAAGAATTTGTTATTTTTAATTTTTTTCTGAATTGAGAAAGGATCATTTTTTATTTTTGACAGTTTTATTAAGTTGCAAGGAAAAAAATGTTGGTTTTAAATTTTTTTCGGAATTGCAAGAGGCCCTTTTTTTGCATTTTTTTTATTTGAAAGTGGTGAAATTCTGGTTATTTTTATCTGAATTGAAATAGTCCATATGAATTTTATTTTTAAAAATTTGTATTAAGTTTAAGGAAAGAATTTTATATTATTTTTTTTGAATTGGAAGAGGAGGACTTTTTATTTTTAAAAGTTTTATTTAGTTAAAAGGGAAACATTTTTTTCTCAATTGAAAGAGGCCATTTTTCTTTTTCATTTCTCAAATTTTTATTGAGTTTAAGCGAAGAATTTGTTATTTTTAATTTTTTCTGAATTGGGAAAGAATGAATTTTCATTCTTGACAGTTTTATTAAGTTGCAAGGGATAAAATTTTGGTTTTTAAATTTTTTCTGAGTTGGAAGAGGGATAATTTTTTATTGAAAAATTGTCTATTGAGTTGGAAATGATAGTTTTCATCATTTTTTTAATTTGAAAGTGATGAAATTCTGGTTATTTTTATCTGAATTGAAAAAGGCCATTTTTATTTAATTAATTTTTCATTTTTATCGAGCTCAAGGAAAGAATTTTTTTTCAAAATTGGAAGTGATGTAATTCTGGTTATTCTTTATCTGAACTGAAGAGGCTATTTTTATATTTTTTTTATTTTTATGGACTTTTATGAAAAATTTGTCATTTTCAATTTTTTTCTGAATTGGAAGAGGGATAATTTTGTATTTTTTACATTTTTATTGATTTGGAGGAGAGGAAATTTTAGTATTCTATTTTATCCGCTTCAATAACAACAATAACATTCAAAGATTCGATAGTAAACTTTGTGAGAAAAAATTTCCTGCAGAAATATTTTTTTCCCAAAAATTTCAGAAGCACTATCGGCTTCAATAACAAGAATAACATTCAAAATTTCGATAGTAAATTTTCTGAGGAAAAATTTTCTTAAGAAAAAATTTTTTGCCAAAAATGTCAAAAGCACTATCGGCTTCATAACAACAATAACATTCAAAATTTCGATGGTAAATTCTCTCAGGAAAAATTTTCTGAAGAAAAATTATATCCCAAAAATTTCTAAAGCACTATCGGCTTCAATAACAAGAATAACATTCAAAAGTTCGATAGTAAATTTTCTAAGAAAAAATTTTCTAAAAAAAAATTTTTACTTAAAAATGACAAAAGCACTATCGGCTACAATAAAAACAATAACGTTAAAAATTTCCATAGTACATTTGCTGAGGAAAAATTTTTTGAATAAAAATTTTTTTCCCAAAAATGTCAAAAGCACTATCGGCTTCAATAACAACAAGAACATTCAAAATTTCGGTAGCAAATTTTGTAAGGAAAAATTTTCCGAAGAAAAATTTTTTCCCCAAAGATGTGAAAAGCAATATCGACTTCAACAACAACAATAACATTCAAAATTTCGGTAGTAAATTTTCTCAGGAAAAATTTTCTGCAGAAAAAATTTTTCCCCAAAAATGTCAAAAGCACTATCGGCTTCAATAAAAAAAAGAACATTCAAAATTGCGATAGTAAATTTTCTAAGCAAAAATTTTCTGAAAAAAAAATTTTCTCAAAAATGACAAAAGCACTGTCGACTTCAATAACAACAATAACATTAAAAATTTCGGTAATAAATTTTCTGAGGAAAAATTTTCTGACGAAACAATTTTTTCACAAAAATGTCAAAATCACTGTCGGCTTCAATAACAAAAATAACATTCAAAATTTCGGTAGCATATTTTCTCAGGAAAAATTTTCTGAAGAAAAAATGTTGTCCCAAAAATTTCAAAAGCACTATCGTCTTCAATAACAACAATAACAGAAAATTTCAGTAATAAATTTTCTCAGGAAAAATTTTCTGAAAAAAAAATTTCTTCCCAAAAATGTTAAAAACACTATCGGCTTCAATAACAACATTAACAGAAAATTTCGGTAGTAAATTTTCTCAGGAAAAATTTTCTGAAGAAAAAATGTTTTTCCAAAAATGTCAAAAGCACTGTCGGCTTCAATAAAAACAATGACATTAAAAATTTCGATAGTACATTTTCTGAGAAAAAATTTTCTGAAGAATATATTTTTTCCCAAAAATGTCAAAAGCGCTGTCGGCTTCAATAACAACAATAACATTCACAATTTCGGTACTAAATTTTCTCCGGAAGAATTTTCTGAAGAAAAAATGTTTTCCCAAAAATGTCAAAAGCACTATCGGCTTCAATAACACCAATAACATTCAACATTTCGACAGTAAAATTTCTCAATAAAAATTTTCTGAAGAAAAATTTTTTTCCAAAAGTGTCAAAAACAATATCGGCTTCAATAACAACAAGAACATTCAAAATTTCTGTAGCAAATTTTGTAAGGAAAAATTTTCCGGAGAAAAATTTTTTCCCCAAAAATGTGAAAAGCAATATCGACTTCAACAATGAAGGGAGGTAAGTACGCGAAATGAGGAATGGGAAAGTAGGGGAATCAAGGGGAAATAAAGAAAGGGAAAGTGGGGGAAATGAAGAAAGGGGTATTAGGGGACGAGAGGGGAAATGAAGGGAGATAAGTCGGCGAAATGAGAGGAGGGAAAGTAAGGGGAAATAAAAAAAGGAAAGTGGGAATCGTGAGGGAAAATTAGGGTGGGAAAGTAGGAGAAGTTATGGGAAAGTAGGGGAGAGTAAGTAGGGGAAGTCAGGGGAAATGAGGGGGTAGAGGAAGTGAGGGGAAATGTTGAAAAGTGAGGAGAGGGGGAAGTATATGAGGACGTTAATTAAGTTGTTCAAACCACCCACTCCCACATTTTCCTCCTACTCCCCCTACTTTCCCTTCTCCACCCCTACGTCCCCATCCTTTATTTCACCCTTCACTTTCCCATTCTTCTCTAACTTCTTCCCCCTCTTCTCACTTCCCAAGGTTCTCCCCTCCCTTTTGCCTACTTCTCCTCCTCGCGATTCACCTCACTTAACCACCTTTCATTTCTCCTACATCCCTTCCCCTCATTTCCTATATTTTCCCCTCGCCTCATTTCCTCTACTCCCCCTCTAATTATTTCTTCTACTTTCCCTCCTCTCATTTCCCCTACTTCACATCCCCTCATTTTCCCCTCGCTTCCCACACTTCCTCTTAATTCCTCTAATTTTCTCTTTCCTCCTTTCATCTATTTCTCCTCACTTCCCCTACCTCACCTCTCCTCAATTCCGCTACTTTTCCCTTCCCTCATTTCCGCTACTTCCCTTTCTTCATTTCCCCTACTTTCTCTCCTCTCATTTCCCCTCACTTCCTCTCCCCTTATTACCCCTACATCCCCTTCCCTCATTTCCTCGACTCCTCCTCTACTTATTTCTTCTACTTTCCCTTTCCTCTTTTCGCCTCATTTCCCCTACTTCACATCCCCTCATTTCCCATCGCTTCCCCTTAATCCTTCCTCTTTTATTTCTCCTCGTTTCATCTACTTCTCCTCCATCAATTTCCCCTCACTTCCCCCACCTCACCTCTCCTCAATTCCTCTACGCTTCCCTTCCCTCATTTCCGCTATTTCCCCTCTCTTCATTTCCCCTACTTCCACTTCCCTCAATTCCTTCACTTTTCCCTCCCCTCATTTACCCTCGCTTCTCCTACTTATCCTCACTTCCCCTATTTGACTATTTCCTCTAATTCTCTCCCCTGATTTCGCCTAATTTCCCCTCACTTCATCTACTTCCCTTACTTTCACTCCCTTCATTTCCCTTCTTAAGAAAATGTACGACGGACGAAACCCTAAAAAGGGGAATTTTCTTCAAAACAGGGGAAAGAGGAATCATTTGAAAAGGGGGAAAGAGGAATGTTCTGGAAATTTGTTAATGTTCTATAATTGTTTACATTATTTTAGAAGAGACTAGAATGTTCTATCAGGTTTAGACTTTAAATGTTTTTTCGAATTAGAATACCCATGTCTCAAGAAAATTGTTTAAATTTTTTTCTGCTGGAGCCAAAGTCTGAGATAAAAATCAAAAAGTCATAAAAATCCAAACCAAATTTATACTCGAAAAAAAGGATTTACAAAATTATGAATGTGATAATCAAATATAATTCACCAAATGTTCTATTTTGATAAAAATTCGTTTTTTTGTTGTTGAAAATGATCATTTTAGCCGAAAATTCATCTCCTTGGTTGAATATTGACCTATTTTGATGAAAATTATATATTTAAAAAAAAATTGATTTCTTTGACTGGAAATTTAATTATTTCATTTTTGGTTGTAAATTGACCTTTCTTAGTTGAAAATTCAACTATTTGCTTGAAAATTGATGCATTTTGTTGAAAATCCGTGTTTTGGTATAAAAATAACCTTCTTGGTGGAAAATTAAGCTTTTTTGGTTTTAAATTCTACTACTTAGTTGTAAGTTGAAATATTTTTCTTTAAATTCATTTTTTGGTGTTGAAGATTCATCATCTTAGTTGAATATTTTTCTCTTTAGTTGAAACTTTAATATATATTGTTGAAAATTCAGTTGTTTTTTTTAATTAAAAATTTATTTGTTTAACTGAGAATTTAGTTATTCCATTTTTTGGTTGTGAACTGATCTTTTTTAATTGAAAATTCAAACATTTGGTTGAAAATTGATATATTTTGTTAAAAATATTTTTTTTAGCAGAAAACTAATCTTCTTGGTTGAAAATGTGGGGGTTTAGTTGTAAATATTGTACTACTTGGATGTAAGTGGAACTACTTTGTTCAAAATTAATTTTTTGTTAGATTTATCATTTTAGTTGAATATTCTTCTCTTTGGTGAGTATTGAACTATTTTGTTGAAAATTAATTTTCCTGTTGTTGAAGATTTATCATTTATTTGAAAATTCATCTCATTGGTTGAAAATTGAAATATTTTGATAAAAATTCTTTTTTTTTTGTTTTGTTGAAAATGATCATTTTAGCCGAAAATTCCTCTCTTTGGTTGAATATTAACCTATTTTGATGAAAATTATTTGTTCTTTTTAATTAATTTGTTTGACTGAAAATTTAACTATTCCATTTTTGGTTGTAAATTGAACTTTCTTAGTTGAAAATTCAACTATTTGCTTAAAAATTGATGCATTTTGTTGAAAATTCGTGTTTTGGTATAAAAATAATCTTCTTGGTGGAACATTAGGCTTTTTTGGGTTTAAATTCTACTACTTGGTTGTAAGTTTAAATGATTTTCTTTAAATTAATTTTTTAGTGTTGAAGATTCATCATCTTAGTTGAATATTTTTCTCTTTAGTTGACACTTTAATATATATTGTTGAAAATTCATTTGTTTTTTTTTAATTAAAAATTTATTTGCCTTACTGAAAATTTACCCATTCCATTTTTTGGTTGTAAACTGATCTTTTTTAATTAAAAATTAAAACATTTCGTTAAAAATTTATATATTTTGTTGAAAATATTTTTTTTTTTGGAGAAAACTAATCTTCTTGGTTGAAAATAAGGTTTTTTAGTTGTAAATATTGTAGTACTTGGATGTAAGTTGAACTACTTTGTTCAAAATTAGTTTTTTTTTTAATTTATCATTTTAGTTGAATATTCTTCTCTTTGGTGGAAAATTGAACTATTTTGTTGAAAATTAATTTTCTTGCTGTTGAAGATTTATCATTTTAGTTGAAAATTCATCTCATTGGTTGAAAATTGAACTATTTTGATAAAAATTCGTTTTTTTGTTGTTGAAAATGATCATTTTAGCCGAAAATTCATCTCCTTGGTTGAATATTCAATAGCCAGTAACACTTTTTTATCACATTCGCGGCTGGATATATAAAGCGTGCATATTCATGGAATTCAAGGAATTTATGAAATTCAAGGAACTCACAGAATTGAAGAAATTCACGGATTCCAAGGATATCACGAAATTCACGGAACCTGCGGAATTTACGGAATTCGTGAAATTCAAAGAATTCGTGGAATTCACGAAATTCAAGGAATTCACGAAATTCATAAAATTCAAGGAATCCATAAAATTCAAGGAAGTCGTGGAATTCATGGTATTCATTAGGTTCGCGGAATTCAAGTAATTTCAAAAAAATCAAGGAATTCAATGTATTCATAGAATTCACGGAATTCGTGAAATTCAAGAAATTCGTGGAATTCAATGAATTCACAAAATTTAAGGAATTCATGGAATTTAGTCAATTGACGAAATTGCAAAAGTTCATGGAGTTCAATAAATTCGCGGAATTCAAGGAATTTATGAAATTTAATGAATTCACGCTATTCAGGAAATTCGTGAAATCAATGAATTCGCGGCATTCTCTAAGGTCATGAATACCTTGAATTCCATGAATTCTTGGAATTTCATCAATTCCGTCAATTCCATAAAATCAGTGAATTCCTTGAATTCCATGAATTCCGTGAATTCCATGAATTCCGTAAATTTCATAGGTTTCGTGAATTCCTATGATTCCATGAATTCTTTTTATTACATGAATTCCGCGAATTCCGTGATTTCCATGAATTCCGTGTATTTCGTGAATTCTAATAATTTCATACATTCATTGGATTCAATGAATTCTGAGAAGTTATTGAATTCAATTAATGATGTGAATTCCATCAATTTAGTCAATTCCACGAATTCCGTGAATTTCATGAATTCCACAAATTCCATGGAATCCTCAAATTCCATACATTTTTTGAATTCCTTATATTCCATTAATTCTGCGAATATGTGAATTCCACGAATTCCTTGAAGTCCATGAATTACTTGAATTCCTTTAATTTCGTGAATTCCTCCAATTCCATGAATTCAGCGAATTCCACGAATTCCGTGAATTTTGGGAATTTTAAAAATTCCATAAATTTCGTGAATTCCTCAAATTTCTTAATTCCATTAATTTCTTGAATTCCCTAAATTCCATGAATTCCACGAATTCCGTGAGGTTATTGAATTCCGCGAATTTTGTGAATTCCGTGAGTTTCTTGAATTCCATTAATTTCGCGAATTCCGTGAATTTCATGAATTCAGTGAATTTAATGAATTCCTTGAATTTCTTCAATTGCATGAATTCCGTGAATTCCTCGAATTCCGTCAATTCCGTCAATTTCGGGAATTTCACAAATTCCGTGAGTTCCTTGAATTCTGTGAATACCATGAAATCCTTGAATTCCGCGAATTCCGTTAATTCCGAGTGCAATTATAAACGCTACAATACATGTACTGGAATTCTCGACGGTGACTTCACGATTTACAACACTTACAATACATGTATTGAAATTTCGTCATTCCAATACCGTGTTTGTAATTTTACCTCACGCTTGTATTGTAAAAGTGTTGGAGAATGCCAAACATTTTTGACAATGTAATCTAAAATTGACAAGTACATCAAACACATCAATGATCAGAAAACGCAATTGTGTTACTGTCGTTTAACATTACATCTATTTTGTTAAATATTCGTCTTTTTAAGTAGAAAATTAATCTTTGTGGTTGAAAGTTCATTTTTTGAGTTGAAAATTTAATTACTACATTTTCAATTGAAATTGCAAATATTTGTGTAAAATTTCATCTATTTTATTCAAAATTTGTCTTTTTCAGTAGAAAATTAATGTTGGTAGTTGAAAGTTCTTTTTTTTTTTAATTCAACTACTTCGTTGGAAATTCGTCTTTTTTGGTTGAATCATACTTTTTTAAATTTCAAATTAAAATATTTATTCGTTGAAATATTAATTATTATATGTATTTAGAATTCATGTCTCTTGGCTTAAAAATTCATCAATTTGGTAGAAAATTAAACTATTTGTTTGAAAATTAACTTTCTTGTTAAACATTCATATTTTTAGTTAAAAATTCTAATATTTTGTTTGAATATTGAACTATTTGGTTCGAAATTTATCTATTTGTTTAAAAGTTTATTTTAATTGGTTGAAAAATCAGTTTTTTGTTGTAAATTTAACTCTTTGGTAACTGTTCTAGATCAAAAAAAGAACTGTGTTCTATAACAGTTGTTACAAGATGATTACAGAACTGTTCTAGAACAGAAAAGTAACAATGTTCTAGAACACTCACAAAATTGTGACAGAACTGTTCTAGAACTATGTGACTGCACTGTTTTGTGACAGTTGCTATGAAATTCTTCTAGAACAAACCGATCACAGACGTTCTATAATATTTGTTCCAAGTTTGTTTTTAGAACTGTGCGGTAACAGTGTTATATCGATGTTCTAGAACCCTGTTACAAGTGTGTTCTAGAACGAATTAGGAACAAAGATTAATAACTGTCTCAGAAAAGTTGTTACGTAATTGTTCTAGAACTGACTGATTGCAGAAGTTCTATAACATTTGTTGTAAGTTTGTTCTAGAACTGTGCCGTAATAGTGTTATATCGAAGTTCTAGAATCCTGTTTGAAGCATGTTCTAGAACGAATTAGGAACAAAGATTAATAACTGTTCCAGAACAGTTGTTACGTAATTGCTCTAGAACTGACCAATCACAGACGTTCTATAGCATTTGTTTCAAGTTTTTTTCTACAACTGTGCCGTAATAGTGTTATATCGAAATTCTAGAACCCTGTTACAAATGTGTTCTAGAACGAATTAGGTACAAAGATTAATAACTGTTCCAGAACACTTGTTACGTAATTGTTCTAGAACTGACCAATCACAGACGTTCTATAACATTTTTTCTAAGTTTAATTTAGAATTGTTCTGTAACGGTGTTATCTCAACGTGCTAGAACTGTGTTACAAATGTATTCTAGAATAAACCAAGAACAAAAATTGTTACATGGACGTTCTGTAGAAAACGATTACACTGAATTCTTTAAATAAATAATAAAAAAACTATTTTCATAATTAATAACGGGAAGAAAGAATTGTACTACCGTAATATCTTTTAAAAATAAAATATATTTAAAAAGAAGCAACGCAGCTACAGTTTTGTAACAAAGTTCTAGAATTGTTCTAAAAATGTTACAGATCGGTTGCCACAGCTAGTTCTGTTACAGATTTGTTACATAAAATTTGTGATTGAGTTCTAGAATTAGTCTAGAAATGTTACAGATCGTTTATCACAAAGCGCTAACGGAACTACTGTATCTTGAAACCTCCGACTCGTCAAAGAAGTTTGTCAGTGAAATAGCCTGAATCATGAGTGAAGCAGGAAAGGTCTTGACCGATCTGCACGATTATAAAAAGCATCATCTTCAGAACGAGGCAGCGAAATACAATTGTGAGATTGAACGGACTTACCTTAAGTGAAGTTTGGTCGAGATCGTATGAGCTGCGACGTCCGAAGACATCAAACCCACTGCACCTCAGATGTAAAGAAACTGATTTATCCAGAACTTTGAAATATAATGACAAGAGGCGAATAGATGGAAGCGACACCTAAGCGTAGCGGGAAAACTCCTAACTTTGAAATATCGTAGCGAAACTCGCGGCAACTAACGGCACTACACATTTTATCTCTTCGGACGAGGCAGCTCATACAATCTCGATCGAACTTCACTTAAGGGTATTGGTTAAATCCGACTTCGAGTTTTGCATTATGCATGGATCAATAATATTTTGAGAGATAAACCCCTTTGCTGAGGAAACAATTATTTTGACGGAAAATGTTTGTTTACCGAAAGGGATAAATCTACGGATAGCAAACGAGAGCATCTGAATGGCGAGAACTGCTCGCAATTTTATTTTTTTCCCCACACTTCTGACATCGAAGAAGCATTCTCGGTTATCTGTGTATATACCAAGACCAGGCGCGGATCTACATGTTGGCGAAACCGGTGATTGCCCTTTCTAGAATTTTTTTACTTACCTTCACTTTGGTCTTTTTCACTGATAAATGGAGGAAATTTATGACAAAATATTGATATTTGAAAGATTGCGAAAGATTATTTATAATCTTTGACTGCATTTATGGAAATTCTTTATAATTGGTTTTCAAGTTATTACTTTTGTACTCTAGATTAAAGTGATGACTTTTAAAAATCGTGATGTATAATTTGAAAATTATTAATGTTCAACAATTTAATTTTACGAACCTTATTTGTGAATTCTTCATTTTTAAACGAAGTTTGGGATTGTTTAGTTTTGAGGGTTTAGATAGGTTTGAATTCTTTTTTTTTAAACTTCCGATTAGAAGTCATATTATTTGTAACGTTTTCAGAATGATTAAAGATTGGAGGCTTACAATATTTAAAATTCTTCAAATCGGACCAGCGAAAGTGACTGAATGTTTTTTTTTTTGTGCAGAAATCTCATTTTTTGATTAATAAAATGGATCCAATCACTTTGAACATCATTTGATACTACATGATATGTTAAATCTTTACTATTTTTATCATCTTTAAAATTTCTATAATTTCAATTTAATATTATAGTTTTTAATATGCAATTCTGAAATATATAGTTTAATTTTTGAAGCCTTATCACGAAAGTTGTTTATCTTCAAAAGCATGAATGTGCAAATATATGTTTCAAAGTTTCTTATTTTTTTAATCCTCAATCAGAAACGTTAATAATTTTCAAAAGTTTAGTTCGTTATGTTAGGATTTTTATCCAGATAAAACTAATTTCAAATTTAGAGTTCTCAATGCTTTTTTAGAATTATAAAATTTTTACGCGCGATAAATATGAACTTAATTAGTTAAGGAGGTTTCCCGTTTTTAAATTTCACTATGTTAAAAGAAGCATGCGGTAGGTTTTGTGCGGATACTTGTCATCTTTCAGATTGTAAGTTGACACAAATGTCAAAATCTTCTCTGATAAAAATTTATTTGCGAAATTTTCATTCAAAAGAAAAATTTTCTCTCGCTAGTATTTCAATATTATTGCAATGGAAATTGAAAGAATGGTTATTATTCCAAACGTGTTGCGAAAGTTCAGTTGAATTATTACTGATTTCACAATCACTCTTATGTTCCGCCATTCGTGTCTTTAGTCTCCTACACGTTTCTCCAATATAAACTTCATTACAACTATTGCAATTAATCATGTAAGCTACATTAGATCAATTTCCTTCTGCATCCTTGTCTTTTTCATTAATGTAAGAAAGAGTGGAGATTTTATCATTTAGATTGTGATTATCTAACGATTTTTGTTTCTTTTATTATTTTTATTGCATTTATGTATTTCATGAATTCTTCCTTTCATAACGCAGTATTGAAGTATTTATTTTCTATTTGAGCAGTTGAAGGCTCCGGAAGTTGAGCAACAGCGAAAAATTTACAGGAGATAACATCGTGCAACACTGTTCCTTAGAGTCAGGTCTCTAGACGCGGATGACCTTACGCGGCAGACGGGACCGTTGGAGATAAAAGTTACACATCTGGATACTTTTTTAGAGCTACCATTCTTTGTAGAATATTATAAGGAACAGTATTTATGGGCCAGATGAAGTGAACAAGATGGACTTAGCACCGTTGGAACAGTCTGCTCAGCTCGAAAAGAAGTGCTTGATATTTCGCCCGTTTTTTTTCTCCTTTGCCATGTTATTAATATCGGCTGATGCCAAGAATTCAATCACGTAAATGATCTTGGTCTTCCGATATACTTTCAGAGCCGCATTGTGTCTCTATATGTACCCATAGCGTGCACAATTTGAGCATCCTAAAAGAACATGTCTAAGTGTTTCAGGCTCCTGCTTCCGCGCTCGGCTGTTGGTATCGCCTACAGGTACATTTATTATGCACTCACGGTAAACTAAGGTGTCTCCAACGCCACATTTGCAGGCGAAAAGGAATCCCTCAGTCTCCAATCTCAATCAAGCTAGCTTTAGAAACATGTTGGACAAACCCATCGAGAGCTCTTCTCTACGTATGATGCCGTAGAATTTACCATATTATAGGTAACATATTTGAGGTACGGAAGATCGAGGATGATGTCATGGATGTATTGTCATCATCTTGAGTGTGCTTCGGTTAAGTTGCTCCAACTTATTGAAGGTCCATTTTACTGCACCAAACGTGTTGAACACTATAGGTATCTGCTCCTCCTTCGTGTAGGTGGATCCAGGCACACTTGTCCAGTCCAATGATTATGCTAATCGCTTTAAAGAACCTATTTACCGCCTCCACAAGGATTTGGAGGTCTTTTATCGAGAAAGCAAAGAATTCAAGGTCGTCCATCGATAAAAGGTGGTATATAAAAGCTCTTTTAAACATCTCACTATTTTTGCATGCACCTCCAGCACTCAAGGTGCTCAATAAGTAGCTCATGATTCGTGTTATCAAATGCCTTAGTGTAGTCAATCGAAGCCATAGACAGATTGCGTCGATACCTGATCGAGTCCTGGGTAATACACCTGTCTATTACCAGGTTCTCCCTACAACCTGCCAGCCCTCTCTTGCATCAACGTTGTTCATTTATTGGAGGATATGGAGCAACATTGTAAGTCTTTAACTGCAAACTGAATTCTGTAGACAAAAATTTGAAATTTATGAATTTTATTGACTTTGTTCGACCTAAATTCGATTTCAAGAGGAGGAGGAAGAGGAGGATGAGGAGGAGGAGGAGGAAGATGAGGAGGAGGATGAGGAGGAGGTGCATGAGGATAGGAGGAGGAGACTGAGGAGGAGGTGGATGAGAACAGGTGGATGACAAGAGGAGGAGGAGTATGAGCAGGATGAGGATGATGAGGAAGAGGTGAATGCGTACAGGAGGAGGAGGATGAGGCGGAGGTAGATGAGAACAGGAGGATAAAAAGAGAAGAAGGAGAAGTGAAGGAGTAAGAATATGTGGAAGTGAAATATGAAGAGAAGTGAATGAGGAAGAGGATGATGAGAAGGTTGATGAGGAGAAGGTAAATGAGGTCAGGAGAAGGAGCTGGATGAGAACAGAAGGATAAAAAGAGGAGGAGGATGAGGGGGTGGATGAGGTGGAAGATGAAGAGGAGGAGGAGGGAGATAAGGAGCAGGGTGAGGAAGATAAGAAGGAGGATGAGGATAAAAAGGAAGATGAAGAGGATGAGGAGGATGAGGAGGAGGATAGGGAGGATGGGGGGGATGACGAGAAGTATGCGAAGGATGGTGATGAGGAGTTGGATGATAGCGGGAGGATAAGGAGGTGGATGAGATAGATGAGCAGGAGGATGAGAAGGATGATAAGGAAGAGAAGGATGAGGAGGAGGTGGATGAGAAAAGAAGGATGAAAAGATGAGGAGAAGGATGAGGAGGAGGATGAAGAGGAGGATAAGGAGGATGACAAGGATTATCGGGGAGGAGGTGGTACTGGACAGGATGAGGAGAATGAGGCGGAGATGAATGAGAAACGGAGGATGAAAAACGGAGAATGAAAACAGAAGAAGGAGGAGGAAGAGGAGGTGGAGTAGGATGAGGAGGATGAGGAGGAAGATGAGGAGAAGAACATGAATGAAAAGGATGAGGAGGATAGGGAGAAGGATGAGAAGGATGATGCGGAAGAGATGGATAAGCACAGGAGGAGGATGAGAAGGAGGTGGAGGAGAATAGAAGAATAAAAAGAGGAGGAGGACGCGGACGAGGATGTGGAGGATGAGAAGGATGATGAGGATGATGAGGATGATGAGGATAAGGCAGGGATGGATGAGAGAAGAAGGATCGAAAGTGGTAGGGAATGAGAAGAGAAGGAGAAAGAGGTGGCAGAGGACGAAGAGGCGGAGGAGGATGAGAAGGATTATGAGCAAGGTGCAAGAGATCGATGAGGATAGGAGGAGAGAGATGAGGAGGACGGGGATGAGAGAAGGTTGATGAGAAAAGATGGATGAAAAGAAGAGGAGGATGTGCAGGAGGATAATGAGGAGGATGACCAGGAGGATGAGCAGGATGAGAAGGATTATGAGGAGGAAGTGAATGAGGACAGCAGAAGCAGGATGAGGAGGAGGTGTATGAGAACAGGATGATGAAAAGAGAAGGAGGATGAGAAGAAGGATGAGGAGGATTAAATGTATGATGAGAAGGATGTGGACGAGGACAGGAGGTTGATGAGAAAAGAAGGAAGAAAAGAGGCGGAGGAAAAGGAGGAGGATCATGAAATCAGGAAGTTTTGAAAATGAAGTTCTCAGCCACAATACCTAATTCTAATTGCAATAACTTGTTGTTTTACAAAGTGAACCATAACTTTAAATTTAATTAACAACGGAAATCTGTATTTGTCTGAGAATCATCACTCGATCATGAAATATACCTAATCTCATACGATCTTACATGAAACTTCATTATATTATTGTTGAATATACACAATTTATTGAAATTTCATCATACGAAAAAGTAAATGAAATGATTCATACATGAACAATAAAGAAAGTCTTGATTGCTTTGTTTATTGTCTTTGAAAGCTATGTGTGACCGTCCGTGAAGAAAAGGACCTAATGCGGAAAAAATCGATTTTTAGTTCTTCACACTAATCGATAGTGTTTTATTATCCCGTTCATAATTAAAAAATATTATTCCTATATCTAAAAAATTCGAATTGTTATTAAACTGCAAAGTGAGGTTCTCTTATGGAGCTCCTGCGTTGGACCGCCTCTTTTTTATTAGTCTTGGAGCCAGGGGGGGTGTCGTGTCCGATAGGGGTAACGGGCTCCACGCAAGTGCTTTTCATGTATTTTGACCCTCTGAACACGAATTACGAGGGTGGCTTGTTCAAAAGTCAACGGTTAATTTTGTTATTAACAATTTGAAGGTTGAAACAATCATAAATAGTTTATTATCAGACTTAACAACATTCTATAAACGGCCATACATTCCTTATCTCTTGCATAGCACGTAGGTTCTTTCAGATTTGAAAAATGTTTGATGCAAGTCGAGATATCCTGATTTTAATTTGACAGCGCGAGCAAAGCGCGAGCCCGAACCCGTGTGCCAAGCGGACAATATAGCTGTCAAATTAAAATCAGGATATCTCGACTTGCATCAAACATTTTTCAAATCTCAAAGAACCTAAGTCTTATGCAAGAGATAAGGAATGTATGGCCGTGCATAGAATGTTGGTAAGTCTAATAATAAACTATTTATACCTGTTTCAACATTTAAATTGTTAATAACTAATTAACCTTTGACTTTTGGACAAGCCACCCTCGAAATTCGTGTTCAGCGGGTCAAAATACATAAATAGCACTTGGGTGGAGCCCGTTACCCCTATCGGACACGACACCCCCCCCTGGCTCCTAGACTAATAAAAAAGAGGCAGTCCAACGCAGGAGCTCCATAAGAGAACCTCACTTTGCAGTTTAATAACAATTCGAATTTTTTAGATATGGGAATAATATTTTTTAATTATGAACGAGATAATAAAACACTATCGATTGGTGTGAAATACTAAAAATCGATTTTTTCCGCATGAGGTCCCTTTCTTCACGGACGGTCACATATAGCTTTCAAAGACAATAAACAAAGCAATTTAGACTTCCTTTATTGTTCATGTATGAATCATTACATTTACTTTTGCGTATTATGAAATTTCAATAAATTGTGTATATTCAACAATAATATAATGAAGTTTCATGTAAAATCGTATGAGATTAGGTAGATTTCATGATCGAGGAATGATTCTCAGGAAAATACAGATTTCCGTTGTTAATTAAATTTGAAGTTATGGTTCACTTTGTCAAACAACTAGTTATTGCTGTTAGAATTAGGTATTGTGGCTGAGAACTTCATTTTCGAAACTTCCTGATAATTTGAAGAATTTGAAGAAATTTCCAAGGGTTAGAAATATTATAGGGTGTTTTAGAAGAATCTAAGGCTTTTTCAAGATATTTAAATAATTTCCATGAATTTCAAAAGATTTTGAAGGATTTTAAATGTTTTAGGGTATTTTAAGAGATTCTAAGAAATTTTCAAATGATTTCAGTAATTTAATTGGACTTCAGAGGTTTAAAAAAATATCGATTCCAAGAATTTTTTTTATTTCAATAATTTGAAGAAATTTTAAAGGATTGGGCATATTGTAGTGTATTTGAAAAGAATCCAAGACATTTTAAAGAGATGTCAATAATTTCAAAGAAATTGTATAAGATTTTAAAGAGAGATTTGAAAACTTTTAGAGTTTTCTTCAAGATTCCAAGGATTTTTCATTTGATTTCAGTAATTTAATTGATTTCAGAGGATTTTGAATAGTTTAGAGTAATTTAAAAGATTCCAAGGCATTTTCGAGAGCTTTATAACGTTTTAAGTAATTTTTAAAGTTTCAAAAGGTCTTGAAATATTTATTGACTCGAATTAATTTTTTTTTAATTGAATAATTTGAAGAAGTTTCAAAGGATTTAAAATATTTCAGGTCCTATTCAGCTTGCATAATTCTCTTAAATTCATTTTTTTGGATCAAAACTAATCTTCTTGGTAAAATATTTATCGATCTGTTTTTAAATTCAATTTAGTATTATAAATATGATATTATATGATCTTATATTCACCAATATAATGGAGGAAAATGGCAAAAACGAGCAATGGAGTACCAGCGGCGATCCTCATGTTCTAATATAATTGATGACAGTATACGAAAGTGAATGACAGTAAATGATACTGATTTAGAGAGAAATGGAATTTTCTAGAAGATTTTTTCATACGTATGCCCGTCCTGATCATCGATATTTTTATCTTGAAAAATTAGTGTAACTTCTTGTAATATAAATCATTTGAACTGTAGAACATTTTTCAATAATCAATAAAACCTGTTTTTGAAAAAAAATCTTTAAAAACCGGTTTCTCATGGCCATGCGACTGATCCTAACCCCTCAAGGAAATGTTCCAGAAAAATGAATATTCATGGGTCCTACCTTATCTCTTCCAGGATTTTAATTATGCTACATATTTGTATGAACCACGAGGGCTGTTTGATGAGTTAGTGACTTTTTCAATTGTTTTGCGCAGCAGCTTCAAATGCACCACTGATCCCGTCGATGCCATCTATAAATAGACCACTTTCAAATTTTGAGCAATCTGGGTCATTTATTTTGTGTTTGATAGCCATTAAAAGGAGAGAACCTCGTAAATGTTAACGAAAATGGAAAAAAGTTAATTTCGTGTGGTGATTGAGCATTATTTTCTGCGTAGGAAACCATTACTGAAACCAAGGAAAGGATTGATAAATACTATGAGAACTCTGCACCATAAACTTGAATGGTTAAGAAGTGGTTTACTGAGTTCCATTGTGGTTGTACCAACACAAATGACGCCGAACGTTCAGGTCGCCCAAAAGAGGTCATCACGTCAGAAATCGCCGATAAAATCCATGAAATGATATCATTGGACGATAGTAGAATGTAAGTGCGTGAATTGGCTGAGGCTGTATTCATCTCAACTGAGCGGGTACATCACATTTTAATGGTAGATAACGGAAGGTTAAAAATTATTATGCATTTTTGCAAGGTAAATATATACTCTAGAAAAATTTTGCAAACGAGAAAGTTTGTTCAATTATCTGTTATAATCACTAAGTTCCTATTCAATTTATATTCAAAAAAATGTTGGTAAAAAAATTGCAAAAACAAATTTTGATTGCAACATTTTGCACTTAATGGCAACCATTGATTTTCTTCACATCATCTGCGTACTCAACAACCCCAAAATCATTAAGAACCATTGCAAAATTTTGCAAATTTGAAAATTTGCGCTTTTATCTGTTACAATTTGCTTTCTCATGCAATTTTTATGAGAAAAAACTTTTGCAAAAATATTGCGAAAAAAATTTAAATTGTAAATTTTTGCACTTAGAGGCAATTCTCGGTTATTTTGACAGCTATTTTGACAGTTATTTTGACAAAAAATGAAATAGTTACATTTTTATAAAAAAAGTTCATTCTCAACCGAAAAAACGTACATATTTTCAACAAAATAGTTAAATTTTCCACGAAAGACATGAATTATTAACTGAAATTATGAATATCATGAAAAAATGAATTTTTAACAAAAGAGTTTAACATTCAACCCAAAAGATGATTTTTTAGCCAAGAAGAATAATTCACTAAAAATGAAATAGTTTATTTTTCGAAGAAAGAGATGAATTTTTAACAAAAAATTTAATTTTTAACCAAAAAGTTTATTTTTTTACCAAGAAGATTAATTTTATACAGAAAAAGACTAATTATTAACAACATACATAAATTTTCTACCAAATCGTCGAATTTTTAACCAAAAATATGAATTTTTAACAAAAAAGTTAAGTTTTAACCAAATTCTTTAATTGTCTACCAAAGTTTTGAATTTTCAAACCAAAATGTCGAATTTTCCATAAAACAGCTGATTTTTAAACATTAAAGTTAATTTAGGACCAAATACATTTCACATTTTCAATTAAGAAAACTAATTCTTAACCAAAAAAAGAAGAATTTTTTGCAAAATAATTAGATTTTCAACCGAAAAGATTATTTTTCAACTAAAAGGATGAATTTCAACAAAAAAGTTACTTTTCAACCAAATAGTTGGACTTTCTACCACAATGGTTGATTTTTTTTTAATACGTGAATTTTCAACGAAATGATTAAATGTTCGTATTGAAAATATTAATTTACAAAAAAGTTAATTTTTAACGAGATAGGTGAATTTTTGGTCATTTTCAAACCAAAAAGACGAATTTTCAACAAAAGAGTTAAGTTCCCAACAAAAAAGTTCATTTCGAAGCAAATAGTTGAATTTTTTACCCAAAAAAAAAAAACGAATTTGAAACAAAATAGTTAAATTTTCAACAAAAGAGATAATTTTCAACTAATTCTTTGAATTTTCAATAAAATAATTAAATTTTCAAAAAAAAAGTTAATTTTTAACCAAATAGTTGAATATTTGTCATTTTCAAACCAAAGAGACGAATTTTCAACAAAAGAGTTAATTTTCAACTAATTCGTCGAATTTTCAACAAAATAATTAAATTTTCAACAAAAAGGTTAATTTTTAACCAAATAGTTGAATTTTTGTCATTTTCAAACCAAAAAGACGAATTTTCAACAAAAGAGTTAAATTTTCAACAAAAGAGTTCTCTGCATTCCTTGAATTCTCTGAATCCCTTGAATTCTCTGAATTCCTTGAATTCTCTGAATTTCTTGATTTCTCTGAATTCCTTGAATTCTTCAAATTCCTGAAATCTTTGAATTCCTCGAATTCTCTGAATTCCTTGAATTCTCTGAATTCCTTCAATTCTCTGAGTTCCTTGAATTCTCTGCATTCCTTGAATTCTCTGAATCCCTTGAATTCTCTGAATTCCTTGAATTCTCTGAATTTCTTGATTTCTCAGAATTCCTTGAATTCTTCAAATTCCTGAAATCTTTGAATTCCTCGAATTCTCTGAATTCCTTCAATTTTCTGAGTTCCTTGAATTCTCTTAATTCCTTGAATTCTCTGAATTCCTTGAATTCTCTGAATTTATTGAATTCTCTGAATTCCCTAAATTTCCTGAATTCCTTGCATTCTCTGCATTCCTTAAATTCCTGAAATATTTTCAATTCTTGAAATTCCTTGCAATCTCCTAATCCTCTGAAATATTTTTTATTTTCTGAAATATCTGAATATCCTAAATTCTCTGAATCCCTTAAATTCTCTCGATTCCTTCAATTATCTGAACGCCTTGAATTCTCTGAATACCTTGAATTCTCTGAATTCCTTACATTCTCTGAATTCCTTGAATGCCTTGAGTTCTTTGAATTCCTTGAATTCTCTGAATCCCTTGAATCCTCTGAATTCCTTGAATTCTATGAATTCCGTGAATTCCTTGAATTCTATGAATTCCGTGAATTCCTTGAATTCCCTCAATTCCTTGAATTCTCTAAATGCCTTGAATTCTCTAAATTCCTTAAGTTCTCTGAATTCCTTGAATGCCTTGAGTTCTCTGAATTCCTTGAATTTTCGAAATTCCTTAAATTTTCGAAATTCCTTGAATTTTCGAAATTTCCTGAATTTTCAAAATTCCTGGAATTCTCTAAATTTCTTGAATTCTCTGAATTCCTTGCAGTCTCTGAATTTCTTGATTTCTCTGAATTCTCTGAATTTCTTGAATTGTCTGAATTCCTTGACTTCTCTAAATTACTTGAATTCTCTGAATTCCTTGCATTCTCTGAATTTCTTGATTTCTCTGAATTCTCTGAATTTCTTGAATTGTCTGAATTCCTTGAATTCTCTGCATTCCTTGAATTCTCTCAATTCCTTGAATTCTCTGAATGCGTTGAATTCTCTAAATTCCTTAAATTCTCTGAATTCCTTGAATGCCTTGAGTTCTCTGAATTCCTTCAATTCTCTGAATTCCTTGAATTTTCGAAATTCCTTAAATTTTCGAAATTCCTTGAATTTTCAAAATTCCTGGAATTCTCTAAATATCTTGAATTCTCTGAATTTCTTGCATTCTCTGAATTTCTTGATTTCTCTGAATTCTCTGAATTTATTTAATTCTCTGAATTTCTTGAATTGTCTGAATTCCTTGAATTCTCTAAATTCCTTGAATTCTCTGAATTTCTTCGATTTTCTGAATTCCTTGAATTTTCTGAATTTCTTGGATTTTCTGAATTCATTGAATTCGCTGAATTTCTTGAATTCGCTGAATTTATTTAAAATCTTTGATTTCCTTGAATTCCCTGCAGTCGTAGAATATACTAAATTCCTTGAATCCCTTGAATAGACTAAATTTTCTGAAAACTTTGGTCCCATGAAATGTTTCATTGTTTCATGAAACTTTCAATGTTTCAATGAAACGTTTCATGGACTTACAAACCTATTCGGGACCCTACCGAAACTGAACGTACGTGAAATGGAATAAAGTTCCGAAATACAACAATGGCGGCGCTACTGTTCGATTGCGCGAAATTCAAAACAGAAATTAGAAATATGTATAATTTTTGGAAGTTTAAGTTGAGCCTGTACATGAATATAAGTAATTTTTAGAATTCAAGTATAAAATAAAGTTAGATTCTTTACCACAATCGTGTTCTAATTACACCAAGGCTAGATATAGATATAGTAATAGATTTATTCCCGGTAAATATTCATGATTTCTCTCGGTTTAGAAAAAAAATATGCTCGATAAGCATCAGCAAACATTTTTTCAAGAAATCTGTTGACTTCGAATCATATGAACAATTTAAAAATCCGTTTTAAACCAATATTTCAATATTATGTTTTAAACATTTTTTAAACAATAATTAGTAATTTCTAACTGAAATGTCTCAAAAAAATATATATCGAATGATTTTGAACAATTTAATTAGAAAAAGGAGTTGAATAATATTCTATAATTTCTAAGTCGAAATGCTAAAAATTAAACATTTTTTTTTAATTGAAGAATCACGAAATTGAATTATTTTGGATTAAAATTTAGAAAATAGGACAATGTCAAAACGTTAAAAATTGAATATTTTAAAATTCGAATTTTGGAAAATAGATCATTAAAACTTCAGAGGAATTGAAATTGTATTATTTGTAAATAAAAGCGTCCGAAATTAAAACATTAGAAACTTTTGAATTTGAATCATTTTGAATTCTGAGCAATTAAAATTTGAAAATTTGAAATTTAAAACTAAATTGAATCTTTCAAAGTCAAAGCTTCTGCAATTCTAGAATTTTAAATGGTTATCACTTAACAAAATTATAATTTAACATTAAAGCTGATGAGGCCAATGTTTCTAAAATCAAAAAATGAATTGGGTTATTAAAAAAAAAAACGTTAAAAATAAATATTAATTTCAATTGGGAAACACTAAAAATGAAAAAATGTCTACTCTGAACAACATTTTAATGACCAAAAATTGTGATATTTACATTTTTTTATACTCAAACCCTTTAAAATTTCAATTATTTCAAGTAAATTCAAATCATGAAAAAATTAATAACTTCTGAATTGCTTATTTTATTTTCAAAAATTCAACCAATTAAATTCAAATTGCAAAATTAAAACCTATGAAAGGGGAAAATAAAATATTTAGCGTTCAACATGAAAATTCAGAACTCTAAAATTGTAACAATTTAAAATTATCTTAATTATTCAATTACTGATGTATCAGTTTCAGAAAGTTTCATTTTTATCTTGTTTTATTTAAAACTCAATTTTTAATATTTAATTTCAAATCTTCCTTTAGAATTATTATACATTCTTGAAATTTTCGAATCAAATATTTTTCAATTCGAAATTATTTGTTTAAATCTTTAACTAAAAATCGGACAATTTGAAGATATTACATTAAAAATTAAAAAAATTAAAAACAAGATTGCTGTAATATGAATCCAATTTTTGTAATCGTACAATGTTATGCTTTTTAATTTGAAATTGTTTTATATTTACATTTCAAGTCCCGATCTGTTCGGAATACTTGCGGATCAATTATTTTCCTATGTCAAATTGTTTCAGAGAGGAAGGGTACGTCTTTGCGTGGCGGACGTGCACAGTAGGGTGTGTCTCATCTATATGTACACGAAAAGATAGTGCACTCTTAACTGTGCACGTCTAACTTGAAGTAAACTAATTGCATCGTTTAAATAATCAAATTTTATCGTTCTAAGTTAGACATTCTCATTGGGTGGGCACTACCTGTGCACCTCTAAATTTCAACATGCTCAGTTACGAGTGGCCCGCCAGTAAACGTAGACGTGTCTAGTAAGACATTTTATCGTTTTAGGTTCAATGTGCTCGCTAGGAGTCTACAATCTGTGCTCGCGCAAAATTGGGCTCCTGCAAAGTTGCTCCGTGCAAAGATGTCAGTTACCTGATTGCCACTATAAAGCGGACATCGGACAAACTTCCACTTCCACTCTAACATAAAGTACTTTCTGGTTTTGGAATTCGTACAAATTCCGTTTTTTATAACATACACATCCTGGATTCTCCCGAAATAAATCCTGTTGTATTTATTTCGGACAAACTGAAATAAAGACTGGGAGAAGAAAGCGATTGGGGTAGAGGCAGATTAAACCGCACAAATTCTGATTTGCGTATAGTTTAAAAATATGCATACAATTATAGATATATTAAAATATTATATTCACCAATAAAATTAAGGATAACGGCCAATGATAGGATGAAAGTCTGAATAATCCTCATCTTTTGTAATTAGAGAATCTACTGATTAATGTATTAACGAAAAAGTTGGTTAACAATGTAACTAAAGAATATTCGAGTGCTTCTTTGTATTATATAATACATACATTCTATAAGCGTAATCTTATCGAATATAGGCGTCAAGTTTGTACGACTGATATATTTACATTCTATGAGATAGTTTCAAGTAAAAAAAATTAATACATTTATGGTTACATAGCAATCACGTCATATTTATTTTTTACATTTGGTGACAAGATGAGGATTAAGCAAACGAAACGTAATAAAACCATTCTTTTCAAATAGGGGTAATGTTTGTTTCTTTATGTTTGAAATATTATCAATTCGATTATCTATTTTAAGTTGGAACATACAAATTTTTTCTTCTCGGTTTAAAAGTCTATCCATGAAATGAACTGAATTGAAATAAAATTATTTTCAACTACAGATTCATTAAGTATATAAGTCAACCTTATCAATCTTGTAAACACTATTCAAAATTTATAAGTATATTTTAGTATTTCCCTCATAATATATAATTTGACAGAACTTTAAAATTTCATTGTTTCAGTTGAAAATACAGTAATCATACTCAAAATTATCTTCTGCATTCGTTTGTAAGCAAGAAATTATTGTAAAGTTATATCGTTATAACATGAATAACACAGCCAAACAAACAAAAAAATTCTTGAAGTCCAAGCTAAACCACCATACCCATACGTTTTTGAGGTCGCTGAATCCGAATCCGGGGTCAAAGTCAAGAAAACCGTTAGGTCGGAAAAAACCTCTATTTTAAGACGTTTACAGGATCGTTGAATCTGAATCCGGGGTCATTTTGACCTAATAAGGTCAGTATCAAGGTCAAGTCAAGGTCAGGATAAGAAATAATGATCTAATGAATACAAAAGATTTCATTGATTTCATAAAAATTTCACAAAAATTTTAAAGATTTCAAACATTTTACCAAAATTTTAAAAGATTTCAAAGACTTTACCAAAATTTTAAAAGATTTCAAATATTTTAATGATTTTAAATGAATACAAAAGATTTTACAAATATTTCAAAGAATTCATAATGATTTCAAAAGATTGAAAGAATTTCAAAGATTTAAAAAAGGACACATTACACCAGATTTCAAAGATTTTAAACAATTTCAAAAGGTTTCAATAAATTTGAAAAGATTTCAAAGATCTTAGCAAGATTTAAAAAGATTTCACAAATATTTCAAGTGTTTGACAAAGATTTTAAAACTTTCAAAAGATTTCAAGGATTTAAAATATTTTAAAAAGTACACCAGGTGTCAAAGATTTCAAAACATTTC
The DNA here is from genome assembly GCA_011634705.1 of Andricus grossulariae. Classification (NCBI taxonomy): domain Eukaryota; kingdom Metazoa; phylum Arthropoda; class Insecta; order Hymenoptera; family Cynipidae; genus Andricus; species Andricus grossulariae. Next base: position 161,041,859 of record JAABKJ010075445.1, on the reverse strand, counting down.
AAAGATTTTAAACGATTTCAAAACATTTCAAAGATTTTAAACGATTTCAAAACATTTCAAAGATTTTAAACGATTTCAAAATATTTCAATGATTTTAAATAAACACAAAAGATTTCAGAAAGATTTCACAAATATTTTAAAGAATTCATAAGGATTTCAAAAGATTTAAAGGATTTCAGAGATTTCACAAAGGATACATTACACCAGATTTCAATGATTTTAAACAATTTCAAAAGGTTTCAATAAATTTGAAAAGATTTCAAAGATTTTACCTAAATTTTAAAAGATTTCAAAGATTTCATAAAAATTGCACCGAAATTTCAAAGATTTCAAGGATTTCAAAGGTTTTACCAACATTTTAAAATATTTCACAAAGATTTCGAATATTTCACAAAGATTTTAAAACTTTCAAAAGATGTCAAGACTTTTAAATATTTTAAAAAGGGTTACAGTTCGCCAGATGTCAAAGATTTCAAAACATTTCAAAGATTTTAAACGATTTCAAAATATTACAATGATTTTAAATAAATACAAAAGATTTCAGAAAGATATCACAAACATTTCAAAGATTTTAAACGATTTCAAAATATTTTAATGATTTTAAATACATACAAAAGATTTCACAAATATTTCAAAGAATTCATAAGGATTTCAAAAGATTTAAAGAATTTCAGAGATTTCACAAAGTATACATTACACCACATTTCAATGATTTTAAACAATTTCAAAAGGTTTCAATAAATTTGAAAAGATTTCAAAGATCTTAGCAAAATTTAAAAAGATTTCACAAAGATTTCAAATGTTTGACAAAGATTTGAAAACTTTCAAAAGATTTCAAGGATTTAAAATATTTTAAAAAGTACAACAGGTGTCAAAGATTTCAAAACATTTCAAAGATTTTAAACGATTTCCAAATATTTTAATGATTTTAAATAAATACAAAAGATTTCAGAAAGATGTCACAAACATTTCAAAGATTTTAAACGATTTCAAAATATTTTAATGATTTTAAATACATACAAAAGATTTCAGAAAGATTTCACAAATATTTCAAAGAATTCATAAGGATTTCAAAAGATTTAAAGAATTTCAGAGATTTCACAAAGGATACATTACACCACATTTCAAAGATTTTAAACAATTTTAAAAGGTTTCAATAAATTTGAAAAGATTTCAAAGATCTTAGCAAAATTTAAAAAGATTTCACAAAGATTTCAAATGTGATTTCGAGCCTATTTTTGGAAATTTACTGCAAAGAAACTACACATGATAACTGGAAACGGTTTTTTGCTATTTATTGATACATTCTTCGAATCTAACAAATTTGTGGTAACGCTTCGGCTATTTAGGTTGCATAGAACAAAAAAAAAGAGTGAAATGTGGCTTTAATTATGATTACATTGGTTAGATCAGGACTGTAAAAATAAAAATAAAATATTTCAAACAAAAATCTTGTGTCCTTACCTATCGAAATGTCTGCTAGACAAGTGCTACACAAGTGCACGTTTCTAATAACTTCTAGATTCGAAATTTGTACAAAAAAATCTATTTCTTGAAACCTCGAAACTATAAGACCCCCTAAATGACTTGTAAAAGTTTTTTTTTTTTTTTTGCAAAAGTTTTGTTCAGAAGAAAAAATTTTTGCCGAAAAATGTCAAAAGCTATAGGCCTCAATAACAACAATAACATTAAAAATTTCGATAGTAAATTTTCTAAGGAAAAATTTTCTGAAAAAAAAATTTTTTCCAAAAAATTTCAAAAACGCTATCAGCTTCTATAACAACAATAACATCAAAAATTTCGATAGTAAAATTTCTAAAGAAAAATTTTCTGGAGAAAAAATTTTTTCCGAAAAATGTCAAAAGCACTACCGGCTTCAATAACAACAATAACATTCAAAATTTCGTTACTAAATTTTCTGAGGAAAAATTTTCTGAAGAAAAAATTTGTTCCCAAAAATGTCAAAAGCATTATCGGCTTCAATAACAACAAAAACATTCAAAATTTCGATGGTAAATTTTCTGAGCAAAGATTTTCTGAAGCAAAAATTTTTTCCCAAAAATGTCAAAAGGACTATCGGCTTCAATAACAACAATAACATTCCAAGTTTCGATTGCAAATTTTCTGAGAAAAAATTTTCAGAAGAAAAAATTTTTGCCGAAAAATGTCAAAAGCACTATCGGCTTCAATAACAACAATAACATTCAAAATTTCGATGGTAAATTTTCTGAGCAAAGATTTTCTGAAGGAAAAATTTTTTCCCAAAAATGTCAAAAGGACTATCGACTTCAATAACAACAATAACATTCTAAGTTTCGATTGCAAATTTTCTGAGAAAAAATTTTCTGAAAAAAATTTTTTTTCCCAAAAATGTCAAATGCACTATCGGCTTCAATAACAACAATAACATTAAAAATTTCGATAGCAAATTTTCTGAGGAAAAATTTTCAGAAGAAAAAATTTTTGCCGAAAAATGTCAAAAGCACTATCGGCTTCAATAAGGACAATAACATTAAAAATTTCGTTACTAAATTTTCTGAAGAAAAAATTTTTTCCCAAAAATGTAAAAAGCATTATCGGCTTCAATAACAACAATAACATTCAAAATTTCGATGCTAAATTTTCTGAGCAAAGATTTTCTGAAGGAAAAATTTTTTCCCAAAAATGTCAAAAGGACTATCGGCTTCAATAACAACAATAACATTCTAAGTTTCGATTGCAAATTTTCTGAAAAAAAATTTTTTTCCCAAAAATGTCAAAAGCACTATCGGCTTCCATAACAACAATAACGTTAAAAATTTCGATAGCAAATTTTCTGAGGAAAAATTTTCAGAAGAAAAAATTTTTGCCGAAAAATGTCAAAAGCACAAGTCAATTGAAAAACTCCATATTATATTGATAATATTCTAGAAAATTTAATTTTAACATAAATGATTTGTTTAATTTATTTTAATTATTTATTGATTGCGTTAATCATAATTGACCTTAGCGTATTAATTATTTAAAATAATAAACAACACGTGCGTCAAAACTTCGTGGCAGTCTTGAATCATGCTACAGCCACTACAGTTTTCCTCAAGCCAGTTTATTCACGCAATAATAGCCCGGCTTATGTTTCAGCACAACTTTTTCTCTGATTGTACATTATCATTGACCATACTTTTTTACAACATTGGGAAAAGAGCACAACTTATTTACTTACAAAAATACAGTGCTACTTGAAGAATGATTCTTGTTGAGGTTCAATTATGATTTCTTGAGAAATAAAAAGTCTAAGCAAACTTACAGTTTTCAGCCATAAATCAACTTTCTGGCATTTCTGTGGAAGAAGATAGGTGTAAACATTAATTGATTATACACTAATTCTCACTATATTAATTCAAAAATGTGCAAAAAGTTCAAATTTGCAGAAGAAAGTAAAAGTAGATACCATTACCAAATTAGATGATTATAAATAATAATAATTTTTTTGAATTATTATTTTTGCTAAATGGAATTGATTATTCACTCACTCCAAGTGAAAAGTTGACAAATAGTTTGAAATAAAAATACTGCAATTTTCTACCATCATTCTAAAATAATATTATCAACCATATTTATAAATTGGATCAAAAAGATGCATTCTCATTTGGCATACGCTGGAGATAAAGTTACACTGAATAATAAGAAACATAGTATAGGAAATTCTACAAAAACTAGACTTTTCTCTCTTTCCCCTATGAAAAGGCGCATGTGGATGATTAATAATTCTTTGAATAATTTTATCATTACTTGCATAAAAGAATAAATTGTCACGATGTACTTGGAAAAAAATGGTTGAAAAAAATGAAAATTGTTTGAAAAATTGCTATATATCCTTGAGAAAAAAAGATGACTCTCAACATGCCTTCATTGTGCTATTAATTCCAGAAAAGAATAACTTTTCACACTTTACAGGGAAAAATTGTTTAAACAAATGAAAACTGTTTAAATAATTACCAAATATCCTAAAACGATATATTACTTTCAATATTCGTCAAGTGTGACATCTATTTCAGAAAATAATAACTTTAAGATGTTGAAAAAGAAATTGATTAAACAAATGATAATTGTTTAAATAATTACCACTTATATTAAAAAAGAGTTACTAATCTTGACATTCATCAAATTTATATAATTTATCCACGAAAGAAAATAACTTTTCACGATTTACAGGTGGAAACATTACAAGCAAATAGTAATTGTTTAAACAATAAAAAATGATTTGAAAAATACTTGAAAACTGGTCACTTATCCTTAAAAAATAATTCTTGTTGAAAAAATTCAGAAAAATACCGTCTTTAGCATGAATTTGATAGAAAACTGCTGTTTTACATGTTTTGGGTAATTTTGAGGGCACAATAATATGGTTATTGTGCGTAATGATTTGAAGATATTAGGTGTACATCATTCCTTGACCATTCCTTAAAAGAGGTGACTATACTTCAATTCACAAAAAGTTTATAACAAGTACTTATTTTGTTCCATTTTTTCGAACATTGCCCCATGCAGTCATTTCGAGCCACTTAATCAATAGAACCGTTTACACTGATCTTCGGTTTTTTGTGACGGCCTCGGGTCGGTAGTCACAAAATCAAATGTTCTACAAAAGGATTTTAATTTTTTTCGTCTCTTGGTCGTTTTACAAAAATTTAATTTTTTTATTTTTAATCTTATTTTTTGCGACTAGAAGAAAGTCTACACGTCCTATCTAAAAATTAATAATAACAAATTTGTAGCTCCTTTTTGCGTGAACAACTTTTGTCGATTAATTTTTTTTCGCACCTTGTGTCGCTTTTCAAAAAATGTAATTTTTTTACTTTGAATGTTATCTTTTACGATAAAAACTAAAACTACGCGTGATATCAAAATATTATTAATGGCAAACTTGGATGAGTTTTCAATCTTTTTCGGAAGAGCAACTTTTGTCTATTCATATTTTTCATAGCATGCGTCGTTTGTCCGAAAATTTAATTTTTTAATTTTTAATGTTGTTTTTTACGAATAAAACAGAAACTAGGCATCTTATCAAAAAATGATTTATAAAAAATTTGTAGCTCCTTTTTGGGGTATCATTTTTTTTTAATTCATTTTTTTGTTTACCTTGCATAGTTTGACCGCAAAATGGAATTTTTTATTGTTGATTATTTTTTGTGCCATGAAAATGTGAATTTTCGATTTTTCAAGAAAATTCAAAGGGTTGTTTTGATAGTCTTTCAAAATTTAACCGGTATACAAACGACGACCACGACGAAAACGTCAACGACAAGAGACGGACAGACACCGACGAAGAAACTACTTTTTCTGACAATCCAATCCGATTAGTGTTTCAAAAGTTATCCGGTGTACAGACGACGACGACGACGACGACAACAACGACAGACAGACAGACACAAACGTAAAAACTATTTTTTTTGAGTCAGTGTGTCTCAAAACGTCGACATTTGATGGAATCCACGAAATTCATTTTTCACATAAAATCAATACCTTTTCATTATGATGAGAATGTAATAATTCATTATTCTTTGTGCGAACAAAATTTGAATTTTCGATTTTTTAAGAAAACTTAAAAAGTCGTCATGATAATCTTGCAGGGCTATCAAAAAGTAACGTCTTTCTTCTCTTGACTTTTTTCATATCGTGCTTTATTTGGCTTAAAATATTAATTTTCGCTTTTTTGGGGGGATTTTGAAAATGCTACAACTCTCACAATTTTCCTTCCATCGAAAAAAGTCGTAAAGATAAATTGTTTTAATTTTTGAGTACTACAGCTAGCCGTCCATGGAATTTCTGAATTTTGAAAAAAATGGTCTGAAAATTTTTGAAAATGCTCTAACTTTTTGAATTTCTATCCGAAATAGCTGGTTACGAACTCGATCTTTCTTTTTCGTCCGTGAAACTGTGTGCCAAAGCACAATCCAATCCGATTAGTCTTTCAAAAGTTATCCGGTATACAGACGACGACGATGACAACAACGACAGACAGACAGACACAAACGGTTGGAAAAGTAGTGATGTGTGGATGGGTATATAGGTATAGGGTAGATAGGTATATAGGTTGAAGATATAGATATTTTAGATTGATCTAGGATTCTCGTGTTACTTATTTAAATAACACGTTCATTCCGCAACACTGCTCCGATCAGCTTTTTAGGTCGAAAATTTAATAGTTTTGTTGAAAATTCATCCTTTTGGACAGAAAATTCCTTCTTTTGGATTTAAAATGAATATTTTTGATTGAAAATTTAATGATGTGATTGAAAATTCAACTATTTTGTTGAAAATTGTAGGTCAAAAATTCAATAGTTTTGTTGAAAATTCGTCTTTTTGGGCATGAAATTCCTTTTCTTAATTGGAAATTGATATGTCTGGTCAAAAAATCTTCTTTTTTGGTTGAAAATTTAATTATGTGGTTGAAAATTCAGCCTTTTAGGTTGAAAATTCAATAGCTTTGTTGCAAAATCATCCTTTGGGACAGGAAATTTCTTCTTTTGGAATGAAAATTAATATTTTTGGTTCGAAATTCTTCTTTTTTGAATTAAAAATTAATATTTCTGTTAAAAAATTCTTCTTTTTTGGTTGAAAATTTAATTATGTGGTTGAAAATTCGGCTTTTCAGGTTGAAAATCAATAGCTATGTTGAAAAACCATCCTTTTGGATAGAAAATTCCTTCTTTTGGATTGAAAATGAATATTTTTGGTTGAAAATTTAATGATAACTATTTTGTTGAAAATTGTAGGTCAAAAATTCAATAGTTTTATTGAAAATTCGTCTTTTTGGGCATGAAATTCCTTTTCTTAATTGGAAATTAATATGTCTGGTCAAAAAATCTTCTTTTTTGGTTGAAAATTTAATGATGTGGTTGAAAATTCAGCTTTTTAGGTCGAAAATTTAATAGTTTTGTTGAAAATTCATCCTTTTGGACAGAAAATTCCTTCTTTTGGATTGAAAATTAATATTTTTGGTTGAAAATTTAATGATGTGATTGAAAATTCAACTATTTTGTTCAAAATTGTAGGTCAAAAATTAAATAGTTTTGTTGAAAATTCATCATTTTGTACAGAAAATTCCTTCTTTTGGAATGAAAATAATATTTTTGGTCAAAAGTTCATCCTTTTATGTTTAAATTTTTTAATCTAGTTGAAAATTCAACTATTTTGTTGAAAAACTGTCTTCTTAGGAGAAAACTTCAACATTTGTTTCAAAATTCGTATACTTTTGGATTAAAATGAAATATCATTGGTAGAAAATTCATCTTTGTAGGTTGAAAATTTAACAATTTGGTCACAAATTTAACTATTTTGTTGAAAATTTAACTATTTTGTTAAAAAGTAATCTTCTTTGATAAAGAAATAAACAGTCTTGTTAAAAATTCGTCTTTTTGGGCAGAAAATTCTTTTTTTTTTGATTGAAAATTAATATTTTTGGTTCAAAAATCTTCTTTTTTGGTTGAAAATTTAATTATGTTGTTGAAAATTCAACTATTTTATTGACAATTCTTCTTTTTAGTTCAAAGATTCAACAATTTTTTCAAATTCATTCTGTTGGATTGAAAATAAATATATATGGTAGGAAATTCATCTTTTTAGGTTGAAAATCGAACAATTCAATTATTTCGTTGAAAAGTTAACTATTTTGTTCAAAAGTAATCTTTTTTGTTCGAAAATTTAACAATTTGTTTCAAAATTCAACTATTTTGTCAAATTTTCCTGTATTTCCGCATCTGAAATTCTTCCCTTTAAACAAAAAAAAATTAATAATTGTTTATATTATCAGTGTAAAATAGTGTCATAGTATGATATAGTTCATGCTAACGTAGCGTGAGACGGGATCATACGAAAAAAGTAAGAATTTTCTCTCGGTGCAAAAAATATAAGGAGGTGTTGAACGTTCGCTCATCAATATGAGCTTAACAAAGAAGTGAAAGCAGGTGCCACAAAAAAGTCTATTTTACAGAAATACGTTATCGCTCAGAATACGTACAATGATGTGATAGCTCGTGAATCTGAGTAGAGGAATATGTGAAGTGAAAAGTTATGAATATTCGAACAAAAAATCTTCAAAAACAAGTGATAATGTGGTAACAGCAAAATGTTGATTCTCATTTCAGCCAAATATTTATTTTATCTTTGTTTCAGAGAAATTGAATGCATAGCATTCATAAAGTAGTAAAGTTTGTTTCGAGGTTATTTTTGGAGTATTATACCTTTTTCAAAGATTTATTTATAAACATTTATCATTTAACATTTATTATATATTAAAATATTTAGAAGTTCTGAAACAAATTTTAATTTGAAAAAAATTTAAAACAACTTCTACATTTCTCAACATTGAGAAATAAAATTTTGAAGCTTTTCAAGGATGTTTCAAATATATGCAATGAAAATAATTCAGCTTTTAATTTACAAAGTGTTCAGTAAAAAAAAAATTAATTTTTCAATTTTCAATGTTTCTAGCTTAAAATAATATAATTTTCATAACTTTATAATATAATTTTGTTAATTGATTGATTCTTTAATTTAGATTATTGAACATTATAACGCGGATTTATATTTTTGAATTGAATCTGAATTTTTGAACTCTATAATTTATAAAAGTTAAAAATTCTAAATATTGCAGTTTCTCCGCACTTCATTTAAAATTGTTTAATTGGAAAGTTTTAGTACATTCCATTTCCTATGTGTAAATTATTGATAATTCGAATACAACATTTTTGAAATCAACAACTTCAATTTAAAAAGTTTAAAATCCAAGAGTTCCACTTTGAGTGATTTAATTTGTAGTTTATTTTTGATTCCTTCAAATGGAAAAAAGTTTAGCTTCAGGGTTCGAATTTTTTGATTTTATTGACCGTGAAAAATGTTTGCGAACCAGTAAATGACAGGGATTTTTTTTTCTTCGATTAAAATGACCACCCTGTTATATGTACGTACACTCTTATAAATCAGGACTATGATAAAGTTTGATTTTCGAGCACAAACATTTTCACGTACATTATGATATTATAAAACCAAAATGGCAAAAACACAAAGAAAATACTTTTTGGGACAAAACTCCAACAGGAATGGTTCATACGACTCTGAACCCGGTTACACCAGAGGGCGTAAATTAAGCGCGCCTAAAGTAAGCTAACTTAAATACGAGAGTGGCTCAGTTTTACGTCGGCGCAAAAGCGTTTTCGGCAGTGGCTTTCTGTCGTACACGTGGAGTCCTTGAGGCTTCTGCGCCGACGCGAATCTGGGCTCTCTCATTTAAGGGCATGTTATACTTAGAAAATTATCGATTTTAGCAGTGTCAGGTTCCCCCGGCTTTTCCCCTACAATAATAAAGATTATGCGTTAAAAATTTGGGGAATAATAGCGAACATGCTAACGGACGTCCCCGAACTCTTCTGTTGTTGAATAATTTAAAAAAATTTCATTTTGCTGAATTTATTTGCATCCTTTTTTTGCGGAAAAAAATTCCCTTGCTTCTTATGTGTATCGTGAAAGGTTACCAGACTTATTGTGCTGCAAAAAATTATCAACACTTAACATTAATGTTTGTGATAAATAATTTCAGTAAACAAATATACAAGTTGCATAATTTTTTCGTGGAGTTATATTTTTTGTTATCTAATGTGTATCTGAGTCGCTTATTACATTCAAGAAAGTCCAGAAAATTGCTAAGCCGTAACAATTAGCTTGGTCAAAAATAATTGAAGTAAACAAATAAAAATTTTCCATCCGTTTTGCGGGCGAAAAGTGATTCTCCATCTAATATCTTTCGAAACAACGTCTAAGCTTTAATAAACTTCAGTCAATTGTTGAACATTAAACTTTAGGTATCTTATAAATAATTTAAGTTAACAAAAAAAAAATTCATCCGTCTATGCGGAAAAAAATTCTTTTACAACTTATATTCATCATAATAGCTTATCAGACATATTATGCTGCAAAATATTATTACCACCTGACATTTATCCTTGTTATAAATAATGTCAGTTAACAAATCATATCAAAAGGAAGACAATAAGTATAATAATGAATAAAACAAAAAGATCTACAAATTTGATTGACGCTATTTTTTGATAAGACGCATATGTGAAAAAAAATAAAAAGGAAAATTATATATTTATTTTAAAAAATTTGTTCATATACATTTCTTAGGGTAACTAAAATAAAATAATGATAAAGAATAAAATTCGTATTTTATTTTGCAATATACATATAAATGAGCAGTCCCGGTCACTGGTAGACAAATGAATAACACATACATTTAATATAATAGAGTTCAACACAATATAGATTACAGAGCTTCAACAAAATCAGGATGGCCGTTTTAATCGAGGAAATTCCTGGTTTTTGCGGGTTGAAAAAAACTTGCCATGATCATTAAAATTAAAAAATTCAAGCTCTTAATGCTCAAACATGTTTGCCTTTGAAGTGATACAATCTGTAATGCAAATTATAGCATTGAAAGTGGAACTCTTTTGAACTTAAAACTTTTATGATTGAAGCTCAACAACTTTTTAATTTATAAATTTTGCTTTCAAACGCTGAATAACTTACACATATAAAATGGAAGCTTTTAACATTTTTCAATTGAAAATTTTTCAATAAAAATGCTGTTAAACTGCAAAATTTTAAAGCCTCAACTTGTATCAACTGAACAGTTTAAACTCAAGGCTTTCTATTTGAAACAGTTCAACTTGAAACTGTTTAGTTTCGAATATTTGATTTGAAATTTCTCATTATTAATGAACAGTTAAATATTGATAAATATTAATAAATTGTTCCTTTTTATCCTGAAGAAATCTTAAATTTAATGGGTTAAAATTGGAATATTTTAGACTAAAACAATATTTGATTAGCGGGAGTCATCCTGACTAAGATGGTACAGTGATTGTCTTATGTTCCAACACTGCAGCCTTGGGAGCCACGCTGGCGCGGGTTCAATTCCCCAAGCAGGAAGCGAGGCTCGATATGTTTTCAGAAAGCTCCGCTTCTGTCCCTTGGCATACTACACACAGATAACTTACAGTTAATAATTAACCGTATAGTACAAACGCTAATGACCCTGGCAGTTGATGCGACTATAGTATTAATGTCGCTTCCTCATCTTCGGCTGCAGCTTGATCAAGCAGCGGTTGGGGAAGCGCTCTGCGTACATATCCACGGTCCCGAGCCATTTTGACGTATCTCTAGCGAATGCGCTAAAACTGTCGTATCTCATTGTCATTTTGGAAAATTATCGTAACTAACAGCATAAATTCCACAGTATCGTATCTCTTGACAGTGTTTTAAAAGTGTCGTAACTCTCTTTCTTTGCTCTTGCGAACGGAGCAATCCTAAATTCAAAATGGATTTATTAAATGATAAATCAATATATACCTCGATTTTTCAAGCATGAACAATTAAAGCGTGTCAGTAGATATACGTTAAGTATTATACAAACTTCAAAATGCTGTAGAATTTTTCAAAAATGTTATCATAATCAGAAAAAAACACAGTATTCTTTTCCATGAAAAACATTTTTTCGATAATTGAATTTATTTAATTTATAATATGTTATTTTTTTTTATATTTATAATTCATTACACATTTAGTGGTCTTATTTTTGAAAGAAATAACCGAAAAGTCTTCTAAAAGCTCTAGAAACGCAACGAAATCATTTTAAGAAATCTATAATAGAATTCTCATCTGATATCACTCATCATCCTTGCCGGTAATTGAAAATAATTAAATTATTGATAACTCACGCGAAAAAAATTGACAAAATTACGATAAAAATAACTTTACAGTTCAGACTTAATATTACATCCATAGGTAAAAAATTGTATTGGAAAAAATTCTAATGAAACAACTGACTGCTTCTGCGAAATTCAAAAGCACTATACAAGTCAATGTTAATTTACTTTTACAGTTGACTATTATAATAATTTCAGCTCATCTTGGTTGAAATCTACATTCAAAATCTCTTCGGCGATGATGACATGTCCAATTCTGACAGATTTAAACATGAAACATCGAAAGAAATAACACTCTTTCAACTGTCTTCTCTTCAGACGTTACTTCAGGTAATTCGAAAATGTTTTAGGCGACTTTTATGACGGTATGGAACGGCACAAAATCGAAAAATCATAATTCACCAAACTTTCAATAACGTCGCATTTTTCTATCAATTTTTCATAAATTGAGTTACATTACCATTAAATTGACAAAATTTCTGTTCAATAGACTATATGAATATCAATATTTCTTCAAAAAGCCAGTTACGTCACTTTTAAAACACTATCAAGAGATACGAAACCATGGAATTCGTGCTGCGAGTTACGATACCTTTCCAACGTGACAACGAGATACGACAGTTTTAACGCATTCGCTGGAGATACGTCAAAATGGCTCGGGACCGTCAATATCCATTTTTCCAGAGGTAGGCACGTTGATTTCGCAAAGACTGAATTGAAACGTGCTGAGGCTCTGCATGTTTCTGGTATCACAGTGTATGCATACGCGCCATAAAGCCTCGGTGAACAGGGATAATGCTGGCATCGTAGCAGTCTAGCAAGTCATCCTTTTTTTTCGTCCACTCAATGAGGGCGTTTTGCCAGGTTGTCATCGTGTTTCCATCTGAATTATCTTCAGTATCCCGAACTCTAGGATGATTGGCATTGTTTGCCGACCCATTGTCGGGTGCTCTGCGCGTTCGATCGCTTTGAACCGCATCTACAACTTGTTGGTGTTGACAACACTGTTCCTCATAACATTCTACAAAGATTGGTAGCTCTAAAAAAGTATCAAGAGGTGAAATTTTCATCTCCGACTGTCCCGTCTGCCGCGTAAGGTCATCCGCGGCTAGAGACCTGACTCCAAGGAACAGTGTTGAACTATGTTTTCTCGCGTAAGTTTCCTGCTCTTGCTTACCTTCTAGGATAGAAGGAGCAGAAGTGAATGACGTACACGTTCCAGAGGCGTCGAGATTGGTTGCTTTAAGTATCGATGATCGTAGCTGCAGGCGCCTAAAACTTCTCTCATACATTATTAATATTATTTACATGAGAGAAGTTTTAGGCTCCGGACGCTACGACCATGGTTCCTTAAAGCGACCAATCCCGACGCAACTGGAATGTGTACGTCATCCACTTCTGCTTCTTCTGTCCTACAAGGTAAGCAAGAGCGGGAAATTCACACGAGAAAACATCGTTCAACACCGTTCCTTGGAATCAGGTCTGTAGCGACGGATGATCTTACGCGGCAGACGGGACAGTTGGAGATGTAAATTTCACCTTTGGATACTTGTTTAGAGCAATCAATCTTTTTAGAATGTTATGAGGAACAGTGTTGTCGGACCAGATGAAGTGATCCAAGAAGAACTGCCTTTTGCATCCGTTTCGCGACGGAATGAGCCTGACGCTGGCAAGCCGGAATCTTATTGAGTTGACTAAGAAATTAAGCTTTCATACTTCCAAGACAGCCTGTTATGAGAAATACAAGATGGACTTTGTAGCCTTGGCATAGCCTGCTTAGCTCGACAAGATGGACTTGATATTTCGCCCGTTTTTCTTCCTCCTTTGACGTGATATTGTATCGGCTGGTGCCGATAATTCAGTAACGTAAATGATCTTGGTTTTCAGATCCTGGAGGACAATATCAGGCTTCGTAGCACTGATACGTTAAATGGTGGAGAATGACAAATTCCAGTAGATCTTGCACTGATCATTCTCCACAACGGACTCGAGTTCTACCTGGGCGTATGACAAGATGGGCAATAGATCAACACCATAGAAGTGCCTAAGATGGTAATATAACACCTTCAGAGCCGCATTGTGTCCCTCTATGTACTCGTAATGTGCATACCTTGAGCATCCACTCAGAACATGACCAAGTGTTTCTGGCTCTTGCTTGCACGCTCGGGAGTTAGTATCGCCTAAAGGTATATTTATAATGCGCTCGAGGTAAAGTAAGGTGTCTATAACACCGTCTTGACAAGCAAAAAGAAATCACTCAGTCTCCGATCTCAATCCAGCAGACTTGAGAGACATGTTGGACAAACCTATCGAGAGTTCTTCTCTACGTATGATGCCCTAAAATTTACGATGAATAGGCTTGTCAGCATGTTCTCTTAGTAGAAACGTATGTTCTGCTTACTGTTCACGACCTTTGAGCACCAAAGGTGTTAGTGATGCTAGGACATGTGTAGTTTCGCTAGAATCAAATGGGAGGCCAAGCCCCTCTGCGGCCCTATCTGCGGCACGGTATACAGACGCTGCAACATTGACGACTTCATGTTGATATACGAGTCGCATAAGAAATTCTGCACTATTTAGAACTGAGCAGGCTGTAGCCAGAACCGTTCTTCGATGAAGACACTCCAAGCTTAGCAAGCCTCTTTTAGAACAATTTAGGAACAGGTTTACAAAGTAACATTGTTCTGTAATAGTGCCGTAACAAATATGTAACAGTGTTATGATGTAAATTTGTTCTGTAATCGATCCGTAACAATTCCATGACGGTGGTACAACGTTTTTGAATTTATTGTAACAATTCCGTAACAGTGTTACAACGGTATGTGACAAAGAAATGTTTTTTGTATTATTGCTTGCACTTAGATTATATTTTAAATAATCCAATTTCACGCACGGTCCCCTACAAATATAATCGCACGCTTGAACCTGTTGAAAAATCGCACTCGCTGGGGATTCGAACTCTACCTAAACTACCTAACCCGTATGTACCTAGCCGATACCCTAGCCAATTGCGCTATGGAACCGCTTGAACGTTCATGACAAAATCTCGGCTATGCTTTTTTGCTGAAATAGCGAGGGTCATCTCAGAAATATATTCATTATTTTTTTAGTTGAGACATATTATGAGAAGATGGGTTTAAAAAAATGTAAGGTGCAAAGGGCGTAGCCGGGTAAGCATGCAAAAATACCCCCAAAGGGAATCTACTGCTGATTCCGCCATTTGAAAGCATACAATAAAAAAAAAATGTCAAAAATTTCAAACCGTTAGCCGCCATATTGGACGAGTTAGAGGGGGTAACGTCCATTTTATTTTTTATTTTTTGTCTCTGTTTCTATCGTTGGAAAAAATCTGAAAATATTTACAGTACTTCTTTCGCTCATCTTCAACGTGCATGATTTTTTCGAAAACATTTTGGCGGGAAATTCAAACTAAAAAAAATTTCAAAATTCTTTTTTGTATTTTTTTTCGTGTGATGAAACTCAAGCACTGTCTCAGTTTTTTTACCATAGAATAGTCACATAAAGAGCTATTATCCTACGTTTTATCAGAGTTTTAAATTCAGGTGATCTTAGTGTAAAAAATTAAAAACTGCAATTTTCACATATTCCAACTCCTGAGGCCCATTGATATCTGAATATATTCATATAATATAATTATAAAAGTGTATTTACACATTATTAGATACATTATATATACATAATGTATATATATGTTACAGGCAAAGTGTGTAATAAATATTCTCCATTTTAGCTGTGTTTCCTTTTTTTAAATTTTCATAAGTTTGGTGAGTTTTTGGCTTTGATAATTCATAATGCATAAAATACTACTTCCTGTTATTGATTAGATGTTTATATACATTACTTAAATAATTAATTATAGTTTTTAGGAATTTCCACTTAGAATAGACTTCGGAAGTCGCAGTTTTTCCAAATTTTTAACTTATTTTCGACTTTTCGATTAGAGTGAGGTAATAATTAATTCAAGTTGACAAAAATATTTGTTCAAACAAATCAGTATTGTTTTTAATAATATTACTTTGAATAATGCTAGAAAGTTGGGGTTTCTGATGAAATATTCAACATTTTTGACACTTTTCAATTAGTGTGAGGTAATAATGGATATAATTAAACAAATTAAATGTTTTTAAAGAAATTGTTATTGTTTATAAATATCTTCCCCTATAGTTATGCTAGATATGTGTTGTTTTCTTTCTGAAATTGTCAACTTATAGTCCACTTTGTACTTAGAGTGAGGTAATAATTAATGCAAATGTGAAAAGTGAACAAAACCTTTTGCATTTTGATAGTTTTAATGTAGGAAAACTATCTGGCGCCCTTCAGGCAATTCTCGGACTCATTCTGAGTCCATATTAAATAAAAAATAAACGTCAAATTATTGAAATAAAAATAATCGGCAACAAGCAGGTTACAAATAGCGCCCTCCGTAGGGGCTTAGGAAAAGTTTCGGAGATCGAATGAATTCGAACTTTAAAAAAATTCACTCCAAAATAAATTAAAATTAAAACTTGAAAAATAAAGCAAGTTAAATTCATAGGAAAATAAATCGGAACAACTAAAGTTCCAATTATATAATTGTTTTGAGGTTTGAGGTGACTGGTGATAGCAGAGAATGAGTCACCACACGTCAATATGAATTGAATAATGAGTAGGGTGTTGATGAACACTGACCAATTAACTTTCACCAAGTAAAAATAAAATGTAAATTTAAATCATTTTGAGAATAAATGGAAATGTTGAAATCAAAGTAAATTATAATGAAAACAAAATAAAACTGAAATAAAGTTGAAATAATTTTTTTTCAGTTTGGTTGAATCAAAGTAAATTAACCTTCCTCTGATTTATGAAAACAAAGGAGGGTTATTTAACCATTTAAAAAAATTTTGAAAAACAATGGTAAATGGAAAGATTTGAATTAAAGAAATGATTTTTGAAAAAGAAAGTAAATCAATCAATAACTATGTCATTCCCAGTCCAACTTTTTGGAACTTTTATTCATGCTGTTATTGGTACAGGTGGTAATCGAAATTTATTTGGCCAGCAAGTACTGCAAAATGCCAACTATCCGTTGCAAATTGAACAATCGGACATAGCCTATATTTCTGACCTGTCATTAAATCAAATTCCAGTTTTGATGGTTTGCAGATTGTCGGTCACGGTGGCCAATCGAACGGCAGAATTGGAATTCTTGGTTGTGAAAGATTTTAGTGACAGCTGTGTGCTGGGAACGAAGTTCCTCGAAGCGTTTAACGTCACAATCACCTTCAATTAGAAGCCAAACTGCCAGAACTTGTTCATTTATCCTTTTTGAAGTATCAAGGAAAAACGGACATAACAAGTTGGGGCTGTACTGGGGCAAACTTGACATAAACTTAATACAACCTCGAGTAAAAATCCTCTAATGGAATAATGATGGTTATTGATCAGTTAAAAATTGTTTGTTCATCCTTTTTTTTACCTTTTTATATTTACCTGGATTGAAGTATTCTGTCAGGATAGTTGAAATTTTATTTGAATTTACTCTGTGTAATGTGCACGATAAAATTAAGGATCATTGATTATGTTTACCTTGATTGTACCTTGAAACTTGGACTTTTGTTTTGATTGTAATTTGAAACTTAGAATTTTTTCTGTGGTGCTTTGAAAGGGGGGCTTGATCTATCGGGATCCTTAAAAGTTCTACGGGTCCGGGACATACTGTCCCTGAGAAGAACAGTTTCGTTACCGGAAGTGCCCCAAACCTCGGAATCCGAACCAGAAATGGACATCAGTGACGCGCACAGCTCCGTCGAATTACAGTGGGTTATCAACGAAATAGTAGGCCGAGTGTTACTTCACACGGGAAGAGCCCCATCGCGTAATGGTAGTGAGGCAGACTTATACGAAGATAGTATGAGTGCTGCCCGGAGATTATTCGTTTACCGCGGTCCTACTGGGAGCCGATGTCATTTTTTAGATGGCAGTTGCTCCCACTGGGACCCTGCGGTGATTGTTCACCTTATTTTTTTATTTTTTCAAATATATATATATCGACCCACCGATCGAATGTCGGTTTTTCGACATTCGATCGGTGGATCGATCGAATTGAATAAACCAATCCGATCGTAGCATGCATCGAATGTTGGTTTATCGACATTCGAAGTGCGTTATACGAATATGACTAAGCTTTTGCACTTAATACAAAATATTTTTATGCAGGGAAATTATCAAATTCTGTAATAATGACAGATTTATATGTATATTCACTTCAAAAATATTTTTTGACTATTAAAGGACTCTTACTCACTTCGGAGGTCAAAAACAGTGTCAATAGTCATATATTTTGTATTGTAGCAAAATAGCGGTATGACATTAAAAAAATAATAATCTTATATGCAGGCTTCAAATCGACCAGAATGTTTTTTAAGAAGTCGCATAAGTGACATAGCCGTATGAAATTTCGAAAAAAATGTTGTTTTTTTTGTTAGGAATATAGAGTAAAAGTTGCAGATAAAGAACTCCAATTTGAAATACTTTTTGTTATTTTGAAGAAGAAAATTAGATCAAACGCTATACGTATAGAAAGAAAAAACAGAAAATAATCAGCAACTTAAAATCTCTTCTTTCTAGCATAAAATCCTATGTGGTTGCAAATTATATTTACGCAAATGAAATTGATTTATTAAACCCATTTAGTTCTTTTTGCAGTAATAAGTTATACAAATATTGAACAAACCAGTATTGTAAAGAAATTTCATAAAACTGTATGTATAATTTTGCATTCTATGGAGGTATTTTGAGTTTCTAAAATATATTATTGTGCAAATTATTTTAAACTCAATGTATAGAAGCGCTATTTTGATTTTTTGTTATCTTGATATCATTAATGAAGAATAACTCATGCATAAAATTAAATTGCCTCTTTACGGCTTTTGATAAGCATCACCTGAAGCATCAGAAAGTCGAACTTGACCGAAGTTTGGCCGAAAGGCCTTTTCCAAACATTTTGTGCGCGGTTGTTTCTCCCAAACACGATAAATATATTCAATTTTGAAGTGTTTTTAAATTCCAGAAATTTCTAAATACTTTGAATTATTTAAAAATAAATTAACTTCCAGTTTTACGGACGCCCATATATTAATTATTATTCTTCAATAAAAGGATTGATCCACGTGTAAAATATTTATTTCTAAAATTTTAAATTAACTCCTTTAAAGACGACAAGTTTCAATTTTGCGTTCCGTTTAATTTCAACTTTATTCTTTCCCAAACTCGAATCATTTATATTTGAATTCTTATAAATTGGAAAGCATATCAAACTAACACTATTATCAAAACAGAAAACTTTGAAATGTTTTCCTTCATATGAAAACTCGTAACCTTTTTTACACAATTTTCCTTAAACTAAGCTTTAAAACTAACATCCTTCCATACCTTATCTCTAGGATCGCACGCTCTTATCAACTTGCCTTGCCTCGCTCGCATGTTCCTACTCTCTCGCTTCCGTATCTACTACCTAATGCTTATCTACTATTTACAATATTTACATACTACTTATATCTACTTTCTCTCCTATTTACAATCTAGGCACCAACAGCTTCTATGTAGCGTGAATGCTGGTCTAAAAGGGTACCTTTGGCGCGGTGCAGACGAAACTCTGTGTATTTTTCGAGGTTTTATCAGAAGGATTTTTTGTTCGCGGGGCCATGGTCCACACGATGTCAAAGTTACAAAGTGTTAAGTGCTTCCAGTGAGCGTCGCGCCAATAGCTTTTATGTGGCGTGGATGCTACTCCAAAGGTTCCCTTTCGCGCGGAGCAGATGAAAATCTGTCCCTTTTTCGGGGTTTAGTCAGAAGAATTTTTTGTTCGCGGGGTCATGATCTACAAAATGTCATAGTTGCAGAGTACGAAGTGCTTCCAGTGAGCTAGGCACCAACATCTTCTATGTAGCGTGAATGCTGGTTTAAAAGGGTACCTTTGGCGCGGTGCAGACGAAAATCTGTCCCTTTTTCGGGGTTTTGTCAGAAGAATTTTTTGTTCGGGAATTCATGTTCTACAAATTATCAAAATCCACTGAGTCCTTTTTTCAATACATTTTGTGTGGGGTCCTTTGGAAAATACGCTCTTAGATACGAACGTTTATTTTCAATAGAGAATAAATAGCGGACAGAGATAACAATTCGAAAAGCATCGGAATAAGCTATTTGGGACCCTGGGACCTTTATTCAGAAATATATATTCCGTACAGAACGCATAAAATAAATCATTTAATCTTATATTTTGCATTTCACATTTATTCCGGAAGATATCGGAAACATTCGGTACGAAGTAAATAGTGGAACATAGGAGAAAATTTGTAAAGTATCGGAATAAGCCATTTGAGATGCGGTCACATTTATTCAGAAAGAAATCGGAAACGTTCAGAACGAAGTAGACGCAGTGGGACACTTCGAAAAAAGATCGGAAGAAGTGGGAAACCTTTGCAAAAGAGAGGCGCTCGGAAAGAAATGGGAAGAAAAGTTCACATGAAATTCGGAAAGGATCGAAACGGTGCCTCTTTCCGACGCTTTCCGTTTGTTTCGCTAGGGATCCGCAAAACGTCAGACAGATACGGCTCCATCCGCATTCAAGTATGACAGCATAACGTGCTCGCACCCTGCTTGTAGCATGTGTCATACCATAAAATCCGCCGAGTGCCTACATTACGCACTAATTAATTTAAAAAGGAACGGGAAGCGAGAGGGGGATGGAGAAAGCTTAATGTGTCGCTTTAATTGAACAAAAAATATAGACTATATATTTTATTGTATAGCTACAGTGTACATTTTGCCGGCAATAGAATGTAGGATGGGCAGCGTCAAAAAGAAAATAACCTCACATTTCTAACATGCCAATTATTAATTCAAACTCAAATAAAACCTAAAAAAAGAGTGTTATGACGTCAGCAGATTGTATTGATAAAAGGTCATGTTTTTTAAACTTGATATGTGGATTTATCCTATAGAATAAGAGCTGGTGACGTTTTGTGCCAAGTGAGAGTATAATACTTAGTTAATGGCTAATATGTCTGCGAAACCACCCTTTTTTAGAAAAATATAAATGCCAGACACCCTGCCCGCTGCGTTTAGACACCTGAAGCAGGTAAAAAACTAAAATTTTTAAGTGATAGTGTAAGTGTCAATTTTGATCTAGGATCAAATTTCAAAATTAGACTCCCTGCTGGGGCCATTTGCATTAATCATTTAATTTATCTTGACTTAAAAATTCAATTAAACACACTCAAACCATCAATGTATACATACATATACGCATTAATACATGCTCACAGAGTCTTAGTTACTAAAACGGTGGTAGGTGGCGCTTAATTCCGCCATTTCTTTTACACACAGTCGTATAGGCCTGTCTGATACCAGCCGATACCGTGTCCCACTGATGTTTCTATCTTATGTGCAGGGATCTGCAGTTACGCGTAACTGGAGGTTTTTGACGTAAAATACCTAAGTGAAGCATTTACGTAGAAAACATGTAAAATGCCTAGTAAATTACGTGCCATGATGACGGACCTGCAGAACTGCGCATAACCTCACTTTTTGAATTTCTGGTATCGGCATTCGTAAGAGGTTTTTTTTTAATGCTTATATTGTTCATTAAAAAATAATAATGTCAACTAAAGCAAAACAGAAGCAAAAAACACTCCGGGCTTCCATACATTCCCTTAGGGATGTGCAGTTACGCGTAACTGGACGTTTTTTTACCTACAATACCTGAAGGAGGTATTTTACATAAAATACATCGAGTATGTAAAATACATGTAGAAAACCTCTGGTTGGCTGTGTGACTCAAGTTTTCAATTTCCCGCCTCAGAGGTGGCGCCCTCATATATAGAATAAGATATAATTTAAATCATGTAGAAAACTGTTGACGTAAAATACCAGGTAAATTACCGTAAAAACCCAAGTAAATTGCCACGAGTATTTTACTTCCTCATCCCTGCTTATGTGTCAGAAAGAGAGGGGTGACTGTCGATGATCAAGAAGTGTAGAGTTCTTCATTACCGAATATTGCCCCGCTCGTTCTGAGACGTTAGATTGAAAGAGATAGTTGTAGTCTTTTGTTTTAAAACGATCGAATATCTGTTTCTAATTTGATACAATGGAAATAGAGATTCGATCAACTACATTAGAGGGCATCGGAATCCCACCGCTGGCGCGGCGGCTCTCATTGACCGCTGATGGCGCTTAATTCAAACCAAGTATATTTATCAATTATTGAAATTGAAGTAAGTGAATATTATAAATAACTACTTTCAAATTGTCATATAAAAATGTTTCTTCAACAACAACAAAATTGGAATTCAATCAAAATGAGCAATTATTTACTAAATATACACATTATTCTTTTATTTCTCACCTCACATTAGAAATAACTTGATTTCTGATATTGACGTGCAAATTATATAATTATTTATTTTAATTTAAATAATTGGTATACGGGGCTTGAAATAAAACATGCTAAAAATATTAGAGTGGTCTCGAGTCCCACTGCAGGCTCGGTCAACTCCGTACAGGGAAATGGCGAATTTTTAGGACTATGGCGCCGGGACCAAAGATATTATAAACCTAGATGCGGTGCGCGGTTAGAGACCCGCCATAAATATATAGGGCGCGTCCGGCGAAAAAAGCAGGGATTGGGAGCGAAATGGCGCTCGCTACTTTTCTCTTCTCTAGTCAAAGGGGAGAATATAGCAGGTCAGCGTGTTCTCTCCGCAGCCTAAGAGTCGAATGAGAGTACGTGATGTCACAAATTTCGTTCAGGGGACTGTAGACCCATTATTCGGGGGTCCCAGTTCGGAATGAGAACGGCGTCTGTGGCCTGCATACTTCCAACAAATTGCGATCTTTAGACCACTGAGCACCCGTCAACGAAAAAATGCGTTCACAATTCGCATTATGACCAGGAATGTTGAAGAAAAATTGAGCGATTTTCAATATCTCTGTGAACGTCGTAATGTTATTGACTGAAAAAAGCGAAAATTTTGGGATTGCCCGACTGCTTAAAAAAATCATCCGTTTTTTTTTCAAAAACTCATTGAGATGAATTATTTGGTCGTGTAGTTTTGAATCATCGACAATTACTTTTTTTATCTGTAAGTAAATTACACTTTCTTCTGACAAATGAATATTCTACTTTTTTCTGTGCTTCGAAACGCAGCTATTTGAAAACGCGTAATTCTGAAAGCGACTTCGTCCACTCTTCTATATACTCTTCTGCTTTTTCGTATACATTCAGAACTTGTTCTTCAAGATTAACGCACTCTTTGTCATGACCTTCTTTTCTGAGTTTGGAAAGGGCACTTTTGAAATTTAAAGACAAAAATCTATTTTCAAATCTTTTGCGTAATATCTTCAGTACAGTGTCAATAATTTCCAACAAGCTGCATGAATTTTTTTTTTCGTTGGTGGCTTCATATGTTAGGCCATATATTAAGTTTCAGACGTCAGATTGAGGTCTCAAATTGAAGGTAATAAAATTTCCAACAATCGTTCTCCATATTGTTTTCCAATCTGTTAAGTAGTTTACGTGTTATCTCCCAACATATATGAGAAAAGTCCATTTTTTGCGCCAAAATAAAAATCGAAAATTCACTCTATGGCCATGAAAAAATAGAAAAATTTAAATTATGTCGAGTTTCTTATTTTTTATATATAGGTCGCACTTTGAAGAGAGATAAAAAAGGTATTGCTGAAGAAAATATATGCATGAATACCGAAGATACAAGCAATTGATTGAAGGTACCAAAATTCAAATTTTACTCTGTTTTTCTATTTTTTTCATTTCTGTATACAAGACATTTATTCCATTTATTCTATTCGTTTTTAATTATGAATTTCAATATTGCATGGCTAAATTAGAAATAATGTTGGCCCCTGCTTTGTCTTCTGTTCTTCGCAGGTTCAGTGTCTCTGATCAGAAATCAAATATAATCTCCCAACATTCTTGCATCCCAATATCCTTGGTAGCGCTGCTCAATGGGTTTCGTTTTTTGGCGAAACCCTTCACCGTTCTCGTCACTTACGTCACCAAGATTTTCCGGGAAAAAATCCAAGCGGGAATACAAAAAATGAATTTTGAGCGACATATTTACACCTGTTGAAATTAAAATTAAATGTACACATTTTTTCATTTTTTCAACCAGTGTAATGAGAAAATACATGCATAAAAAAAACAATATATATTCCATGCCCATTTTTGCATAATTCTTGAACGAATCTTTAATAATTTGCTTGTAATTCGGGCTTTTCTTGTTTTCAAGAAAATTGGAAACAATCAATTGAAATGATTTCCAGGCTGCAGCCTCATGAGGTGTCAATAATGCGGGGAAATTTTCATCTTTGAGCACCTTTCTTATCTGTGGACCATCAAAGATTCTTTCTTTGATTATTACAATAGAAAGTCTTGGGAAAATTGATCTTAAATGCTCGAGCGCTTGCCCCTCTTGTCTAACGCTTTGACGAAGTTTTAAACAATAATGAACAAAGTCTCATTTTCGGCTTCTAATAATCGTAGAGACTTGTAATAAAGCTGAATAATTTTCATAAAAGTTAAAAAATAAAATAGCTTTTTAAAAATATTTCTATTACTTATACTTTGTTTATTATTACATTTCATTTTTTTTTTGATGAAATGTAATGGATTCTTCTTGCTGTTACAAAGGACGATTTTACTTAGAAAAAATTTGGGATTGTTTACAGCACAAAGAATTGTTATTGGATTTTAAAGTAACTGAAGCTCATTTTTTAATGAGGCTTTACCTTATCCATGTACAAATTTGCAGAAGATTTTATTAAAAATTGTTAAAGGTACAGCACGTAAAAGTATGTACATTCTAAAATGCGTATTAACTTGTTAAATAAAAACATTAAAAGAAAATTTTCTTTATGAAAGTTGAAGTAGACCCAAGAAGGAGTATCTTTTATCTCTTGAAATTTCTTGATAAAATTGTTTCCTACAAAGAAAACCAGCTTTCTATTTCGACTCTGAATTTTTTTATTTCTTCAATCGATGTTTTTTCGAAATTGATCACTTTTATCAAAAAATGTTCTCTTAGGAAAGAATGCTTCTCTGAGAGCAGTCCAACTTTTGTGAGAAGCTTTTTGCTGTGCATCAATATTTTAAACAAAATAAGCTCAATTTTATTTTTCTTCATTTTTCCACGTAATTGTTAATTTTTTATGTTAACCGACCATATAATTGAACTTTCGAAAAACCTCAAATTACAACAGGCCTATTGCATTAATTAAAGAATAATTAAAACGCGAATATCTCGAAACCTCCTCATTTTTCGGAGGGGGGGGGGGGCTACTTTTTCGTAATCGGCACAACATTTTGCATAATATTCAGTAAAGAAATCCGACGGGCCTAGAACGGCACACAGGATTACGCCCAACTCCTCCCGTGTGGAAATGTTGTCATTGCGCTAGCTGGGCCCAAACTAGGAAAAACTTGGCCCCAAATTGGGGATTTAGACAGGACCCAACCACAAATGAAACGCCTAACCCGGCCAGAGCCTAACTTACCGACCGACTTGTCCCCAACTTGGCTTTATTTATTTTTCTAGTCTCAGCCACATTATGATTAGAAATTTTCATTCAAGAAGAAAAATTTCAAGTAGCTGAACATTTTGAGAGAATTATTATTCCTAAACCGGCTTATTCGTCGTCAGCCTCATCTTTCGGTTGCCATCCCAATCTTTGGACCACGAAATTCACTTGTTTTATTTTAGAGAAGTTGTCGCATTACCAAACAATGAATCGAAGAGACCGACAATCGATATTAAGAGTTCGGCGCGAAAATTCAAATTTACATGAAACTGAATGGAGCCAGACGATGTTGACGTTTTGAAAATTTAAATGATTCGATAATATAAATTGAAAGAAGGTGATCTTGACAGAACTGGTAAACTTAATTTTAAATAAAATTATTTACAATTATTTAATTTATAAAATATTTAATTATTTGAAAATTGATTTTTTGGTAATCTACATTTTATAGATTAATTTTTTCCTATCTTTAAAGGATCAGTTAACCGATCAGCTACTTTTCTGTAAACAATATTTCAGAAAGTGTAATTCTGTAAAATAATGTATAGTTTATTAAATAAACAAGGTATGGTCTTCAACATCTTCAAAAATAAGTTCTCAAGAAAAAACGGAATTTCCAATAACATCCAGATATCGATTTTCAACTATAATGATGAATCTTACAAAAGTATTCCAACAAGAGTTAAACATTAATGAACTGAATAGTTTGATTTTCAGCCACAGATATGATTCCCTAACCAATAAGAATAATTTTCTGGCAAAATACGGATTATCATAAAAATACATAGATTTCGAATTAAATTTACAATTTTTCAACTAAAAAAAAAGTTTTTCATCAAACATGGAATATTAAAATATGCAGTATAACAAATTACTTTAAAAAATGAATTTTTGACCGGTCTAATTCAATAAAACAGACGAATTTGTAACAGAATAGTTGAATCTTGAACCAAACGGAAGAGTTTTAAAAATAAAAGCTTAATATTCTACCCAAAAAGGTAAAGTTTCAAACAAAAATTTAAGATTTCAATTCACTATACTTGAATTTTATACAAATTTCTTGAACTTGTAAGCCAAACAGGGGAATTTTCTATAAAACAGTCGCATTTTCAACCCGAAGTAGTAGGGCTATGTCACTACTGGATCACCGTAGAACAGAACCATCTGGAACACTTACCGACCGAGCAGGTACTGTTCCATGCTGAGTTACCGGCAGTTGGTAAGTGGCCTCGGTCGGTAATGCAGTTTCCTAATGTGACAACAGATGGCGCCACCGTCCGTATTATCATCAATCGATAATGCAGTTTCCTAATGTGCCCAACAGATGTCGATACCGTCGCAAGTTACCGACAGTCGGTATATTATCAGTTGGATCCCTGCTAAGTTAGCGCTATAATGTGCGGTTCCGTGCTAAGTGACCATTGATCGGCAAAACAGTTTATTACAATCAGCCGGTCAAACCGGGAGGTTGGTAACTTTTTATCTTATTATTTCACCATTGGTCGGTAAGATAGGGGACATGTTACCATCAGTCGGTAAAACAGGGAAGTCGGTAACTTTTCATATTATCATTTTACCATAGGTCGGTAAGGTAGGGAACGATGCTACCATCAGTCCGTAAAACAGGGAGGCCGTTAACTTGTTATGTCATCATTTTACCATCGGTCGGCAAGGTAGAGAACAATGTGACCATCAGTCGGTAAAACAGGGAGGTCTGTAACTTTTCATATTAGCATTTTCCCCTATGTCGGTAGGGTAGGGACCAATGTTACCATCAGTCGGTAAAACAGGAAGTTCGGTCACTTTTAATATCATCATTTTACTCTAGGTCAGTAAGGAAGAGAGTCGCAAGTTACGGACACCAACAGATCTGACACCACCCACCAAGTAAGGGTACTGTTCCATGATAAGTTATCAGCAGTCTGTAACACACAGTGTGAGGTTGGTAATGCAGATTCCTGCTGCTATAGCATTGCAACTTCGGTCTGTAAAGCAGAGAGGTCGGTAATTTTGAGGTTATGTTCCATGCTAAGTAGGTAAAACAGTGATATTGGTAATGGAGATTCTTGCAAAGTAAGAATTATGAGGTTCTGTTCCAAGTTAAGTATAAGGTTCTGTACCAGGCTGAGTTACCGACGTCAGGTAATTACCATCGGCCGTTAAAAGTACACATCCTCAGCTATAGACTGAGCCTCAGTCGCCACATCAGGAGATCAATTTAAATGTATAAGGTAGGACTGATTCACATAGCCTTACTGACGAGTCCAGTGAGTCAGTCCGGGACGAAACGTAAAAAAATCTAAGTTTAATTTACTTAAAAATATATATCTTTTGGTTTTGTTTCTAAATTAATTGTAGAACACAAAACAAATAAAAATTATCGACCATAATACCAATAAAAAAATCTTCTTTACACTTATAATACTCGGGTCAATTAAAAACGATATCTTTTTAAAAAACAGCAAAGATGCCATCCAACTATTAAAAAAAAAAGCATTATAAACTTACCCAGGAATCTTAAGAAAAAAATTTTATCCTCTTGAAACCCTTCAAAATTCTTAAAAAGGTTTCAAACTTTTATTTCAAACTCTTCAAAAATCGAATCTTCTTAATATTTAAATTATTTTTTACCAGTTTCCAATTCGAATTTTTCCTGAATTTTTTTAAATTGTGCAACATTATAAAAATTGCCTTAAAATCTCCCAGATTCTTTTATGCCAATTTTTTAATCAAAGCGCCTCCAATGCACCTAGCCAGTTTACGAACTAAAATAGACGATCTGATCTTTTCTACCGACATTATCAAACTGGAAAAATGCCGCCCTGCTTGACCACTCAAATAGCTTTTCTATTGTCTATTTTAGTTCGTAAACTGGCTAGGTGCATTGGGGGCGCTTTGATTTTAGTTTGCAAATGCCTAGGTGCAGAGGGGGCGCTGCGTCAAGTCACTCGAAATTGAATGTATGTGATCGGCAATCTCCCTCCTCATCTCTGATAAAGCCTTCGCTTCTCACAATAATTATTGTTTATTATCGTAAATATGCAATACAGTACATTTAATTACTACTTCAGCACTTATGCAATTATGTATTGTAATTTCCTAAATCTTTTATTCCAAAATTATTATTTTCTGAATTCACTTCTGTAATTTTTCTTCAAGTCCAAACCGTTATTCTGTCTAGAAACTAGCTAAAATATGGACATAATTCATATATTTAAATATGCAACGAACACCTAGATAGCGCCAAGCCTGGGCTAGACAGCAGAAACGTTTAAATCAAACACGTAGCAAAACTAGACAGCTCCAGTGTAGCGCCAGGCTATAGTATTGCGTGAATAGACAGGCTTGAGAAAAATTGTAGTGTCTTTAGCATGATTCAAGACTGCCACGAAATTTTTCCACACGTGATATATTTCTACTATACTTTTGTATTTAATGCTAGTAAGATCGTATCATTTGGCGGCATTTTTTTACCCACGTTTCTTGCGAGGGTTTTTTTTGAGTAGTTGTATACACTGTAAAAAAAGATTTGTGTAAAATTACAAAGTTTCGGAAAATTACATATTGCATAATGGTAAGTTTCACACAACTCATTGTGTGATTTTGCAAAAGTGTGTGAAATTACAACCTTCAGCGATGTAAATAAAAGGACCCTCCAACAGCAGTGTAATATTAATTTACAAACAAAATTTAGATAAAAATAGAACTAAGTAACTAACAACTAACTAATAAAACAAAGTTACATGAAAATTTAGATACAAACAAAATTACACATTCCCTTGTACGAAATTTACGTTCAGAAGGGAAAATTCAGTCGCAGCGTGTAAAAATACCATGGGTCGGTAAAATCGCATTCCTGCGATGGAGTGAAACCCGATCCTAAGAAGATTGAAGCTGTTCAAAAATTCCCCACTCCCAAAAATCCTAGAAATATTTAGCAATTTTTAGGTATTGCGGGATATTACAGAAGATTTATAAAAGACTTTGCCATAAAAACCAAACCTTTAACCAATCTTTTAAAGAAGGAAGTACCGTTTATTTGGGGATCAGAAGAAGAAAGTTTTATTAATTTGAGACAAGCCTTATGTGAAAACCCTATCTTACAGTACCCAGATTTTCAAAGACCATTCACCATAACCACTGACGCCTCAGGATACGCAGTAGGCGCTGTACTAAGTCAAGAAAAAGAAGGCATAGATCTTCCAATATCATATTATTCTCACGTATTAAACAGTGCTGAATGTAACTACTCCACTACTGAGAAAGAATATCTTGCTGTTTTGTACGCAATTCATCAATATCGACATTATATCTATGGAAGAGAATTTACCTTAGTCAGTTTCCATGAACCATTAAAATGGATAAATTCAGTAAAAGATCCGGGACAGAGATTGATCTGCTGGCGATTAAAACTAAGAGATTATGAGTACGATTTCAAATTTAAGCCCGGAAAATTGAATACGAACGCGAATGCCCTTTCTAGAAATCCAATACAGACACGCCAAACTAAGCAAGGCACAGAAAAACCTGCAACCAGAATCTCAAATCGTCCTGCAGTAAATGTAAAAAGGGGAACATCATCCAAAACCAATATTCCGAAACCTTCTACCTCAGGAACCCAGCGAGTAACTGTCAAACCTAAGGACACTCCGTCGCGGACCGATTCGGCGTCAAGACCTGTTAGCGGAATAAATGAAAGCAGTAGAAGCAAAAGATTGTTACGACGACGAGTAGAATAAAAGAGAAGTAAAATTCAACCTAAATATCGGGAATCCAGTTCAGAATCAGAGGATAGTTCCAACGACCTCGATTTACCGGCACCCCCTATACTTCGAAAGGAAAGAAGTGTTTTACCTAGGTTAGGAATACCTTTAGCGGCATTCCCCTCCCGTGAATTACCCAAAAGCGGTCCACGTAACCCTACAAAACAATTTCAGAAGCTATTCGAAGAAGAAATCGAAGAAGAAACCCAAAACCCAGAAGAGGAAGGAGAAGGGACACAAACAGGTGCCATAATATCATTGAGACCTCCACAAACAGATAGTGAGGACAGTTCATCAGAACTGAGTAAGCAAGAATATATCAAATTAATTTTACAATTCAAGAAGAAGCAAATCAAAATGGAAAACTCACCCGAGACAAATTGAAGACTCCTCTTGCACATGCGTGCAAGCCCGAGATTCCAATTCAACCCGGGGCTGTAGGTGAGAGTTAGTAAAATTGCTCATTTCCTGCGTTCGCTGAGTAAGCAGATGCCTAGCGTCTCTGAGCTGAGGACATGTTGCAGCTGACCTGACACCACGGAACCTACGTGGAGGACGGCCTCGCCTAGCGACCTTGCCCCTCCCTGCATCCGCAGAGGACGTTAAAGGCAGCATGACGGATAGCTGAAAAGAAAAAGTAAAAATATAAATAGAAGCTTCCATTTTATCAAGTTTACAAGAGAATCATAAATTCTTACAAAAATTAAAACAAAGCGACATTGATGCCCACTGATTGAAAACCGGATCTTGAGGAGAGTTCAACCTAACGATTCATTTTGCGTCGGCTCAGGGATCAAAACCCAAACTGATCAAAACCTATTACTCTCAGTCCCTGTACAAAACTGTTTAGTGGTTTCTCTATTTTTCTCAAAAAGTATATTTATCTCACCGAGCGAATGTACACTTTGTGCCAAATTTGAAAACTTACATTTTTCGCTGTTATTTTTTTTTTAATTCTACTTTTTCAACAAACTAGCAGTGTAAATTAAAGTTTAAAGTGTCAGCTATCTAATGAGAATACCAAAAAAAATCATTGTGCACTAACAATTTTTTAAATAAACAAATAAGGTAAAAAAGGTGATAAATGCTTATTTGTGAAAGTATTTTGCATTTATTGGTATAAAATGGAGTAAAATAAGATTGTACATGTTATGATTTCAATGCCTGGCATTGAAATAATGCAAGACCTCAAGCTTTTTGTAAAGTGAGATTCGTCAGTCGCTGACGAAGGTGAGGTTCTGTTAAATCTGCACTTAATTGTATTAGGAATTGACGGTGGGGGAGTTTTGTGTTAAAATAATTGAAATTATACAGAGCACAACTATTTATGCCGGACTGGTCAAGCATTCCGTAAAATACTCGCAGAGGCCATTGGTACGTCTTTCTCGTAGTCGAGTATAGATGACAAAACTGGTCAAACATATCCGTGCCACCCTTTGACCTGTTGCAATCAAGAACGACAATAGGTTTACCAGTTTCCTCATCGATCGTAGGAGATTGATTGAGGGGTAACAAGACCAGGACTATTTTTTTTTGTTTTTTTTTTAACATGCGAAACCAACATATAGGACTTCGTATTTAGAAGGTTTTAGCTAACAGTAATAGAGACACTGTGTTCTTATCTGCTCCAAAGTAGCCTGGACTCTTATTTTCCAATCAATATTTTTTTCTCTCACTATAACACTTTTAAATGAAGTAAATAAACAATATTCAATTGAAAAATTCACTTGAAATGTTTTGTTCACTTTTCAGCTTATGAAGCACACCATGGGTCACCGGTGACCCTAGACTGACTTTGCGATCGTCCTGTAGGAAAACCAGCGTTAAAATAAGAAAGCCCTCATGCCCTTCGAATAGCCCATATTTTCCCCCTAATTAACAGCATACTAGCTCCGCCCCTTCGATGCTCACCTTTTCAGAAACTTCACTTTTAGAAGCGCCTCGGGTCACTGACGACCCACGTGTAGCCCACAGGGATATGTTTCATTTGCTTGATAAATTTGTCTGTATAAAACCAATGAAAAATATCAGTGTTTTGTCCATTGCATATAAAGTATATAGAACTTTTCCACCTGTTTGGGCCCTTCCAGTTCCTACTTCCATATGGCGATAACTGCTTCAGATGTATTTTGAAAACTATTTTCATGGAATTTTTCCAAATACAATGTACGAACATTTTCCTCTTCTTTTTCCTTCGTATCAGGCAGTCATTTGACATTCTTGGTATATGTCTGAAAATCACATTTATTCGAAAATCCTAAAATATAGATACGACAGTTAAGTAACGGCACTTCGCCTGCAACTTTCGGATGTACTTATGCCAGTTATTTAACTTTCTTATCTATTTTTGGTGAAAAATGTTATTTTCGGAAATATCCCGAATGTCCCGAAAATGTTTGTGGCACACCACTAGTCTACTTTCTAATGTAAAATCTTTTCGCGGAATTGCCCTTTGCCATTTTTCCAATGAATTTTTACCTTTGGGAGCAGAAAAAATGTGAGATTTCTCCAAAGAGGATTTGTAGTCCGAATTGCATTTCAGAACTACGCATCTATTACCTTTATATACGGCCATATTAATGCACAAAAGCCTTCTTTAAGATAATTAATTTCTCTTACGCGCATTATAAATCACTTAAACTTATTTTTTTCATCAACACTTCATTTTTTATTTGAATATTTCATATAGCCTAATGTATCTGTCAGCAAGCAGCGCAGCAGCGCCGCCAACGGATTAGTTCACGGTTGGCATCAAACTTTAGCCAGCGCTTTTGCATGCGGTCGGATAGGGCTGGTTCTCACTTCGCGTAGAGCTCTCGAGCGAGACACGTGTTTTATCTTGCGATATTTAAATTCAGTTTAAGTTCTTGTTCACAAATCAACTGCAGTACAAAGATTAACGGTAAGCAAAATTTCCGAATTATAAAATTCCCGAAATTATAAAAGTGGCGAAATATAAAACTCCCGAATTGAAAAATTCACGAACAATAAAATTCCCGATAGTATATAATATTACCATTTTTGACAATTCTCGACAGAAAATTGCCGAATTATTAAATATCCGAACTATAAAAATTCTTAATTGAGCAATTAAAAAAATTGTTGTTCATTAAATATTATTTATTTATTAAAAATACAATAATAAATAACTTTTATCAAAGAAATTTGATTCAATGTTTAAAGTTTTTTTTAAATTGTTTGAATTTAAAATAATAAATTTAAAAAATATATATATCTGGATGACAAATTTTGTTTGAAAATGTGCATAGTATTAAAAAATATATACGAAAAACGTTCTCAAAAACCGAATTTTTAATTTGAAGGAGAATAATAAAATAAATTTCAATATAAATCGGTGCTGATATGAATCCTGCAATGTTTGTTTGAAAAATGTAATTAGGTTCGAAGAAAATTTAGGGATACATTTTTTGTTTCTTTCGAACCGCACGTGTTTTTTAATTTGTTTT
The DNA here is from genome assembly GCA_011634705.1 of Andricus grossulariae. NCBI lineage: Eukaryota > Metazoa > Arthropoda > Insecta > Hymenoptera > Cynipidae > Andricus > Andricus grossulariae. Next base: position 161,008,283 of record JAABKJ010075445.1, on the reverse strand, counting down.
TTAATACATTTTTTATACAATCATTGTTATTTCAAGTTCAAAGAATAATTTGAAAAACTTCAAACCTTAAAAAAGTTTCTTCAGTAAAAGTATTCGATTATTGTATTTTTAATGAATAAATAAATTTTCCATCCCTGTCACTTCAAAAATCCTTTACATTAATAGGGTTTCGTGAAATAAAAATAACGCGAACGAAGAGCGAACGTCACACCTCGACTCAAGAGCAATCACCAAAAATCTTGTACATTATTATTATTTATTTCTTCGTATATATGTTTACTTTCATGTCACGTGATGTCACGGACACCGACAGCTGTCAAAATTTCGACCCATCAACAATTCGATGGTAACCAGGGTAGTGATGTGCATTTACCGTCATGCTCGCTTTTGCTCGGTCATGTCCGAGCACAACCAAGCAGGGCTGATCATTCTCTAACTTCTTATAAATGGAATGTATCTTGGTAATAAAAATAGCTGCACTACAAAGTAAAACCTGTTATTCTAATAATGTCCACATTTCAGTATCTGGAAAGATGTAGAAAATGGAAAATATATCAAAAATGTACCTAACTATACCTGTTATAAAGTCACATCGATGAAAAGAGCTGAGATTGCACTTTTACGATCGACTCTTCACTTACCAAAATTCTCAGCTTTTGCAGTGATAACATTCAAAAACGATGGTGCACCTCTAAATATTGTTTAAAATAAATAAACAAAAATAAAACCTGGCTTCTACAATCGCATAAACTACCGTTATTTGCCTTTCGCTCCTAGGAAAACCAAAAGTATTTTTTTCTGGTCACCCTACTGCCCAGGAGCAATACCAGAAACGATTATTATGTATTGATGGATAGAGTTATAAAAATTCTATTCCTTGACTAGGCCCAATACAAATGTTTAAAACAGCTAATTGACTAACTTGATGATATTTTTTTCTTCAAAAATAATCAATTGAAAATGTAAGCTTTATTTAAAAACGGAAACCTTTCTTTATATTTTTGTAAACTGATACAGCTAAATGCTGTTGAATTTTTCCTATCTACTGTAGGGTGGTTTCTCTCCTATTGATTATTATTCAAATATTAAATGTAATGAGTACCCTTGTTTGCCACACTGGCGTGGATTTCACCCTAGCCAGCTAAATCTTAGAAATTTCTAAATCAGCTACATCTCCCGGTTTACACTTTGGTTTAAATAACCTTAATCGCTTATTAAAATTACCGCTGTGAGAATTCCCAAACAAATTTCCAGGGAAAATGTTCGTTAGCTTTTTTTGTAATAACAATTTTTCTCTCTTGAGGTCAATCTGTACGTTGGAGAATAAGAAAGTTCGAAAGTTGCTTCATTATGATAATTGTTGATAAAATCTTGCAAACGATTTCTTATGAAGTCCTGCAAAAATACTTACCATAGTTAAGCGAGCAACATTTTATGCTGCTATTGCTGATGAAGCGACAGACACTTCCCGCAAAGAGCAAATGTCGGTGTCTGTGAGAACAGTTCAGGAAAATTTGACGATTGAAGAAGCCTTTCTTGGTTTTTATGAAACAGCGAATACGAAAGCGGATACACCTTGCAAACTAATTATAATTATTTGTGATACAAGTGCGCAAAATAAGTGATTGTGTGTGAGTGTGAATTTTGCAGCATAAGCCGGAGGCTTGAAGCATGAGTCGGTGGTTAGCGCACGAGCGAAGCGAGTGTGAGAACCTAGACCAGTGCTTCGAGCCGCAGGCGAATGATGCAATCACGCGAGTTAGCAATCACCTATGCGCACGTGTATCACACGCTGTTTTGAAACGCCCGTCCGAAAAAATTGTGTTGGGAGAAGTAAACGAAAAATACTAATCTTAAAAGAAAATATTTTTAAATTTTGTGAAAAAAAAATTTTGAAAAAAAATGTCTGAAAAAAACTGTTTCGTGAAAAAAATGTTTGAAAACAAAATTTTGTGAAAAAAATGTTTGAAAACAAAATTTTGTGAAAAAAATGTTTGAAAAAAAATTCAAAGAAAAAAATTTTGAAAAAAATTTGTTGAAAAAAAGTAGGTAAAAAAATTTTATGAAAACAAAAATTTTGGCGCTCATGCCCTTTTGCTGTTCCAAATGTTGGAGCTTATGCCCTTTTGTACGATGGACGAAAACGGCTACGAAACCTTAAAAACGAAACTTCAATCATTAAAAGATTTGTTCAAGTTAAATCTAAATTTATAACTCAAAACGCAAAACTCAAAAAACATAAAAGATCCAAAAATAGTCAAATTTCGAAGAAATAAAACTTGTGCTGGGTTGTTCTCAAAAATGCAGCTTTTATTCCCATGGATAAAATTACGTGAGATCAACAGTTCTCATATTAAAACTCAAAACGCATAACTCAAAAAACATCAAAGATCCAAAAATAGTCAAATTTCGAAGAAATAAAACTTGTTCTCGGTTGTTCTCGACAAATGCAGCCCTTATTCTCTTTGATAAAATTACGTGAGATCAACGGTTCTCATACTGAAAACTCTAACGCAAAACTCAAAAAACATAAAAGATCCAAATATAGTCAAATTTCGAAAAAATAAGACTTGTGCTGGGTTTCTCTCGACAAATGCAACCTTTATTACCTTTGATAAAATTACGTGAGATCAACAGTTCTCATATTAAAACTCAAAACGCAAAACTGAAAAAACATAAAAGATCGAAAAATAGTCCAATTTCGAAGAAATAAAACTTGTGCTGGGTTGTTCTTGACAAATGCAGCCTTTAACCCTCCCTCGATAAAATTACGTGAGATCAACAGTTCTCATATTAAAACTCAAAACGCAGAACTCAAAAAACATAAAAGATCCAAAAATAGTCAAATTTCGAAAAAATAAAACTTGTGCTGAGTTGTTTTCGACAAATGCAGCCTTTATTCTCCTCGATAAAATTACGTGAGATCAACAGTTCTCATATTAAAACTCAAAACGCAACACTCAAAAAACATAGAGGATCCAAAAATAGTCAAATTTCGAAAAACTAAAACTTGTGCTGGGTTTTCCTCGACAAATGCAGCCATTATTCCCTTGGATAAAATTACGTGAGATCAACGGTTCTCATATTAAAAACGCTGACGTAAAACTCAAAAAACATAAAAGATCCAAAAATAGTCAAATTTTGAAAAAAGAAAACTTGTGCTGGGTTGTTCTCGACAAATACAGCCTTTATTCCCTCCTATAAAATTACGTGAGATCAACAGTTCTCATGTGAAAACTTAAAACGTAAAACTCAAAAAACATCAAAGATCCAAAAATAGTCAAATTGCGAAAAAATAAAATTTGTGCTGGGTTGTTCTCGAAAAATGCAGCCTTTATTTCCCCCGATAAAATTACTTGAGATCAACAGTTCTCATATTAAAACTCAAAACGTAAAACTCAATAAACATCAAAGATCCAAAAATAGTCAAATTTCGAAGAAATAAAACTGGTTCTGGGTTTTTCTCGACAAATGCAGCCTTCATTCCTCCTGATAAAATTACGTGAGATCAACAGTTCTCATATTAAAACTCAAAACGCAAAACTCAAAAAACATAAATGATCAAAAATAGTCAAATTTCGAAGAAATAAAACTTGTGCTGGTTTGTGCTCGACAAATGCAGCCTTTATTCTTCATGATAAAATTACGTGAGATCAACGGTTCTCATATTAAAAACTCTGACGTAAAACTCAAAAAACATAAAAGATCCAAAAACAGTCAAATTTCGAAAAAATAAAACTTGTGCTGGGTTTTTCTCGACAAATGCAGCCTTTATTCCCTTCGATAAAATTACGTGAGATCAACAGTTCTCATATTAAAACTCAAAACGCAAAACTCAAAAAACATAAAAGATCCAAACCACTCACCCTCCCGGTAAAGTGCCGGGGCCTCAGGGTCGTATCCCTGAGGGGCAGCAGAGGCGACGACACGTACCGCTCCTACGCGTGCGGTACGCTGCTCGGCGACGGTCGGTTGATGACACGCCGGTTCCTCGGGGGCGGCGTGTCTTGCGTAAGCGGCCCTCCTGGCCGTCTCTCGTTCGCGGTGTTGGCGGGCGGCGACCTGACACTCGGGTCCCTCACGAGTGCGTCGCCGATGTTCCTCGCCGCGCGGGTTAGCGGCCCTCCGGGCCAACTCTCTGTCCGCGTGTCGGAGGGCGGCGACTCTCCTCGCGTGTTCCTCCCGAACACGTCGCCGATGGTCCTCTCCGACTCGATCCGGCCTGTCAATTGGCCGTCCTGATCCCGCGTTGAGCCGATCCGAGCGTCCCCGCTGGCGGCTATTCCGTGCGGCCCGTTGTAGCCGTCGACGGATTGTGTGGGCGTTCGATCGGGACCTACGAGAACTCCCTGTCATTAAAGGCTTTGACGTCTCGTAGGCACTGGCACGAACACTGCACACGAACACTGAGGAGCACTGAGGAACCGGTGGCGTGGGGATGATTATCCCGACACAGTTCGATCGAAAATAAAGGAAAAACTTACCCGAGAAGCGCGAGGGGTGATTAAAATTCTCTGGCCCGAAGGTAGAGGGACTCCGGAAGAAGTAGAACTGGATTATTTTTAAGAAAGAAATCGTTTATTCTCTGATTTAGGTACACTGCTGGAGGAAGGGCAGAGCGAGCGCGAACCAACCTCCAAGAAAATTCGTAGCGAACTGAACTAACTGAGTCGCTCCCGACTCTCGCTTGCCTCCGCACGAAGCTGCCTGTGGCGGAGGGGACGGCCTCGAGTCCGCCGATTGGCTGCGAGACCGACAACGGAGTCGCAACCGAGCGAGGGGGGATCGTCAGCCAGGCCTCGCCGCCTCAGCCTTCGCGCGGTGGCACTACACTAACTGAAATGAACAAATTTTATAAAAGTTTTAATTAGCAATTAAAAATATAAATTACTGAGTAAATTTAACGAAATTTTAAAACTAAGCTTAACTCTATCCCAGCTTCACTTTCCCGAAGGAATTTCGAAGCTAGGGCGAGTAGAACGGTCGTTCGGTTTTTATTGTTAATATTTAATTGTTTATTAAAAATGTTCCTTTTATTCAAAATTGACATTTCTTTAAAAACCATTCCCGAACAACCGTTGCACTCCTAAACTTAAATTACAGGTTTAAACTACGGATTGAGGTATTTTCTTTTTACACGGACTATTAATTACTCCCTAATTTAACTATAGTAAATTTGATTGATGTAAGTGTAAACATGAGTACATGTGTGCACTTACATCAATCTTCTGTTCAATTATTTCTAAAATTTTGGCCCAAGGAGGTTTAATCAACTTATTAAAGTCTTTACGTTAAAATTTTTCCCTTTTTTTTTTATTTATTTTTTTTTTATTATTTGCCGTTTAAAAATCGGACGCTTTTCCTAATTTGTCGGTAATCCGTTGTTATTTCAACAATCATTTTAGGAAGTTAATTGACTTCCTAAAATGTTTGTTTCAAGGTCCGGTTGAGCTCCCCGGTTGTACGACCGTGCGTCTGAGAGAGAGAAGGAGAGAAGGATAGACACCAATTCATTTGGATCATCCCAATAAATGTAGTCTAATTTATTATCCTCTGTGCCAATCATATATTTTGGAATTAAACCTTTACCCAATGAAGAGCGCTTTTTACTTTGTTTATTACTATTTTTCATAGGTGAGACGTCAATTAGTTTTTTTTACAAAATTTGTGTATTTAAAAGATTTATTATCACGAACATCCCCATCAACTTTATAATGTTTTCGATGCACATTTGTTGAAATTACAATATTTTTATAATTTTCAAGGTCTTCATTATTTATGACAGTACTATTCGGTATCTTTTTAAACAAAAGTTCAAGCAAACCTGCAGTCTTTGGATAGCTTACAGTACCTATATTAATATGATTTTTATTGAAACTTATTGAAGAATCTCCAATCATTAGTCTGTCTTTCGATAATTTTCGTACACCATAAACATTATCTATATCTCTTCTTCTTTCTCCTAACTTTTTAAGATAATCAATTGCGATATCATTTGATAAAAAAGAAGCTGATGTTCCTAAATCTCCTGAAACCTCAGAATCATATGCTGACAGGAATGAAGTTTCATCATCTTCATCATTTTGCTCTTCATCTTCATTTTGAAAATCATCTTGCTGAAAATCTTTTCGCGCTTTATTCTTTTCTTCATGCATGCTTGTAGTCACTTTCTTAACATTCTCAAATCCATCAACTAATTTTTCCAGCGGTGTAACAATTGGCTTAAAAGTATCACTTAAGGTCTGCTCAACTGTTTCCTTATCTAATTTCAGTAATTTGTGCTTTCGACGAATTGCTTCACTAGCTTTAGCAATTTGCCGTAAAATGTCTTTTTGTTTATGAAAATCCTCATTATACGAAGACATGTTAATGCGATAGCGTTTTAATTGCAACTGTCTCTATTTGATGATTACATACTTATATATCACTTTTCTAGGCTAACAAAACAATCAAAACCTTTTCTGTATCTACCTTGATTAAGCTTTCTATCTTTGTCGATAACAACGAATCCATACTTATCATCATACCAGCAAGCTAAACACACATCTTTAAATTGTGAATAAGGCATGTCACTATTCACATGATCATTATATATATGCTTTAGGTTCATCTCATCCTGTTTAAATAATACCAACAAATTAACGTTATCACGTATAAGATGCTTTGGAATTCGGGCATATGTCTGACTTAAGTAGAAACAGTCAACATCCTTATGTCTACCCATTGCAAAAAAAGCTTTTATATTATCTTGCTTTTCACAAGCCACATCATCAAATACAATAATTGAATTTGAATGGGCTTCATTTGGCATTATAACATCCTCATGCTCATTAAATGGATAGTACTCAACGCCATCTACTGACTGAAGAACTTTTTCTAAAAATTTATATTTTGGTTGATTTAAAGATTTTGAATAAACGTAAATATTTTCAAATTTTAATCCATTAGGATGGATTAACAGAGCCAGTAAAGCATTTGTCTTTCCACAATTGGAAGGTCCACAAAATATCGCTCGTACACTGTTTGGTAGCAAGTGTCCATGTCGTTTCTCTTTTTTCTCATCTTGAACAAGCGAATCAAAATTCGCAATAGGAAGTTTTATAGCTTGTGATTCGAACTGCATTTTGATTGCGACTGACTGAAAAACTATCAATCAAATACTTTAATTTTCTACCAAATTTGTGAATTTTCAAGTTATAACATGAATTTTTAAATAAAATGAAATAATTAAGTTTCTAGAAAAAGAAGTTGATTTCTAACAATAAAAAACGAATTAAAAAAAATTCATGAATTTTCAACCAAAATAGTTGAACTTTCAACCAAAAATCTGAATTTTCAACGAAAAAAATCATTTTCAATCGAATACGTGAATTTTTTACTAAATTTTTGAAGTTTCAACTTATTGATGGTAAATTTTCAACCAAAAATGGAATAGTTAGGTTTGTAGAAAAAAACATTAATTTTTAATTGAAAAAATTAATTTTTAACTGAAAAAATGAATTTTCAACAAAATACATGAATTTGCAACCAAATCGTTGAATTTTGAAGCCAAAAAGATCAATTATCTACAAAATAGTTGAATGTTTAACCCGAAAGTACAATTTTTCAATAAGAAAGTTAATTTTCTATAGAATAGTTAAATTTTCAAACAAATATGTGTTTGAATTTTCAACCAAAAATATGATTTTTAACATTTCACCCAAATAATTTCATTTTCTACTAAATTGTAAAATTTTCAACTTATAGAGGATAAATTTTCAATAAAAAATGAAACAGTTTATTTTTTAAATCAGAAAATTAATTTTTAAAAACAAAAAGAAAATGAATTTTCAAAAAAGGACATGAAATAAAAACCAAATTGTGGCATTTTAAAGTCAAAAAGACAAATTATCTACAAAACTGCTGTTTTAATTCAACTAGTTGAAATTTCAACCCGAAAACATGACTTTTTAACAAAAAAGTTAATTTTCTACCAATTTGGTAGAAATTTCTAACAATTTGTTGAATCATCAATTTATAAATGATGAATTTTTAGCCAGAATAGAATGATTCAACTTTTAGAGAAAGAAAATTAATTTTTAACAAAAATAAAAATGAATTTTCGACAAAATGAATTAATTTTCAACCAAATTGTTGAATTTTGAAGATAAAAAGGCAAATTATCTACAAAACAGTTGAACTTTCAATCCACAATTATGATTTTCCAATCAAAAAGTTAATTTTCCACGAAATAGTTAAATTTTCAAATAAACAGTTAAATTTTTAACCAAATAATTGAATTTCCTACTAAATTTTTAAAATTACTACCCAATTGTTCAATTTTCAACTTATATAGGATAAATTTTCAACCAGAATGGGATAGTTTAACTTTTAGATAAAAAAATTAATTTTTAACAAAAAAAAATGAATTGTCAACAAAATACATGAATTTTCTACCAAATATTTAAATGTTCAAATAAATGGTTCAATTCATAGCCAAATAGTTGAATTTCTTACTAAATTGTTGAGTTTTAAATTTTTAAATAAAAATTTTTCACCAAAAATGAAATAGTTTAATTTTTATATAAATAAATTACTTTTAACAACAAAAAACTATTTTCAACTAAATTGTTGAATTTTTATGCCAGAAAGCCGAATTATCTACAAAACAAATGAATTAACAACCCAAAAATATGATTTTTCAACCAAAGAAAAGTTAATTTTCCACCAAAATAGTTAAATTTTCAAACAAAACAATGAATTTGCAACGATAAACAATATTTTTAACCAAATAGTTTTATTTTCTACCAAACTGTTATTTGTCATATTTGATTGTGAATTCAACTGTTTTGTTGCAAATTCGTCTTTTTGGCTTGAAAATTAAACAATTTTATTGACATTTTTTTTTCTTTTTTAACTAACAAATTTTTTTTGGTTTAAATTTCAACTATTTTGTTGAACAATAATCTTTAAAAAAAAAAAAATAAAAATAAAAAAAATAAAAAAAATTAACATCAACATTATTAATCAAACAGTTTTTGATTTTGAATTAAAATATATTTTTGTTGAAATATAAACTATTACTACTTTCTTAAATGTTCATTTTTTCGTTGAAGATACATAATTATAGTTCAAAACTAGTTTTTTTTTGTTGTTGTTAAAAATTAATTTTTTTACCTAAAAATTTAATTATTTTGTTGACAATTCAACTGATTGATTTATAATAACTTTTTTGTTGAAAATTTATATTCTCGAGTTGAAAATTCAACTCTTTTGTTGAAAATTAAACAATTTTGTTAAAAAGTCATACTAGGTTATTTTTTTTGTTGTTAAAAATTAAATTATTTTGTATAAAATTTAACTAACTTATTGAAAATTAAATTTTTTGTTGAAAATTCAACTAACTAAATGAAAAATGAACTACTCCATTTTTGTTTAAAAATTGAGCTTTGTTAGCTTAAAAATTGAAATATTTATTTTTAAAAATTTTCAAACGAGAAAAATTTTAACTAAAAATTATTCAAAAAATATTTGGACTAACATCACATCCATAGTTCAATCTATGAATTTTATTATATCAAACTTTTTTATTTCAAATTAAAATCTGTTTTTTTTTTAAATATCAACTATTACATTTTTCTTGAAAATTCATCTTTTTATATTAAAAATTCAACTCCTTGGTTGAAAGTTGAATTTCTTACAAATTCTTCTTTTTTGGTTGAAGATTTATAATTTTATTTTAAAAACTTGTTTTTT
>JAABKJ010075445.1:160848949-160998538 GCA_011634705.1 Andricus grossulariae | reverse complement strand
AATTAATAATCCTTAATAAAAATTACACTACATCATGTTTAGTTAAAAATTGATCTTTTTTAGCTTAAAAATTCAACTATTTATTATTTCAAAATTTTTAGAAACGAAAAAAATACAGACTAAAAATTGATCAAATAAAATTTGGACTACCATCACATCCATTGTTTAAAATATTAAGTTGAAAATTTACGTAATTTGGTGAAAATTCGTATCTTTTGGTTGACAATTGAACCATCTGATTAAAAATTTATTAATTTGGTTGAAAATTCGTATTTTTAGGTAGAAAATTTTGTTTGTTTGTTAAAAATGCAATGTATGGTTAAGAATTAATGTATTTTAGTTAAGGCTTCAAGTATTTTGTTGAAAATTCGTCTTTTTTATTATATTAAACTTTTTTATTTAACATTAAAATCTGTTGTGATTTAAATATCAACTATTACATTTTTGCTGAGGATTTGTCACATTAGTTAAAAATTCTTCTCTTTGTTTGAAAACTTTATTACTTTGTTGAAAATTCTCCTTTTGTTGTTTTAAAATTAAAGATTTTAACTAAAAATGTGTAACTATTCCAGTTTTTGTTAAAAATGTATTTGTTTTAGTAGAAAATTAAACTATTTGGTTGAAAATTCATGTATTTTGAAGAAAATTCGTCTTTTTAGTAAACAATTAATCCTCTTGATTTAAAATTTAAGTATATGTAAAAATCTATGCTATGCTACTGCTTAATTAAAAATTCATACTTTTGGGTGGAAAATTCTAATGGTTTTGTAGAAATTTCGCTTTTTTAGATTGAAAAGTAATTTTTAAAAATTAAAAATGGACTATTCCATTTTTTGTTCAATATTGAACTACTCTGTTGAAAATTAGTTTTTTTTTCTGTTGAAAATTTATTTTTTTAACTGTAAATTTAAGTATTTGTTTGGAAATTCATGTTTGGTTGTAAATTAACTTTTTTCAAGTTGAATTTTTTTTTTTTTTTTCAATTGAAAATTGAAAAGCTCTTGAAATTTTTAAAAATACCCTAAAATTTTTCAAATCCCTTAAAATCATTAAAAAAAACTGAAATATTCAAAATCTCTTTTAAATGCCTTGGAATCTTCGAAAATACCCTAAAATATTTTAATTTCTTTGGAATCTCTTCGCATTATTCAAATCAGTTGCAAATTCCTTAGATTCGCTTAAACTTCCCTGAAATATTTAAAATCCTTTGAAAAGCCTTGGTAACTTTTAAAATAACCAAAAATATTTCAAAATCTTCTAACTCCCTTGATATTTTTTAAAGGCTCTTCGAAATTCCTTGGATTTTTTTAAAATACCCTAAATTCTTTTGAAATCCCGCCAAATTATTTAAAATTCCTCAAAATCTTTTAAAATACCTGAAAATCTTTTGAAATCGCTTGAAACTATTTAAAGTTCTTAAAAATTCCTTGGATGTTTTAAAAATACCCCAAAATACTTGAAATCCCTCAAAATTATTTAAATGAATTGAAAATTGTTCGGAATCTTTTAAAATAGCCGAAAATATTTCAAATCCTTTTAAATTCTCTGAAATGCCTTAAAATTTTTTTAAACTCTTAAAAAAGACCCTAAAACCTTTACAATTCTTTGAAATTCCTTTAAATTATTGAAATCAATTTAAAATTCCTTGAAATCTTTTAAAATACCCTAAATTATTTCAAATCTTTTGAAACCCCTTGAAAGTTTGAAAGCTCTTGAAATTTTTGAAAAATACCCTAAAATCTTTAAAATCCTTTGAAATCTTTCGAAATCATTTGAAACCTTTTTAAGCTCTTGAAAATTCTTCGGAATTTTAAAAATAACCCAAATTCCTTCAAATCGATAATAATCTTTAAAAATATTTTAAAACCTTATAGGTCCTATAAAATTGTTAGATATTTTCCGAAATTCTAGAAAATTCTTGAGAACCAAATAAAAAAAATTTCAAATCCCTTAAAATCATTAAAATCCTTGAAATATTTTAAATTTCTTGAAAATGCTTGGAATATTTAAAAATATCATACAATATTTTTAATCCTTTACAATTTTTTGAAAACCCTAAAAACTTTTTAAAGCTCTTGAAAATTTCTTGGAATTTTCAGACATACGAATAAAATATATTCCTTTGAAATGTTTAAGAATCCCTCGAAACTTGTTAAAACTCTTGAAAATTCCTGGAATTTTTAAAAAAATACCTAAAAATCTTTTGTAATCCCTTCAAATTATTGAAATTTTGTGGAATCTATTAAAAACTCTAAAATATTTCAAATCCTTTGAAATCCCTTAAAACATTTTAAAGCTCTTGAAAATTTCTTGAAATTGTTACATGAGTTTTTAACAAAAGAGTTATTGAGAAATAAAAGAAGACTTTGTGAAATAATAGCAGTCTTCGTGAAATCTTTTATATTTGTCCGAAATATTTGCGATATCTTAGAAATCTTTAAAATCTATCTAAAATCTTTGTGATATGATAACAAACTTTGTGAAATATTTAAAGTCTGTCTGAAATCTTTGAGAAATAAAAGAAGTCTTTGTGAAATAATAGCAGTCTTCGTGAAATCTTTTATATCTGTCCGAAATCTTTGCGATATCTTTAAAATCTTTGAAATCCATCTAAAATCTTTGTGAAATGATAGAAGGCTTTGAAAAATCTTTAAAATCTATCTGAAATCTTTGCGAAATATTTTTCTGAAATCTTTGAAATCTTTGAGAAATGTTTGTAAAATCTTTGTGATGCCTTTGTGCTATCTTTGTGAATTCTCTGGAAAAAAATTGCGAAGTATTTGAAATCTTTGTGAAATCTTCCAATTCTATCTGGAATCTTTGCGAAATATTTTAAATCTTTAAAATCTTCGACATATTTTGGAAATCATTGAAATATTTGTGAATCCTCTAAGAAATGTTGCTAAATATTTGAAATCTTTGTGAATTCATTCAGAAATCATTGAAATCTGTGTTCAATCTTTGAAATCTATCGGAAATCTTTGTGAAATGATACAAATCTGTTTTAAATCTTTAAATTCTGTCTGGAATCTTTACGAAATATTTTTAATATCGGAGAAAGCTTTGAAATCTATCTCAAATCTTTTTGAAATGATGGAAGATTTAATGAAATCTTCAAAATCTGTTTAAAATCTTTGCGAAATATTTGAAGTCTTTGTGAAATCTTTGAAATCTTTTAAATCTTTGTGAAATCTTCGTAAATTCTCGCAAAAAATTGCGACACATTTAAGGTCTTTGTGGAATCTTTGAAATCTTTGGGAAATCTTGGTGAAATATTTGAAATCTGTGTGAAATCCTGGCGAATTTTCGAAAAAAATTCAAAATATTTGAAATCTTTGTAAATTCATTAGGAAATCATTGAAATCTTTGTTCAATCTTTGAAATCTATCGGATATCTTTGTGAAATAATAGAAGTCTTTATGAAATCTTCAAATTGTATGTGGAATCTTTTAAATCTATCTGAAATCTTTGTGAAATGATAGAAAACTTGGTGAAATCTTTAACATCTGTCTGAAACCTTTGCGAAATATTTGAAATTTTTCTGAAATCTTTGCGAAATTTTGGTAAAATCTTTGTGAATCCTCCAAGAAATGTTGCTGAATATTTGAAATCTTTGTGAATTAATTCGGACATTATTGAAATCTGTGTTCAATCTTTGAAATTTTTCGGAAATCTTTGTGAAATGATAAAAGTTTTTGTGAAATCTTCAAATTTTATCTGGAATCTTTGCGAAACATTTTAAATCTTTGTGAAATCTTTGAAATCTATCTGAAATAATTGTGACGTAATAGAAGTTTTTGTGAAATATTTAAAATGTATCTGAAATCTTTGCGAAATATTTTAAATATTTGTGAGATCTTTGAAATCTTTGTAAAATATTTGTGAAGTCTTTGTGAAATCTTTGTGAATTCTTTAAAAGTCTTTGCGAAATACTTCAAATGTTTTTGAAATATTCGGTAATATTTGTGAAATTATTGAAGTGTTTGTGAAATTATTTTCATTGAAACATTCAAATAATTTTTATTTCATATTTCTATAGTAGGTTGAATTAATAATAACATTATGAACTACTTTCAGGAAAAATTTGGGCATATTACATATAATTTTAAAATTTGAATTCAGATACTCATTTCACGACATCACAAACATTGACAAACATTACCTAATTAGAATAGAGGCATTTCAAATATGAATAAACTTTTACTACACACATTATAGCCAATATCAGTTAACAGTGAATTATTCAGTTCATAATATAAAAACCATTAGACTATACTTTTCATTGAAATATTCCTATAATTTTCACTCATTTACTCATGTCAGCATTAATCTATAATTTTCATTCAAACAGTGAAATAATTTTTACTTTACATTTTTTTCAATGTTTACTTTCATTTCTGAAAATTTTATCAATTAGTAACCTTTAAATCTAATTTCAGAGACAATTGAAACATATTTACATACCATTTAAAAAATTGAATTCATATACTCATTTCACAACATCAGACACATTTGAAAAATTATTTAAGAGGAATGATATTATTTTCAATATAAATAAACTTTATGTTTCATCATACAAACCATTAACAAGCAATTTATGATACCTAATTTCATAAAAAATAAGTTTTAATCTTCATTCAGAATAACATTGTGGGAAAAGTTAGTCAGTTTATGACTCATTAATCATTTTGCAAAATAACAAGCATTGAACTATGATTTTCATTAAAACACGCAAATAATTTTTACTTCATATTTGATTTCATATCTGAACTTTTATTAATGAAAATTTGATTCATCAATAACCTTTTAAATAATTCCAGGAAATGGTACTTTTAATAGAATCATTGATTGAATAATTAATCGGTTCACATCATAAAAAGCATTAAACAATTATTTTAATTGAAACATTCAAATAATTTTCACATTATATTTGTCTTCAAATTAAAAATTGCATTTCTATACATTTAATTTACTAATAACCTTTCGAACTGATTTAAATATAATTGAATACACTTACATATAATTTTGAAAATTCAAAGAGCTTTTGAAATAATTCCAGAAAATTTACATTCTAACAGAATCGATTTTCAGTAATACAATAATAGTGAAAAAATTAATGATGAAATACTGTTCAAAATTATTTTAATCAAAACATTGAAACGATGTTTACTTTTTCTTTGTTTTTAAATTTAAAATTGCAGTTCTGACCATTTGAATTACGTGTAATCACTTTTTCATACTAATTCCAGAAAAAATTAAAACACATGTGTAAATATAATTTTATAAACTGAATTTAGCTAATTATTTCACAACATTAGAAACATTCAAAAAATTATTCAATTGGAATAGAGGTATTTTAAATATAAATAAACTTTATTATACAAATTATAGCTCATCCAAAAAAGGGCTGAGTAATTAATAATTTTTTGATGGGACTCTCGGTTTTTAGGATTTGGCTTCAAAAAATAGGTGTATTTGACGTCGGGCAACATAAAACAAAGTATCATTTGAAACAATTATCAAATTTAGAGAAAGTTGTTTAAATTCAAAGAACTCAAATTTTCCTGCGAACGCTCTGTTCTTGGATTTCATCCAACAAATCAATCACATTTGATGTCAAGCAAGAGTAAAAAACTTTCAAAACGCGAACTCAAATAAGTCGATCTGTGTAACAGAATTTCACGAAAAGACACCAAACGAGAGGATTCCGTTTCCAAAAATTAGTGTAATCAGGTTATTAGAGACAGTTGTGCGACAAAGGATGAAAGAGGAAGAAAGAGTTTTCTGGTGTCTTCACTTCTACAGATTTCACACTCCTGCCCCTAATCCTCTATTTTCCCCATTTTTGGATAATTCCTTTTTTTCCCCATTTACTCGTTTTTCGCTCAAATCCAAGCTGAGGTAATGGAACTCAATAAGAAACTTTAACTATTTGGATTCAAACTTTTTATTTTTTCAATCTACCAATGTAATTTTGATTGAGAATTAATCTTTTGGCTTCTAAACTATTTTTGATTTTGGTCCAATTTTTTTTTCTGAATTTGATTTGGGTAGAAAATTCAACGATTTGGTGAAATTTCTTTCCCTTCTTATTAAAAAACTTTATTAGTCGATAATTCAACTATTTTAGTGAAAATTCGTTTCTTGCTAGATATTTGATCTCTTTTGGTTAAACATGCAACTGAAAATTAATTGATTAAATTAGATTAGATTAGATTATATAATAGGAATTTAATTTCATCAAAGATTCATCATTTCAGTTTAACATGTATATATTTGGTAGGAAATTGAACTATTTTGTTGGATTTTTTTTGTAGCAAAATAATTTTTTTGTTTCAAAATGAATCTTTTCGGTTGAAAGTTTATTTGTGTGGTTTGAAAATTCAACTATTCAGATAACCAGACATTTCTTTCATTCGGAAATTCAATAAGTTGATTGGCAATTTTTTTCATTCTTCCAAACCTTTTTGCTCAAAAATCTATTTCTTGTGTGACGAATTCCGTATTAATTGGCACCCTTTTTGAATTCCATTTATTCAACACCCACATTATGTATTTCCTCCGAATAAAAGGTCAAATTTTTAGTAATATCGAACAATCTTAATCAGGGTTAGAAAGAAAGTAGCAATTATAAAAGAATGTAGATTAAATTGCACGAACATTGATTTAGGTATCGGTTAAGAAATGTGCATAAAATTATAGATATATTATTATTATTATAGGTATATTATTATTATACAATCAAGTCATTTCTCTTTCTGGGTAAGCGTGACTCGGTGTGGAAGGGAGTAATGTGGGGAAGAGCCTCGCAAGGTTGTTATGTGAAGTTCCCCACTTGAGCCCATTAGTATCCATTCCAACGATTCTTTCCGCGATCTGCCTCTGGGCACGCTGCCATTTACCTGACCTTGATACACTTTCTACTTAGTCAATGTTTTATTTGTTTACACGCATGTCAACAAGTCTCTCCTCTACAGTACATTATTTGAGAATTATCTCATGACTCACTTCTTCCATTAGTGTTTTACCCCACTCTATGCGCAGGAATTTCATTCTAATCTCGTTGATTTTACTCTCATCGTTACCGTAAAGCATAGTCTGTATAAATACAGAATTATGTATTGCCCTTTTAGCTTTGCTTGATATATTTCTACTTGCGATAATAGGCCCTGCTCTACTGATAACCTTCTTAGCCTCGTTTATGCGCCTGTCTATCTCGCCATCTATCCTTTCTTCACTAGTGAATAGGGTACCAAGATATATGAACTTATCAACATGTTCTATTATTTTATGAATAGGGGGATTTCGATTTTGCTTTATATTAACTGGCTGTTCACTTGTTGTATATATTTTATGGGTTACCGTGCTGGTCATTCCTAACTTATCCCCAGGTGGGAAAAATTTATGAGAAAATTCATTGAATATTCCCAATAGACTACTAATCTCTTCGTCATTCAAATCACGTAAATCAAGATTTTCTATAAGTTTTGTGAACCTAGCAGCTTTAGATTTTCCTTCGTCTTGAGAATCTTCAGATGACTTAGAATCCTGGATTGAAAGAGAATGTACTTCACACTCCTCCAGCCCAGGAAATGGTATTATTAAATCTACATCTTCATCTGATGTATGTATCACAAAAATTTTAACTGAATTAGCGATATTTGGTACAAAAGCCTCGCCAGAAAATACCTCCGTCCGCATTGAATCTTCCTAATATAACCTTCTCTTAAATTTGTGTCCTTTATGGGCAGTGTTGCTAATCTTTTGGTTCGAGCAGGTAGCTTCATATTTGTGTACATAATAAATGGAAGACCTTTATCTTGCGAATGCATGTAATCGTCAACAAAGTTCAAGATTGACCCATGGTGCCTCAGAAAAGAAACGCCTAAAAACCCGTTTTCTATCAAATTCAGGAATTATACCTTGAGCGATTTTTATTCCTTCATTTACTTTTAGTCGTTTATTAGGAATATCATCAATTTCTTTTGTTAAAAATGGGACCGTTCGTTTAATGACTTCGCGTCTTGGCAAATCTTCAAAGGTCCTTTCGTTACGTTCAGAACTTGAGGAAATAGATTCAGCATTACTACCAGATTAATTAACTAAGATTTTATTACGAGACGTTGATTTAGCCGGAATGGACAAATTAGTATTTTTATTTGTGTTTCTGTTGACACGTTTTGAAATTGTTTGACTTGGGGGAGAGTTATCTGTTACTCTGAGGGTAACCCGCTTATTTTCACGGGAAGCTGGCATTTTGGTTCACTAAAGATCTCAAAATTCTAATACTCAATCTTTTCACTAGAAAATCGCTAAGTAGTCTACATTCTCGAAAATTTTGACTCACAATCTGACGTTGGTTCCGGCCACTCGATAAAGTTAAAATTTATTCACTTTCACTATGACACTCATTCCACAGAAGTCTGATTCAGCGAAGTCTGAAGTTTCTGGAATTTGATGAAGTTCTTTGAATTTGATGACGCTTTCCTTTATTCCATAGAGTCCTTCTAGTCCTTTCTATGTCCCTCGGTGCCGTAACCCTCTTCCGTACCGGGCCGGTCCAACGTTGCTGTAACCCTCTTCTGTTCTGGGCCAGTAATCTCTTTATGGTGGCCTTCCTTCGATGATCTTGGGATTTTGTGATTGTGCGTGCAAAATCCTTCAAGCTCGCATTTGACAGAAGGAATTAATTCGTGGAATCTTCCTCAACTGACTACGACCTCGGTGCAATTGGCAACACCCTAGCTACCGGGAGTAAAACCACGCAAAACCCTGTTAGAAGGTCGCGGCTTTTATCGACAATTTAATGTCAAATTTAGGTGAGCAGCTTTATAATTTACTATGATTGCAGAAAACTGATGTGTACATTCTCTGGAGCAACGCAGAATTTATAATAGCCTTCTCGAAGATACACGACTTCGTGCGGAGTCATGCCAGATGAAGTGCTAGAATATTCCTTGATTACGGTGTTCATAAAATTATTCATTTATACATTAATTAGCTTTTCCGTTAATACGAAAGGATGAGGATTGTTTTCAGTATCGTCTTATCTTTGGCTGTTATTCTCAATTCTATTGGTGAATATAATGATATAATGAATTTATCATTTTATGCATTTCTTAAGCTATACGCAAATCAAAATTTTTGCGATATAATGTAAATTCCATCCCAATTGCTATTTTCTTTCAAACCTTATTTGAGTTTGTCTAAAATTAATACAATCAGAATTTATTCTGGAGGAATCCATAATGTGTGCGTCAATACCATATATTTGCGCGCACATATGGTACACTCCAGCGTGGTCGTCTATAAATTAAGGGACACGATTTAGGGGTAGAGGGGTTTATTAAAACCCTACTTGTTTTTTTTTTGAATCGCGGAAATCTTACTTAAGAAAAAGTTTTACTAAACAAGAAGAAAAAGTTTTACCGAACAAGAAGAAAAATCCAAAGATATTACAACTTAGAGAAAGTTCAGCAGAAATTCGATCTGTTAGACCAATATTGAATTTTAAGTTGAAGAAAATGGGTTATTTATTGCGTTATGAACATTTATAGTGATTTTAAAAAATTCAACGTGTGTGGTTGTTCTTCTTAAAGAGTTCGAAAATTCTTGTCTCATCTATTCTTGATTAATATAAAACACTTTTTGACGGTAGCCGCACAAAATGAGCGTGTTTTACTGCTTGTGGATTGAGCCTAAACTCTCTCTTTTCCTCTCTCTTTTCCTGCGGTATAAGCAAGCGCATTTATAATATTGGACCTCGCCGTAGAACAGAGATGTAAAGTTATGAGGTCCAACATTATACAGCAGGTATCAAATGTAGACGCATGCGCAGACGCTTGGTTGCGTTGACTCGAAAAGAGAGATCAAGTCTAATTCTCCGCCGAATAGTTAATTTTTTGATAAAAGAAACATTAATTTGCGAAAAAAAAATGGAATTGGTATATTCTTAATTCAGAAAATATTTTTAAAACAAATTTTTAACCATCCAGTAGCACAATATAATCAGATACTTGAACTTTTGTTCGAAAAGGACAAAATGTCAACAAAATGGTTGAACTTTCAACCTCATAAATATTTTTTGTAAAAAGAAGTTCAATTTTTAACTAAAATTGCAAATCTTGAGGAAAAAAAGGAATTTTCAACTAAAGAGTTCAACATGAATTATACAAATGTTTTTGCAACACCCACCTCAAAAGTTCACGTTTTCATGCTTCTTAATGGTCCCTAAAGGACCATATTTGAGCTGAATGTGTGCGAAACAATTTTTTCGCATGCGCAGTTTGAAGATAAATTACTTTTGGCACTGGTGAAAAAGCGGCGCATGCGAACTTCCGAAATGAGGTACTTTAGACACTGGCATAGGTAACTTTAAACACTGGTGTTGCTATTTCTTGAAATAAGTTCAGATTTAACTTGAACAATTCTTTTAATGATTTAAGTTTCGTTTACAAGGTTTCTTAGTTGTTTTCGTCTGTCGTATAGAAGGCCATAAGGACCCATCCATACATTACGTAATCATTTTTTCATCCATTTTTGACCCTCCCCCCTTCGTTGTAATCAACCATAATCATTTGATCCATTTGGTCCTATCAGGTCAGGGTCAAGGTCAGTTCAAGGTCAAACTTACAAAATTCATCGCTAACCAATTTAGTTAAGGTACTTATAGGTTTTCGGGGTGAGTGAATTCAAATCCGTTGTCCGTTTGGTCCTATCAGGTCAGAGTCAAGGTCAGTTCAAGGTCAAACTTATAAAATTCATCGATAACCAATAGGGTCAGGGTACTTATAGATTTTCGGGGTTGCTGAATTCGAATCCGTTGTCCACTCAGTCCTATCAGGTTAGGGTCAAGGTCAGTTCAAGGTCAAAGTTACAAATTCATCGCTAACCAATTAAGTCAGTGTACTTATAGGTTTTCGGGGTTACTGAATTTAAATCCGTTGTCTGTTTGGTCCTATCAGGTCAGCGTCAAGGTCAGTTCAAGGTCAAACTTACAGAATTCATCGCTCGCCAATCAAGTCAGGGTACTTATAGATTTTTAGGATCACTGAACTCCAATCCGTTGTCCATTTGGTCCTTTCAGGTCAGAGTCAAGGTCAGTTCAAGGTCAAACTTACCGAATTAATCGCTAACCACTTAAGTCAGGGTACTTATAGGTTTTTGAAGTTTTCGAAGTTTTTGAAGAAAGGTTATTGAATTCAAATCCGTTGTTCGCTTGGTACCATCAGGTGAGGGTCAAGGTAAATTTAAGGTCAAAGCTACAAAATTCATCGCTTACCACTTAAGTCTGGGTACTTATAGGTTTTTGGGGTCGCTGAATTCAAATCCGTTGTAAAGGTCAGTTCAAGGTCAAACTTAAAAAATTCATCGCTAACCAATTGAGTCAGGGTACCTATAGGTTTGTGGGGTCGCTGAATTCAAATCTGTTGTCCGTTTGGTCTTATCGGGTGAGGGTCAAGGTAAATTTTACGTCAAAACTACAAAAATTCATCGCTAACTAATTAAGTCCAGGTACTTATAGGTTTTCGGTGTCGCTGAATTTGAATCCGTTGTTCGTTTGGTCCCATCAGGTCAGAATCAAGGTCAATTCAAGGTCAGACCTAAAAGACTGATCACTCATCAATTCAGTCACGGTACCTACAGGTTTCTGGGGCAGCTGAATTCAAATCCGTTGCCGTTTGGTCCCATCGGGTGAAAGTCGAGGTAAATTTGAGGTCAAAACTACAAAATTATCACTAGCCGATCGAGTCAGGGTATTTATAGCTTTTCAGGATCGCTGAATTCAAAACCCTTGTTTCATTGGTCCCATCAGGTCAGGATTAAGGTCTATTCGAGGTCAAACTTACAAAATTGATCGCTGACCAAATAAGTCAGAGTACCTATAGGTTTTCGGGGTTACTGAATTCAAATCCGCTGTCCGTTTGGTCCCATCGGGTCAGAATCAAGGTCAGTTCAAGGTCAAACCTGCAAAATTGATCGCCAACCAAATAAATCAGGGTACATATAGGTTTTCGGACTCGCTGGATTCTAATCCGTTGTCAAGGTCAGTTCACGGTTAAACTTACAAAATTCATAGCTAACCAAATCAGTCAGAGTGCCTGTAAGTTTTCGGGGTCGCTGAATCCAAATCCGTTGTCCGTTTGGACTCATGAGGTGAGGGTCAAGGTCAAATCAAGGTCAAATCAAAAGGAAAACGCATTTGAATTCAGCGACCACGAAAACCTACCCGGATTCGGATTCAGCGATCCCAAAAACATATAGATATGCCGGTGTAGTCCGCCGGGCAGACCACTTTTTTTTTGCGTGTGCCGGTGTTATTATGGACTTTAAATGGAAAGAGCTAAGGAACTAAATTTATGGAAATACAAAAAAATATTTTTATTTTGTAATTGCAACAATTTAGGACCATAAAAACGTTCCTTAGTGCTTTTTATTTAATTTCCCAAATTTTCAACTCGATATCCCAAAAGTAGGAATCCGGTAAGCTTTAAGTATCAAAATAATTATTTTTAATTTTAATTAATTTATTATCATTAATAATAATAAAATAATATAAATAATCATTAATTTTATAATTAAATTACTTTACTTATGACAGATCTTTGAAGATAATTTTGTACACTGCGATCTTCATCCTGGAAATATTCTCGTAGAAAATATAAAAACTCCAAGTTTCGGGTTTGGTGATTTTTTTGAAAAAACCGGTGATCTGCCTTTTGGAAATGAAGATAAGTTGCGATTGGTTATTTTAGATTGTGGTCTTGTCGCCTCTTTGGATGAACGATGTCGAAAAAATTTTCGCGACGTGTTTCGTTCAGTCGCTAAAGGAGATGTACGTAATAAAAAAAAAATTAAAGAAAAAAACGAAGTTTTTTTAATATTTTTTTTTTAGGGAGAATTGGCTGGACAGTATTTACTGAATCATACGAGAAAAATGGTTCCTAATCCTGAGGGTTTCAAACAAGCATTGGACAAAATTGTTCAAACTCATCTGAAACATCGGGTGACTTTGGCGAATGTAATTATTTTACTTAACCTTTTATTTTTAAAGTTCAATTTTTAAGAGAAATTTAATTTATTTTATTTTCGTTTTCAAACTTTGAAAATAATCGATATTAAAAATTTCATTAATTCGTTTGAATTTCAAAAACACCCGAATTTGCAAATCATTTAAAGCTTAACTACAAAATTTTAGAATATTTCAAAGTGTTCGAGTTCAAATACTTTAAAATTAAATTATTAAATTCTAAATATTTATAATTTTAATTGTTCAATTTTGAAAATTATTTGGAACTTTGGAAGCTTACAATTTCGAACAATTGTAAACTTTTTAAATATTATTATTTTTATTAAATATTTGAGACTCAAACTTGTTTAATTTTTATTGTTGAAGCTAATTTGAATTGGTTAACTTCAAAAATTTGAACAATTTAAAAATATCAAGTCCCTCCAATTGAAAAAAAATTACAAATTCATTTTAAATTAATAAAATATATTTTATAATTCAGTTCAAAATTTGAGAAATTATCAACATATTATTTAAAATTGTTTATCTAATTAAAATTTAGACAACTTTTTATAAGTTTGGATACTTTAAATTTCTTGCAAACACAAATTTTTCGAATTTGAATATTTTGAGCAAAAAAATTTTCAATTTTGAATCATTCAATTTTGAAATTGCTAAAATTTTGTAATTTCGATATTGAGAGTATTTTATTTGCAATGCTTTAAATTCCAAATTTGGTTAATCTCCTAAAATTTCTAATATGGATTTTCAATTTGATAAATTTTAAGTTTAAAATTGTGAAACTTAGTATTCAAGAATTTGGGGGGGGGGGGCAAAAATCCACGTGGACTAAGGTGGTCCAATTGTAGTAATGATTCTGGATGATGATCCACCTTCTGCTTAGGTGAAGACGAGAATCAAGTGAGGATAGAAGGTTCTGTCACAGGGATAGAGTAGTGATTCTGCCTGATGATCCACATTAGAAGTAGAAATAAGAATCAACTGTAGAAATTAGGTTTTGTTTTATTTTGAGGATATAGTAACGATTCTAGACGATAAGTAAACTTAAAAGTAAAAATGAGAATAGACTAAAGGAGAAAAGTTTTGTTGTCAGCTTATAGTAATGATTCTTGATGATGATCCACCTTCTGCGAAAATTGGAATGAGAATCGATGAGTTTTGTTTAAAGGATATAGTAATCATTCCAAAGGATAATCCACCTTCTTACATACAATAGCAAAAATGAAAATCGGTTTTGTCTTAAGTATATAGTAATGATTGTGGATGGTGATCAAATTTTTGCATTGAGGATATATAGTAATGATCCTAAAGGATGGTCCATCTTTAGCAATAGTAGAGATGAGAATCAACTGTGGGAGGAAAATTTTTTTTTAAGGATATAGTAATTATTCTGCATGATGATCCACCTTGGAAATAAAAATAAGAATCAACTGAAGAAGAATAGTTTTGTTGTCAGGTTATAATAAGGATTCTGAATGATGATTCACCTTTTGCAGAAGCAAAGTTGAAAATCCAGTGAGGAAGAAAAATTTTGATTCGAGGATATTGTAGTGATTCTGTATGATGATCCATATTGGAAGAAAATTAAAATGTTCTGTTAAAAATTAATCTTTTTGTCTTCAAAATTTAGTAATTTTGATAATTGTCGTTCTCGATTGAAATGTCTTTTTTGGTTGAAATGTTCACTATTTTATTGAAAATTCATCTTTTTGTTTGAAAATTCAGGTGTTTTGTTAATGATTTCGCTGTACTGGTAGAAAATTAATTTTCTTGGTTAGAAATTTTAATACTTTTTTCTATAAAAAAAAGGTTCAACATTCAACTATTGTGTTAAAAATTCTTTTTTTCTTGAAAATTAATTTTTTGAACTGTGAATGGTTTTTCGTTGCAAATTAAACTACCTGACTAAAAATTTATATGTTTTGTTAAAAATTCGTTATTTTTGTAGAATATTTTTCTTCTTGGTTGAAAATTATACTAGATGGTTGAAAGGTCAACTACTTTGTTGAAAAAATTCATTTTATTAGTTGAGAATTCATCTTATGGATTAAAAATTCAAATACTTAGTTGAAAATTAATCTTTTCAGGTAGAAAATTCATCATTCTAAATCGAAAATTAATATTTTTTAGTAGAAAAGTTTCGGGTTGAAAATTCAACTGTAAAAATTCGTTTTCTCGGTTTAAAAGTTCAACCTTTTGTGTAAAGATGCAACACTCTTCGTTGGGATCTAATGTTTCTTGTTTGAAGATTCAAATAGTTGTTTGCTATTTGATTAAAAATTTAACTATTTTGCGGAAGATTTGTTTAATTTTTTGTTTTTGTTTGTTTCATGTTTTACAAATTATTGAATTAATTTGTTGTTGTTTGTTCAGTTCATTTAATCATTTTTAATCTGGATTATTTTCAAAATTAACAGGCTTGAACTTGAACTGTCTCTTAATTGAACTGCCTAAAAATTAAAAAATTTTATAGATGTCCTATTTGTGTTCTCGACCAACGGTTCTGGCTTTATCCATCGCAAATGCTTGTCAAGAAATCAAAATGCTATTTTCCAGGAAAACTATGCCATGAAAAGATCAATAAATTTGTTATACATTATTTTTTGATTAGATCAATTGCTATCAATACATCAAAATTCAAAAGTCTCACTTAGAAATTGACATTTTTTTTAATGGAACAAAGAAAATTGTTTACTTCTTTTCTTTTTTAAAATTCACATTCCATGGATTAAAAATGGAATATTTTACATTAAAACAATAAATAATTGAATAGGATTCAAAATTAAAGAAAAGTGGTTCATTGTTGAGCAGATTAAGAATCGTCTTGTAAAATCAATTATTCTTGACTTTTTAATCCTGGAACTACAGGTCAATTAAAAAAATCACGACTTAATTTTCATTTACAGTTGATCAACTTGAAAAGATTTTCATCAAAAGTTTAAAAATGAATGCTTTCCATTTTTCATTGTTTAAGTCTTCCAAACTACATTTTAAAATTCTTCAATTCGGAAACGTATGCTTAAGCCAACAATCAGTTCTATGAAAGAAAATTTTTTATGATTGTAGGAATTAAAATGATATTAGTGATCATATCATTCCAAATAAAGAGCATTATTTTGAATGAAAAATGCGAAAACACGGAAAAAATCTTGTTTTTAGCAAAATGTTTCTTGCAGTTGAATTTTATCGTTTTACCAATTGTTGAAGATTGGTTGACTTTTATATATGATGACTAAGTTTTTTAGAGAAAACATGCTGCTGCTGCAGCCTTTGAATGAAGAATTGGATAGAAGATTTGCAAAGTGATTTTTTTTTGATTGTCAGGCATTGTGAACTAAATGATTTCAGTATTGAAAGAATTAACGAGGGAACTTGAAAAAAAAATTGAAATTGAGCTTATTCCAGATTGCATTATATCATGTGATATAAAATTTGTAATATTTCAAGAGCTTGGATAGATTTTTCTTTGAAACATTAATCAAATTTACGGTCAAAAATAAATTCACTCACATTTTTTTTGCGGTCTCGAAACATTTCCCGTCAATTCCGGTTTTCGCGGTCCAGCGGCCACCTAGAAAAAGGATTTCAAAATCATACAATTAAAGTTGTCTCAGTTTTGACCTTTAATATTAAAAGGCCTTTATTTAGACGTGCGACAAACAAAAAGTTGAGTACTTTTGTAGCAAAAAGGTAAATATAATTGATTAAAAATGTGATATATTTTTTTTCATCAATAAAGAAAAAGTTTTTTATCAATGTCTCATAACAAAATCTTGTCGTAACCACTTTTGGGTAGTTTTGTAGCAAAGGAGTAATTATAATTGATTAAAAATGCGATATATATATATATCATCAATAAACAAATAGGTTTTCATAATTGTTTGTAACAATATCTTCTGATAAATACTTTCTCTGCATTTAATTCCATCCTTACTTTAACGTCTTCGCAGGTCATAAAAATTCAGTCACTCCAGAAAATTTTACCAAGCTTGGAAATCTATAATGCTTACCTTGCATAAATGTTATAGGTAAAGTATATAATCCAGGCATTATATATAATCTCTAGGCATTATATATAATGCCTGACTATTTCAGGCAAAGTATGTAATCGAATGCATATTATATACATTGCCTAGGCACTTCATTTTAAATCCAATGCAAATTTAGTCATTTTTATCTGAAGTACATAGAACATAACATATGGTCGTTGCGTAAGTGCGCTCAAACTTTGGGTGCGAAAACCTGGAGGAACAGAGCCCTATGCGCGCTCAAACTTGCGAGCGAAGCGAGCCGCGCGCGAAGCGCGCGATGAGAATGTACCCGCGAGGCGGGCAGATTTTTTGTTGAGAATTTGTCTGTTTAGCTTGAAAGTTCAACTACTTGGTTGTAAGTGGAAGTATTTTGTTAAAAACTAATGATTTTGTTTGGAGATTCCTCACTTTAGTTCAAAATTCTTCTCTTTGTTTGAAAACTTTAGTATTTGGTTGTAAATTCTCCTGTTGTTGTTTTAAAATTAAAAGTTTTAACTAGAAATGTTTGACTATTCCACTTTTTTGTTAAAAGTTTATTTGTTTTAGTAAAAAATTCAACTATTTGGTTGAAAATTCATGTATCTTGTCGAAAATTCGTGTTATTAGTACACAATTATTCCTCTTGATTAAAAATTTTACAATATGTATTTTTTTACAAATTAGTATATTTGGTAGAAAATTAATTTTTTTGTTCAAAAATGTAACTGTACGGTTGAAAATTAATCTGGTTTAGTTAAGGATTCAAATATTTTTGGAAAATTTAACTATTTTTTAGAGCATTTAACTCTTTTGCAGAACATTTATTTAATTTGTAGAAAATGTATGTAATTTGTGGAACATTTATGTAATTTGTTGAAAATTCATCTTCTTGGTTGAAAATATAAATATCTGGTTGCAAATTCAGCTGTTTTGTTGTATGCTCGTCTTTTTTACTTGAAAATTCATCATTTTGGACCTTGAAATCATTTTCCATTGAAATCCATAAAAATCTCTCAAAGTTTCTTGAAATTTCATTTCTCTTCATATATCTCTAAAGTTCTCTAGAAATCCGTTGGAATCCCTTCAAATCTGTTGAATATCACTGATATCCTGGATTCCAATTATATATAATCGATCATTTCAGTTGATTTATCTCTCTGATTGAAAATTGAGAGTTTTTTAACTAAAAGTTTAACTTTAATTCAATGTCTTGCTAAAAATTTATCTTTTATAATGAAAAATTCGTCTTTTTCGTTAGAAATTAATCTTTTTGGTTGAAAATTCAATTATACAAGTAAAAGATTCATCATTTAAGTTGAAAATTCATTTTTTTATTAAAAATGCAACTATTACAGTTAATGATTCATCACTTAAGTTGCAAATTCATTAATTTGTCTGAAAATACAAGTATTCTTTTGGAAATGATTTTTTTTTCTGATGAAAATGTTTTTTCCCAACTGAACATGTAACTTATTCCAATTAAATATTTCATCATTTTAATTGAAAATTCATCTCTTTGGTTAAACAACTACTTTAATTAAATTACTTGTAGAATTCTAGAATAAATTTGTCAATTTTACACAAAACATGGTTTTGACATATTTTTAAACATTTTCTTCTAATTAAAAAAAAACATTTCTAATTTCTGCATGAATCTTAAGAAAATTGTGGTATTATCTTAAATCCTTTCAGAAATCCTCAAAAAGCTTCAAAATTTCATTTCAAAATTTTCAAAAATATAAATATGGCTTCCGTTTCCGGTACCGAATGGTAAAGGGAATAAATTTGAAGATTGAAATTATAAACATATCTCCATTAATTAGTGTTTAATTGAAAATTATATTTTTTGTTGAAATTTCCATTTGACATATCTGAAATATTGAAAAATGTTGTCAAATTTTATCAAGAATCACGTGAAAATTATATTTATATAACCTTAAGATAAACAAACAAAATGCTTAAGAAATGAATAGTTATTGCAAATTTTTATTTGGCATACAAAAATACTTTTCGCCTTAAATTATAATTTTGTTGAAATTTTCCTTTTGTCTTCACTAAAAAAATTTTTAATTCGAATTTTGGAAATTTTCTTATTTAAAATAAATTTTTCTTGTATTGCAATAGCAATTATCACATTTATTGTTAGGAATTACACTTTTTGTTTTCAAGCAACCTTTTTTGCCTAAAAAGTAAACTATTAGGCTGAAAATTTTATTTTATTGTTCAAATTTTAATTTGAAATATCTGAAATCTTAGAAAATATTTCGAAATTTTCTCAAGAATCTTAGAAAACTTATATCTATATTAATTTTTACAATTTTATTTTAATTGTAAAATAGTTTTAATTGAAAATTAATAGTAAATAATTGTAAAATAAATTTAATAAAATTTATTTTATAAAGAAATATGCCATGATTTTAAAAGGACAAAACAATTTTAAAGATAATTCTTTATAGTATTTTAATAACTAATGAACATATTTGTAGAATATTTTTCCTCGATTCTGCCCTAGCGTCAAACATGGTACAAAAAACTGTCGTGAAATTTCCAATAAAAACTGTACTTTATATACATTAATCTTAAAAATGAAAAATATTAATACTTTTTATGAATATTCCTAAATGTTATTTGAATATGATACACATTGATTTTTATTTAAAAAATGTTTGTCAGTTGTTAATCATTTTATAAATTTTACGACATTTTTGTACCATGTTTGACCTCAGGGTCAAATTTAAGGATCTGATTTTGCCCTAAACATAAAGCAGAAACAAATAAGGTCAAACATGGTACAAAGATGTCGTAAAATGTATAAAATGACCAACCATTTACAATATTCTTTATAATAGAAATCAATGTGCACCATATTCAAATAACATTTAGGAATATTTATAAAAAGTATTAATATTTTTCATTTTTAAAATTAATGTATACAGAGTGCAGTTTTTATTTGAAATTTCACAACAGCTTTTTGTATCATGTTTGACCGTAAGATAGAAGCAAGGAAAAATATTCAAAAAATTAAATTAATTTTACAATTATTCAGAATTAATTCTCAATTAAAATTATTTTACACTTAAAATAAAATTGTAAAAATAAATATATTCACAAGTTTTCTGAGATTCTTGAGAAAATTTCGAAATACTTTCTAAGAGTTTAATTTTTAGGCAAAAAAGGTTAATTGTCAAAAAAAGGTTAATTCTCAACGAAAAATGTGATAATTGCTATTTAAATAAAAAAAATTATTTTCAATAAAAAAAAATTTTAAATCAAAGAATTTTTTAGTGAAGAAAAAATGAAAACTTCTACAAAATTATAATTTAAGGCGAAAAAGTATTTTGGTATAAAAAATAAAAATTTCGAATAACTATTTATTTTTAAGTTTATATAAATATAATTTTCCTAAGATTCTTAAGAAAATTTCCGAAAACCTATAGGTACCCTGACTTAATTGGTAAGTGATGAATTTTGTTTGTTTGACCTTGAACTGACCTCGACCTTGACCCGATGGGATCAAACGGACAATGGATTCGAGTTCAGCGACCCCGGAAACCTATAAGTACCCAGACTTAATTGGTTAGCGACGAATTTTGTAAGTTTGACCTTAAACTGACATTCCCAATGGACTTGCATACAGCGTCTCCGAGAACCTATAGGTACAGTGACCTAATTATTCAGCGATGAATTTTGTAAGTTTAACCTCAAACTGACCTTGACCCTGGCCCGATGGGACCAAACGGACAACGGATTCGAATTCACCGACTCCGAAAACCTATAGGTACCCTGACTTAATTGGTAAGTGATGAATTTTGTTTGTTTGACCTTGAACTGACCTCGACCTCAACTTGATGGGATCAAACGGACAACGGATTCCTATTCAGTGGCCCCGAAAACCTATAAGTACCCTGACTTAATTGGTGAACGACGAATTTTGTGAATTTGACCTTGAACTGGCCATGCCAATGGATTTGAATTCAGCGACCCCGAGAACCTACAGGTACACTGATCTAATTATTGAGCGATGAATTTTGTAAGTTTGACCTCAAACTGACCTTGACCCTGATCCGATGGGACCAAACGGACAACGGATTTGAATTCACCGACCCCGAAAACCTATAGGTATTCTGACTTAATTGGTTAGCAATGAATTTTTTTAGTTTGACCTTGAACTGACCTTGACCTTGACCAGATGGGACAAAACGGACAACGGATTCGAATTGAGCGACCCCGAAAACCTATAGGTACACTGAGCTAATTATTTAGCGATGAATTTTGTAAATTTGACCTTGAACTGACCTTGACAAATGATTCGAATTCAGCTAGCCTGAAAATATAAGACCTACCTAGTCTGGTCCGTGTTGCAAGGGTTGAGATTTTGTGGTCCTGTGTAATTGGAATATTCGAAATTGAACGATTAGAACTCACTCAATTTTATAAGCGCTGAGAATAAAAAAATCATAGATATGCACGTTTAGTTTGAATCTTGACCTAAACTGTGACCCCTGACGTAGGACGCAGGAACAATGACCTCTAACCTTAGACATCTTACCTTTGACACTTGACTATGATCCATCATTATCATTATCCCCTCTACCTGACCTTGAAACCTGATCGTTGACATTTGACACTTGGGTTTTGACCTTCGAACCTTACCTTTTAGTCTTAGACCTATAAACGTATGCTTCTGTAATTTGACTTCTGATTTTTGATCTCTAACTCTTGACCTGGAACCGTGATCTGTGACACCTGATACTCGAGTTTTGTGGATTGGAATTTTATTCTTGATCTTCGATCTACTAACATAGACCTATGACCTTAGACCTGTGACCTGTGACCTGTGATCTGTGACCTTAGACCTATGACCTTATACATGTGACCTTAGACATATTACCTTAGACCTGTGACCTTGGACCCCTAAAATCTCAGCTTTGACCTCTAAACTTTGACTTTCGCTTGTACTTTACTTTTTCCAATGTTGTTGAATAGAAGTAGATGGAACTAGATTAAATAGTCTATACCATATACCTATGAGTGAATAGCCACCTGACTGGCTTTTTCTGACCTGACTCTATAATGATGAATTGAAATCGAAACGCGCCACATTATCAAACAAGGTAGGACAACTTGGCGCAGATGCACTTTTTGATAAGCACCTTAATTAACTGTTTTAATGAACTTCAATTAAATTATCCCCATGCATAGAGCATTGGTAAGATATTGGCCTAAACAAATTATATTTTATTACAAATCATTTACTTTTTATTTGAATTTTAATCGTGCATTTTCTTTTATGTGCGCCGCATTCGGTGCCGCTCCTCTATTATTATAAATTATAACTATCACAATTAATTATAATTATTATTGATATAAATTATAATTATGATAGTATAATTATAAAGAAATATAAGAGGTACTTTAGTCAATGATAATAAGTTTGCAATCTTTAAATGTTGATTTGAAATTGTTTTCTATCGGTTAAAAATGATTGTATGTTAAATTTTTTTAAGATTATGATTCTGATCTTTGAATATTAATGTTCAGGGAAACTTAAAAATTGGTTGGGACAAAATTAAGAAATTTTTTAAATTAAATTTTTTGGCTATTGAAAATTTGACAATTTTGTTGAAAATTATTTTTTGATTGAAATTTATTTTTCTCAACTCAAAATTTAACTTTTCCATCGTTTGTTACAAAATTTTTGTTTTATAATTGAACTATTTGCATGAAAATTTATACGTTTTGTTAGAAATGCATCTTTCTTGGTAGAAAATTAATCCTCTTGGTTTAAAATTCGTCTTTGTAATTAAAAAATTTATCTCTTTTTGTAGAAATTTCACATATTTTGGTTGAAGAACAAACTATTACATTTTTGGTTAATAATTTATATTTAGAGGAAGAAAATTCAACTATTTGTTTAAAAATTTAACTATCTTGTTGAAAGTTCAAGCGTCCTCTAAAAATTCAATTATTTTGTTGAAAATTGAACTGTTTTTGATTGAAGTTTTTTTTTTTTTTTCAAATTCGACCATTTGGTTGGAAAATTATCTTTTTAAGTACAAAATTTAACTATTTTGTTCGAAAATTCATTTATTGTATTAAAAATTTAACGAATGTTTTAAAAAATTTTGGAGGCCTTCTCACCACCAGCTTCCAGATTATATGTTCCTTCTCTACGATTCGGTGGTTCAATTCAGATATTAATGTTATGAAAAGTACCAGGCTGCGGAAATTTGAAATATAAAAACATAATAACTGAGGTTAATTCAAGGATTACCTAATCCTCAATTATTATTAATTAATTCTAAATAAAAATTGTTCCATTTTTTGGAAGCTTAAGCTTTCAATCTAAAAAAATGCTCTCCTAAAATTATATCCTAAAATGGTCTCACCTTTAAAATGGAATAAATTTTATTTTCAAGTCGATTTGTTAACAAAGTTAAATACTTTAGTATACTTCATTCATTTAATTTGAACTCAGCACAAAAAAAGGATAAAAAGTTGCAAAACCTTAATTTTTCACGGAAATAGGTGTGAAAAAAAAGCGAGAAACTGAGAAAGTATGATTTTGGAAGAAAACGCAATTTCGCGCCATTAATATTTAAAAATTATTATTATTATTTGCAGTCTTCTCCCTGATACCAGCCCCGTGACACTCTGAAATGAAAGTGACGGAAATATTGAGTACGGCCGAGGGTGGCGCTGGCTGTACTTTTAGGCTTTTGGAACCCAAAGCACGAATTTTCCACAAGACAGTGGAATTTTCAACAAATAATTTGAATTTTTAACGAAATATTAACATTTTTAGGTCAAAAAAAATTTATTTTTAACAAAAAAAGCGAACGAATTCTATTGAATTGGTAAATTTTAGGGCTGAAAATATGAATTTTCTACAGAAAAATTGAATTTTCAATTAGAAAATTTATTTACTACCAAAAAAAATTATATTTTAACCAGAAGGCTGCAATTTTTACTGAAAAGGTAAAATTTTTAAAGTAAGAGATGATATTTTGAATCAAAATATAAATGTTCGTTAAGATAGTTGAAAATATAATTTAGAGAAATCGTTAGTCAAGAAGAATACATTTCAATAAATTTGTTAAATTTTCAACCAAGAAGTATGACTTTTTAAGAAGATTACTGAACTTTTAAGAAAATAATTTAATTTTGAAAGAAATATTAAAATTTTTAATCAAAAATACTCTACCAAAAATTCTTTACAAATATAGTTGTCCTCATATTCAGGGTCAAAAGTTGCTCTTACTTGAAAAGTTTTCATAGTTGTGTCTTGTCTTTAGACTTTTATAAATTATATAGGGATTTGCAGGTCCGCAGAAGCCAAAACAGAATTGCGCATATTGTCATGATTTATATGGAATGGTCACGCTTGATTAGGCCATTTTCTCTCTGAATATTAGAATTTTGCGTGTAAAATTGATTGACTATAAATCACGTTTTACATGCGTGATTGTGAGCAGATTGCTAAAAATTTTCCCTCCCTTTAGGAAAGACTGAGACTCAAATTAAAAATGACTCCACAAACAAAACGCCATGTTGTGCAAACTTTAGTGCCATGCTTATCATACAAAGCTTTGTCTTGTTCTCCTACTCTTCATAAATTAGGTTAATTAAAATTCTTTTGGGCCTTTCAATCTTCATTCCTTGAGTTTGGAAAATTCATGGGTCTATGCTGGGAATTTTACTATTTCCTAAGATGCCATGAATTTACCTATCAAGATAATTGATCGTTGATTCGTGAATTGATTGTGCAGAATGTTCCTTAATCTCACTCAGATGAGCTCATGTATGAAAACGGGTTGAAAATTATAATAGAGATGTATGAAATCAGCCGACACATCACGGATAAACAAACAAAATTTCTCTCACAAACCCATCATTGTCAAAGAGTCAGGATTAATTCAGAGCTACCGCATTGGAATTCTTGAGGTCCCACATTTTAGTGGGTTGAAAAAGAATGATCCATATTGATCTCCAATACAGCTTTAATTGATCATGACCATGACAGGTCATGAGCGTGGTAAGTCACTGAAAGTTGAAAATTAATAAAATAAAAATTCCCACTATGCCCTATAAAATCGGGAGTCCTTAAAAAAAAGAGTTTTCTTCTCAGTCTTCTTCTGTGCAGTGTACTGCATTATCACGCTTCTATATATATACTTTTGAAGCATGTTCTTCTGGGCTAGTGTAACGCTGATATCTGCCGTAACGAGGTCGGATAGCGTTGTTTTCTGGAATAAATATTCGGAATTAATTAGTGTTTCATCCTTATTCAGTGAAAGAAAAGTAGTCAACTTTATTATATACTTACGAAACGCTTCCTGATCGTGCGATCAGTTTCTATAAGCTAAAAAAAAATTTATTCAATATATTTATCTCTATGACCAAATGAAATAAAGTTTATTGTACCATTCAGTTCGATTTAACATAGAAAATAATATACAATAAGGCATATTAGCATATAAAAAAAAAACACATTTCTTTGCTGTTCCATAATAGGGACATGCATTATGGAACACCGGTACAAGAGTCAAAAAGTTGTTTTATAATAGGTTCATATAGGTCGTTCTGCTTTTTCATAAATATAATAAATTTGCTTAGACTAAATTAAACTTTTAATGAGCGTCGCGAATTCAGATAATATCAGCCCTTTCACTGATATATCCATTTTGAAAATCTATTCTACTATCGTTCCATAATTAATGGAAATCTGAAAAACCTCTCATAATTTGTCGCATGATAGGTACCTTTACCTTATTATTCACAAAAAATGTTTAGTTTCGCAGAGCCACACGCATTGGCGGTATGAGGCTGGATGTCCATGTCCAACCATCTCCGCTTCGACAAGCAAAACGGCGGGCATGATAAATCTCGAAAAAATAGTCTGAAACCAAAAAACTTAACATTTTTACAAAGATTATACTCGTAGTTACTAGGCAAAGCACAACAATAAAAAAATGACGTTTTGAAAAAAATTGTAGATAAAAATCGGAGAATGTAATTTTTGCCCCTAAAATTTGCTCTTCTTTGTTTAAACAAAATCACTTTACAAAAATTGTCCTCAGTTTGGAGTAGTTCACCGGGTAGTGATAAATATGAACTAATTAAATACGCAAAAGTAAGTCAATTGGTCTGATAAGTTTTGAGTTATCGTGTTCGCCAATTCAAAAAACGTGGGTTTGAGAAAAATGCTGACGCTCGGTCGCCGTAATTTCATGCACAAGCGAACTATATATGAAGCTTTTACTCTGTAAAGGCCTGATCAGTACGATGCTATGAAATAATCTTACCTTATCTCCTAACGAGCTAGCATAATTAAGGCTGCACATGGAAAACAAATTTTTCGGCTGCTCGGCGCCGTGAGCGCTGAATGGCTCTGTAGCATAAAAGAAGCTCGGGAACGCCAAAAAGGCTCCAGGAGGCTATTCTGGTGAACCAGGACTAGCGTTAAGGCGATATAAAAAAAATCGATTTGTTTGAAGGTCAATCTAAAGGTTATACACTTAACTACATAAAAAGTGCGATAATAAGTATTTTGTACAGTTGAATATATTTGGGCCTAGGGGCATAAGCATGTAAAAATGATGAAAACCATACATGCCGCACAGCACACAGCACACTCTCACTCCAGCCGGGCACATCGAACCCCACTGTTCGGTTGACACTTTATTAGTTTAATTAAGCTGTCGGCTGGAATAATGGTGCACTTTCATTTTGAGGAATCACTTCTTTTCATTTCTTTTATACATAACATTACGAAAAACAAATGCGCATTTTTAAATATTTACCCTGTAATGAAATTACGATTGCTGTGAAATTACGTGACACACTAAACGAAATTGTTGGAAAATATTCACGGAAAAAAAATGGGAAAGAATGTTAGTATTCTATGTATATGAGTATTTAAATAAGAATCGTCTGTATTTGGCCCATATAAGTTATAGTTTCCAGAGTTCACCACGAGGATGTTGCAATACTATTTTGAATTCCTCATGGAACCGGTAAGTCATAATCCTAATAAATCTAAATTCATTGATCTAACTCCCTTGAGCCATAATATATGAGTTTCCTTTATTTTAAAGGTACTGGCCAAGTATTAGAGAAAGTCTTCAAGTCTTGCTTCAGCTTCTTGTGTTAAGCTCTTTATATTCAATAAGTTCTAATTGTCATTTTACATAATAAACCGTTAAATCTCATTTATAATTTATTTATTGGCTACTCTTTCCTCTTCCCTGTGCGAGACCTTCAATCTCAACTAAAACGAGGAACTCAGGTAACGAGGAAGTATTTTGCGTTTTCCATGACGTAATAGTAGTAGGGCTTGGCATCTACGAGGCCACCCGCCAATAGATGGCGACACCGTCGCAAGTTGCCAACACCGACAGATATCGCCACCGAAAAAGGAAGGGTTCTGTTCCATGCTAAGTTACCGACAGTCGATAAAACAGTGAGGTCGGTAATGCAGATACATGCTCTGATAGCATTGTACCATCGCTCGATAAACAAAGATGTCGGAAAATTTGAGGTTCTGTTCCATGCTAAGTAGGTAAAACAGTAAGATCGGTAATGGAGATTCCTGATATTTCAACATTATGAGGTTCTGTTCTGTGCTAAGTTATCAGCAGTCTGTAAAACAGTGAGGTTGGCAATGCAGATTCCTGCTGCGGTATCATTGCAGCATAGGTCTCTAAAGTAGAGAGGTTGGTAATTTTGAGGTTCTGTTCCATGCTAAGTCGGTAAAGAAAATGAGGTTAAAAATGGAGATTCTTGCAAAGTTAGCATTACGAGGTTCTGTTTCATGCTGAGTTACCATCAGTCGGCAAGGTTCTATTCCAGGCTGAACTACCAGCATCAGGTAATTATCATCGGCCGTTAATAGTATACATCCCCAGCTATAGATCGAGCCTCCGTCGCTACATCAGGACCCAACCGTCGATGTTCGAAGAACAATTAATACTTATCGTTTTTCGAAACTGAGAGATCCAATCCAAATAGTGGAAGGTGATATCAGTGATCTAACCTTTAGGATAAACTCTGCGCATGCGCAGACTAATACTGTAGCTTGAATCAAACTACAATTTATCAATTTGAATTTCGCGCGCTCAGACTTTATGGACATTGTGAAGAATTCAATTCATGAAGACAAATCAATTTAAAAAATTGATCATTAGCGCATGCGCAGTATGAAGTTTCAGTCATAATCGTGAGTTACTAATTAGGGTTATTTGGAAATTATTAAAAAATAACTATAAACTAAATAGAATAACTTATAACTAACTAAACTAAGATAAAAATAATTAAATTGTGCTGAAACTAATAAAATCAAGATAAAACTAATTGGATTAAGTTTAAAATAAATAAACCAAGATAAAACTAATTAAATTAAGTAAAAATGATTGAACTAAGATAAAACTAATAAAGGCAAAAATAAGTAATAACCTAAATGATTAAGTAATAAAATAATTAATTTATTGACTCATTCTAACCGGATAGGGATTTAGGATGAAATACACATAGTTCTATTCGTTTATTTTATCGATTTTCATTCAACAACAAACTTAAACCCGTTTTAATAGATCACGTTCATCATAAAAAATCTTAACCTAGATTTATAAAAGTATTCACTAATATATTACATGTTTTGAAAAATATAACGGTATTAAATTCTGTGTAGGAAATATTATGTGTAGAACATATTTTGTGTAGGAAAAATGTAACAGGATTGAACAATACATAATACTGTATAGGAAATATTCTGTGTAGAAAATATTTTGTTTAAGAAAAATATAACGGTATTAAATTCTGTGTAGGAAATATTATGTGTAGATCATTTTTTGTGTAGGAAAAATGTAACAGTATTAAACAATACATAATTCTGTGTAGGAAATATTCTGTGTAAAAAATATTTTGTGTAGGAAAATATAACAATATTAAATTCAGTGTAGAAAAAATATTATGTGTAGAAAATATTTTGTGTAGGAAAAATAGAACGGTATTAAATTCTGTGTAGAAAATATTATGTGTAGAACATATTTTGTGTAGGAAAAATGTAACAGTATTAAACAATACATAATTCTGTATAGGAAATATTCTGTATAGAAAATGTTTTGCGTAGGAAAAATATAACGGTATTAAATTCTGTGTAGGAAATATTATGTGTAGAACATATTTTGTGTAGGAAAAATGTAACAGTATTGAACAATACATAATTCTGTATAGGAAATATTCTGTGTAGAAAATATTTTGTTTAGAAAAAATATAACGGTATTAAATTCTGTGTAGGAAATATTATGTGTAGAACATATTTTGTGAAGGAAAAATGTAACAGTATTAAACAATACATAATTCTATATAGGAAATATTCTGTGTAGAAAATATTTTCTTTAGGAAAAATATAACGGTATTATATTCTGTGTAGGAAATATTATGTGTAGAACATATTTTATGTAGGAAAAATGTAACAGTATTAAACAATACATAATTCTGTGTGGGAAATATTCTGTGTAGAAAATATTTTGTTTAGGAAAATATAACAATATTAAATTCTGTGTACAAAAAATATTATGTATAGAATATATTTTGTGTAGGAAATATGTAACAGTAATAATCAATACATAATTCTGTGTAGGAAATATTCTGTGTAGAAAATATTTTGTGTAGGAAAAATATAACGGTATTAGATTCTGTGTAGGAAATATTATGCGTAGAACATATTTTGTGTAGAAAAGTGTAACAGTATCAAACAAGACATAATTCTGTGTAGGAAATATTCTGTGTAGAAAATATTTTGTATAGAAAAATATAACAATATTAAACAAAAAATATTATGTATAGAATATATTTTGTGTATGAAAAATATAACAGTATTAATCAATACATAATTCTGTGTAGAAAATATTTTGTGTAGGAAAAATATAACGGTATTAAATTCTGTGTAGGCAATATTATGTGTAGAAAATATTTTGTGTAGAAAAATGTAACAGTATTAAACAAGACATAATTCTGTGTATGAAATATTCTGTGTAGAAAATATTTTGTGTAGGAAAATATAACAATATTAAATTTTGTGTAGAAAAAATATAATATGTAGAATATATTTTGTGTAGGAAAAATGTAACAATATTAAACAATACATAATTCTGTTTAGAAAATATTTTGTGTAGGAAAAATATAACGGTATTAAATTCTGTGTAGGAAATATTATATGTAGAACATATTTTGTGTAGGAAAAATGTAACAGTATTAAACAATACATAATTCTGTGTAGGAAATATTCTGTGTAGAAAATATAAGGTTATGAGTGCTACAAATTTTTTATTTTAAGATAAGCTTACAGACGTTTTATAAACAATAAATAAAAATTATATCAACAATAAGAACATTTTATTATTTTCCAAAACAGTTCTAATGATTCCACATTCAAATAATATCATTACTCTAAACCTTTTAAATATTTATTCTGTCAGAAAAAACCTAACCCGAAAACTGGTAAGAAGTTTTCAAAAAATAATTATTCTAAAATAACTCGAAGATACAGGATAATTATTAGAATAAAACTTTTTCATGCATATTAGAAACAAATATTATTACTCTCGGATCAAAACAAACCAAAAACTTGTGCGCCAAGTTACCTGCCGATTTTAGTCCCGAATGCGCCATATTAGTCGCATATGAATAGTATTTGATAAAGATTGTTTACATAAAATTTTATTAATTTTATTCAAGATGTAAAACTTCAAAGCGTTAAAAAAGCTCGTAACAGTATATTTTCAAAAAATTTAATGAGTTCGTACGAAACTTCTGTAATTTTTTACTTGTTTTTAGCTACTCTGACAGTACAAGCGAAAGAACAATAATGAACTTTTCGTCGTAAAAATCAGGCAATTAATTTAATTATCCCAATTTGTTGATAATGTAACGTTGAAAACATATAAACATGTAATGAAACTACCTCCACAAGCAGAAAATGCGTTAATATTCGGAAACTTGAACGCGCCACATTAGCCGTCGCGCCGCATTCGGCGCCGCTCCCCTACCTGCACTTCCTATGAAATCCCACTAAATTCCTTTATATCCCTTGAAATCCTTGAAACACTTAAATAACCTTTTATATCCATTGAAATCTCGTGATTTCCAGTGAAGTCATTAATATTTTGTGAAATCCCAATTAATCTCATGAAATCTTATAAAATCTTTTTGATGGGATATTATGAGTTTTACTTGAAATAATTTGAAATGAGATGAAATCTTTTAATAATTTTTCTCATACCATGGAAGTGTTTCGAAATTGCTCTTAAATATTGTAATCATAAAGAATACTTTCAGGTATTAGGAAGTTTTAAGAAATTCTTTCAAATACGTTGAAATACTTAGAAATTCCTTGAAAGCGTGAGAACTTATTTGAAATAACGTGGAATCCTATGCAATACTTCAACTTAAATGTAATTCGTAGAATCCTCAAAATCTTTTGAAATCCTGTAATATTTGTTGAAAATCTATTTGAAATAAAAAAACTCATAAAATTCTTCGAAATACCTTGTGATCTATTTAAAAACTTAAAAATCTCTAAATCCTTGAAATCTGCGGCTGCGTGTGTTGAGAACAAATCTGATTGAATCTTATCAGTGTAATTTCCAGCATATTTTTAAGAGATGAATATGTTCAAATGTCAAGTGATTAGCCGAGAGCTATGGCTCTTGCAGTCAGCCGCGTTGTATTGGGCTAACTCCCCAATGCAACGAATCATGCAGTTACGTCACCAGTATCACGCTGTGCCACCCACAATAGGCCTCTCTCGGATAGAGGCCGTGGTTCAGTTGGGAGTGGCAATAGGACCAAACCGAGGCGACGACCAGGCAATGGCCCCGGATAAACGCGAGAACATAGATTTAAGTGGTCGGACCAACTCCGGAGGGACATCCTTACCTGTTGGCAAAGGTATTGTTTCAAATTCCTTGGCATTTTCAAGAGCTTCAAGAAATTTTAAGGGATTTTAAAGGATTTGAAATATTTTAGGTTATTTTAAAAGATTACAGAGAAAGTTTTGATCGACTTCAAGAATTTGATATTAACCATTGATTTAAAAGACTTTGAAATTTTGTAGGATATTTCACAAGAGTCCAAGAGATTTTTAAGAGATTTAAACAATTTCAAGAGATTTTTTCTTGTTTTCTTACTAAAATCAATGGAATTTTTACGATTTATTAAATTATTATATTTTCCATTGACTTTGAGTAAGAAAGTACCATATGAGCGTGAAACTATCACAGTTGCTTCAAAATTCATCTTTTTCTGTTAGAGAATTGATTTTATTGGTTGAAAATTCAGTAAAAATGTATGCATTTTGTTGAAAATCTCTTATTTTCTGATAGAAAATAATTTGAATTTAACTTGAATTGTTTTGAAGTCTTATGAGACGATAATGTTCTCCTATCAACCAAAATGAAATAAATTTTTATTAACAAAACATTCATTTTGAATAGAAAAGCGAATCTTCTACAAAAAATGTTGAACTTTCTACCACATAGTTGGATTTTTTACCAAATTGTTGAATTTCGTTGATAAAAAGACGAATTTTATTTAAATCTTCAACCTAATAATATGAGATTTCAATAAACAAGTTCATTTTTAACCAAAAAGTTACATTTTCATGTTGAAAAAATTAATTTGCACCCCAAAAAAGGGATGTTTTAACTAAGTAGTTTAATTCTCAACCAAACAGATGAATTTTCTACCAAGATTTTAAATCCACAACCAAGAAATGAATTTTTAAGATAGTAGTCGAACTTTCAACCAAGGAGTTGAATTGCCGACCTAAAAAGATATAATAGTTTATATTTCAACAAAAAAGATTTTAATTATAGATAAATACAATTGAATTTACCGAAAAAAATACGACATATTAACAAAATAGTTGAATCAACCCAAACAGATTAATTTTTAAACAAAGAATTGCATTTCTAACCAAACAACAATTATTTTATATAAAAAATACGAGTTTTCAATGAAATGCATACATTTTTACCTAAATCGTTGAATTTTCAACCAATAATATGAATTCTCTACCAGAAAAAGATGAATTTTTAAGCAACTGTGATAGGGTCACGATCATAGGGTACTTTCTTACTCAAAGTGCAAAATTTCAGGATAAATTCATAATACTTCAAAACCATTCAACTCAAATTCAAAAGAATTCGAACCAATGGAAAATATAATAATTTAATGAATCGAAAAAATTCCATTGATTTTAGTAAAAAAAAAAGCAAAAATCTCTTGAAATTGTTTAAATCTCTTAAAAATGTTTTGGACTCTTGTAAACTACCCTACAAAATTTTAAAGTCTTTTGAATCAATTACACAGGCCGACAAATTTCAAAGCCAGAGACCAGACCTAACATTTCCGAAGGATTTTGATGCTCTGAACCTGAATCCGAGCTCAAAATTGCTCCTGTACGGCAGATTTTCAAGATATCCTAACCTAAAAGTGCATAAAACGCGTTTTCCATCTATTTTTGAGGTTATGTAACCGAACAAGAAAAATGTCTACCACAAAAGCTAATATGGAATTTGAAAGTACTAATCTTCCTTTGAAAATACAAAAGGTTATTTGTCATGATAAAATTTTGAAACATAAAAAATATTATTTACTGAAATCACTTTTATGTGTGCCCGAAATTTTTATTCTTATTGCTTGTCGTTTTTATTCTCATCGCGAAAATTATAGGACCCAATGAAATATATTAATTTTTTTAGTTGTGTTTATAATGTAATAGGCTGTAATTATGTATTTAAAAAATTCTTAATAACAAGCAGCAAATTTATAGCAATGCTTGCCAATTAATTTATAATTTTTAAAAAATCACTACTTTATCTACAGTTTCAACGATTGGTATTTAGGAAATTTCAGAAATTCAATATATATTCCAGGATTTCAGAGAATTCAATGATATCAGTAAATTCAAGAAAATCAGTAATTCAGAATATTCAAAGAATTGAGGGAATTGAGAGAATCTTAGGGATTTACGAGAATTTAGAAAATTCACGGAATTTAAAATGTAATATGAATTCAGGGGTTTCAAAAAATTTGAACAATTTCATGAATTTAAAATATTGAAGGAATTTAGGGAATTCAGAATATTCAAGGATTACAGTGAATTCAGAGAATTCTAAAGCGGGTAGAATATTTAAGAAATTGGAAGACTTTAGAATATTTCTGGAACCAAGCAGAATTATAAGAATACAGGGGATTCAGAGAATTCAAGGAATTTCAGGAATTCATGGAATTACAATTTTTGGGGAGATTCTGAGAATTTGAAGAATTTTAGGAACTCAGTATATTCATCA
This sequence comes from Andricus grossulariae, assembly GCA_011634705.1. Taxonomy (NCBI): domain Eukaryota; kingdom Metazoa; phylum Arthropoda; class Insecta; order Hymenoptera; family Cynipidae; genus Andricus; species Andricus grossulariae. The sequence continues at coordinate 160,964,141 of JAABKJ010075445.1, read as the reverse complement.
ATTTCGGAAAATTCACTGAGTTCAGGAAATTTCGAGTATTCAAGGATGTCGGAGAATGTAGAGGAACAAAATATTTTGAAGAATTTTGTATTGATGAAAATGTAAGGAATTTAGAGGTTTTCAGGCATTCAAAGGATGCCAGGTATTTACAACATTTAAGGAATTTAGTATTGAAGGCCTTTTCCAGCTTCTTAATGTTTTTACTTATATATTGCCGACATGTTTCGACTCGGATTTAAGTCCTTTTCAAGGCCTAGTTCTGTAAAGGATACAACATACCGTGAGAAATTCTGTTAAAAAAGTTTTGACTGAAAATAGAGTTGAAGTAATGCAATGAAGTCTATCCATTGTGCTCATTTCATTATTAGTTACCACAAATTAGAAGGTTTTTCAGTAGATTGTGCATAGTTGTCAGGTAGAAACTAATTTTTGAATTTTAAAATTGGAGCATCATAAGCTCAAAATTTAATAAAATGTTTGTCTCGTCTAGAAGTAAAACAGGGTTATGTGAATACGGTTTATGAAGAAAACATATATTTTACCGTATCAATACTTACAGGAGATGAATCATTAAAGCAAACTATTATATATTCTACATTTTTTGAAAAAGGAAGTGGCAGAGCCTTGTGGTATGTTAAATTATAGCGACATGAGTGCGAATGAGTATGAAATCAAAATGGGGTTAATTTTGCGTAATATATACGCATATATACGTCCTAAGTCCGGCAAATTTAAATTTTCGGAATGTATATGTGAGCAGTTAAATTATTGTATATGGTACTCAAGCCTTGATTTTCTGATCTAAAGTTAAAAGAGTTGTTATCTCTGCGTATATGTATTATTTCTGATACCAAACGTTTATCAAGATTAGGCTCCAATTCTAAAATTTTCGTTGACATGGCAACCGCCAGTGCGCATGTGCGTGATACAGAGACCAAGTTTTCAGCCGTGGCAAGCATTAAGGAACTCTTGGACGTTCTTCGTCCCACTCCCCACTTACAGGGATACCACTCCTTACTATTCCTTGGTGCTTGTAACTAAGAAATATTTTTTAGTCAAGTCAGAACAAAAATTTCAACCAAATTGTGGAAATTTCAAGCCCAAAAGGTCAATTTTCTTTAGAACCGTTGAAATTTCAATCCGAAAATATAAATTGTCAGCAAAAAAGTTAATTTTCAATAAAATAGATAAATTTTCAATCAAAGAGATGAATTTTCAACCAAAAAAATTAGTTAACTTTTAAACCAACTAGTTGAATTTTAAACCAAATAATGATACTTTTTTTTATCAAAATAATGGAATTTTTACAAAAAAAATAACATTTCGACTAAGAGATGCATTTTTAAACCAAAAATCCGAACTTTCTAGAAAACACTTGAATTTCCAACCCAAAAATACGAATTTCAATCAGAAAGTTAATTTTCAACCAAATAGTTGAATTTCCAATCCCCAAAATATGAATTTTTAACCCAAAAAGACGAATTTTCAACAAGAGTTGAATTTTCAACCAAGAAAGATTTGTGAGACTTGTAAGAAAAAAAATTTCAAGAACATTGTTATTTTTTCTACAAAATAAAAATAAGTTCAACCAAATAATACAATTTTTAACCAAAAATAAAATAGTAGACTTTTTAATTAAAAATAATTAACTTTCAACGAAAAATAGCTGGACTTTCTCATCGGGTTCTATGAATTCAGTTCGCATTTAAGTGAAAAAAACGAGAAAAAGGTGAACTTTTTTTGAAAATAGGAGAAGAAAGAGGAATTCTTTATTAAAGGAGAATAGAGGCGAATAGGGGAGAGTGTGAAGTCTTATTTAAAATCTCAATTATTTTAGTATCGTATAAACTTGAAAGGATTTAATTATTACTTCTGAGGGTAAAAATAACTTTGATACTTGATTGTGACATAAATTCTTTATTAATAAAGAATATATGTCACAATCAGAGCCTTTGTTTTAGTTCCGGGAATATCCCGATACAGTTTTCGAGTTCGGATGTATGTCTATGGTCAGACGTCTCGCGGATGATTTGTCTTAATTAAAAGTGCCATCTGGCAGTGAGGGAGTGAGAGATGAATCTTTCTGAGTCGGCATTTGTCAACTGAGCATTTTGCGAGTTACTTCAGAAGTCAGCAAATATCGCTAATTAAGTAATCTGTCATCAAATGAACCAAAATGCTTTGAAAGAGATTTTTCTCTTTTACATTCGAACAATTCATTTTCTTTAACAAAGGTCCGAAAATAATCTATAATCTAGATCAATACAACTTTCCAAACCGGCAACTAATACCATTAGGAAATTTTGAAGCAGTTTACTTTCATGTAAAAGTTCATCCAAACAAAATTGTTGACAATATAATTCTTCTTGTAGAATACCAGAATCAAAATTTGCAAATTAAAACACTTTTGAATCGACATCTTCAAAATTAATAAGATAATCGAAAGCATTCGAAATTGAAATTATTATTATTATTATTATTATTATATCATTAAGCCGTTTCCCTTTCGGGGTAGGCGTGAATTGCTCGGTGGTAAATATATATATATGTTATAGTGATGATACCAACCACCGACTAAAAACCACCACCCTTTCTCCTTGGCATGATTCCCCCGGAACCGCTTTCGCATCACTTCAGGGGGTGCCTTTTTTTTGGCCGTGCCTCGGCCTTCATCCTCTCTTCCAGCTTGGGCTTCTCCTGTTGTACCAGGCATCTTGTTGGACCTGCCCAGCTACGATGTTACATAGTTTGTACGTCCGAAAGGCTTCCTTAATGAGGCTGCTTCTCTGAACGACAAGCAACTCCTTCTCCCCGGGTGATGGTCTGTCCGGGGCTTATCTTCCCTTGCAGCGCAGAGGTAACACTGCGGTGTGCTATCGCATACTGCTGCTTTATGCTCCTTTTCGCCACATCGCCAGCATCCTTTTGTCTGATCAGGACCCTTACAAACCGCTGCCATGTGGCCAAAGCCTAGACAGCGGTAGCAGCGAGTGACATGCATCTTCTCTCGTACGCGACAGGTCACCCATCCCACCTTCAGGTGTCCCGCACGTACCTATTTCGACGCTGTTTCTTCAGTCAGTCTCACAAAGAGGTCCTTTAGAGCTCCTCTGATGGGCCTCTTTGTGAGACTGACCCTGATCTCGCCTGCTGGTTGCTCGCCAAAATGTCTTCTGGCTGCAGCCTAGACCTCCTCCGCGTCTGTGGTTGTGTCGAAGTCGAATACCTCGACCTCAGTGCAAAGGACCAGACCTTACACTGCCACCTTCACCCACAACCTTTCTGATCACAGCGGAAAGCTTGGATCTGCCATCTACTGCGGGACCTACTTCTACGAGGACATCTCCGCTCCTGGTTTTTTTGACACCCTTGATTGTTACGCCAAGAGAGTCAGGTCTGAAGTTTCGCTTGAGGTCCTTGAGAACCTTTGCGTAGCTCGAGTTCTCAGCCAGTTTGATTAAAACCGCTTCGGGTCGAGCTCGTCTCTGCTTCCTCCTTTTTCTTTCCATCACCTTAGGTACAGGTATCGGTACCTCACCCTCTTCCTTCTTGGAAGTCGAGGTAGCCGCTACGCCGCGGATCCTCGACTTCTTCTTGTTTCGTATCCTAGTAGTGGTCGCCTCCACGGGGCACAGGGTGGGCTCCCTCAGTTTCTTCCCATATTGGGTTGAGAGAGTCTCCACGGCATCTTGTTCTGTTTGAATTTCCCTACTGGCTCTTCGTTCGCGTACTGCCTTCTTTCTAACTTCTTTGAATCTGTGGCCTACCCTCTCCTTCATATATCTGGAGTGGCAGTCGAAGTACGTCTCGAGCGCCTTCACGTTGCGGTGGAGACGCGCAAGATGGTCCTTCGCATCACCTAGACTGTCACGGATTTCGAGCCACATGTTTCTCTTTTTTACGCAGAAGACCTCCATATTCTCGATGATCTGTTGGAGACACATCAGCTCCTTCTTGTTTCTTGGTACTTAGTGTAGAAGTCGGACTTAGTACTCTTTGCACCTGACCACTTCCTCAATTTCTCGATGAAACTGGGCTCCTCCGTGACGTCCAATGGACCTCCTAACTCCTCGCAGACGCTCCTTTCCAAGTATGATTGATTCCCTCCAAAATCCATGGAACCGGCACTGACCACCGGGGCTGGAACCCGATCGGAATCAGTGGGGAGATTGCTACTCCCTTGTTGTGAAAAAACCGCGACTTTCTAACTCTATTCTAAGAGAAAATTGCTAAAAACAAAAATAAATTGTTTAAACAATTTATCTAAATATCTATCTATCAGTATAAAGTAGTATTTTATGTATTAGAAACAATTTTCATTGAAAAAACCGCAAAAACATCATAATTAGCGCTAAAAACTCGGAAAACACATTTTTTCACTTAGGGGGTTTTTGTGGGACCCTATAAAACATACTTATAGGAACGATATTTAGAAAGTAATATTTTATTCATATTATATGGCTGATTGTGACGAGAAATGTTTAGTTTCAACTCAACACAGCTAATATTGACGATTCTGAATAAAATTTACAAAAACGTATTTTTTTCTTACGGGAGACACGTGTTAAAATTGATGGGGCTTGCGCCACCTCTAAAGATTATTTTTCTTTTTTCAAAAAAAAAAAAACAAAAAAAAATGGATTTATTTTTGTGTGGATCTGAACAAATTTCCGGGCGATATGCATAAAAATTCAAGAAAAGAGATTGTGGACCACCCTACTCTGCAAGCCAAAGTTGGGATCACTGGGCAAAGACAGCAGATAAAAGGCTATACGAGTACAATCGTTAAACGGATGGGAAGGAATCGGGGAATTGAGGAGTATTATATTCCAGAATATTTTTGAATATTCAGGAATACTTCGAAATGTGGGAATATGAGAGAATATTTTGGAATAAAAGGAATATCAAGAATATTTGGGAATATAAAGAATATCAAGAATATCTGGGAATATTGAAACTAAACAAATGTTTAGTTTCAAAAGCTCTTTCAAAGGATGCTTTTTCAAGTTTTATTTATTTTTTAATCATTTAGCACCCCCAAAAATTATTTGTTTGTGTGAGAAAATAACACCTGATTTTTGTCAAAATTAAAAAATATATATTTAATTTTCGCTCGAGGTCAATTTTGTTCAAAGTGCTTCTTTCTGAATAAATTGACTCTATTATTGTTTCTGATTGCGTTCTGTCACTCATGGATTGTGTTTCTCATAGAAAACATTGAAGTCTGATTTTTTCAAGTTTTTAAAATAATAATTGAAGGTCACTCAAGATAATTTTCTGTACAAAATATTGATGTATATAGAATATTTGTCAAACTATAGAATGGATTTCTTAGCCCAAAGATACAAACCTAAATTGTACTGTAGTGAAAACAACTGGAAAGAATAAGATGTGAACCAAATTTTGTAAAGAAAATTAACACTGGTCGACCTATAAATATTTATTTTATTCCTCGAAAGCTTAAAAAAAATCTCTTAGAAATGCTTTTATTACTACAATTTTATTAAAGAAAAGTATTTTTCATAACAATAAAAATCGTATAATTTTTACATACATTTCTTAAAATAAAAAATTACCAACGAGATTTGAAGAGAGTCTTTCAATGAATACAATGATCGTACCGGAAGTCAGAACCGAAGAATTAATATTTAAAAAAAATAGCATTTATGCTAAATTGAGCTAGACTCGCTATCGGGAAAAATTGGGAAATGAAAGTGAATTTATTTCTTAACCGGGAAATATAAAAACTTTTCAAACTGATCAGCTGTCAATATAAATTAATTCATGCTTTTAAAAACTGAACTGTAGTTCAAGTAATAAAAATTGAACAATTGACAAGATGTTTTTCTTTTTTCCAAGCGATTTTTTTTTGATTGAGTTATGCAATGATTTGTAGAGGGGCCAGGAGTTTTGAAACAGATAGTAGTAGTAGTCCCAAGTGGAGTACTGAGGGATAGGTGTAGTGTAGACTGTAGACTGTAGACGGCAGCAGGATAGCTGTGGTACCATGGGTTGGCTGGTTTCCCGTGGGATAGGTTGGGTCTCGTGGGATGAAGGGCTCCCATGGTATAGGCATATAGGGGCTGTCCCGTGGATAGTACTGCCGTCCTGATGAAGAAACTGCCTTTTTGATCAAAAATGAGTTTTTTATATTCTTGTATTCGTTATGAAAAAACGAATTAAACCATTGTAATAATCATTATTGAAAATTGTAATTAAATCACGAGATAATTAGATCCTGATTAGCATATCTACAGCGAGCTTCTAGAATTCATGATGAAGAAACAATACATCTGCACAAAAGTGTCGCATATTTACACGGATTCCAGGATCTAGGTCAGTCTGAGTGCAGATGCTTTTTTGCATGCGGATATCGGCCATTGTAAAAAACACATCCACATTTTTTAATTTTTAATGCATAATTAATCATAGTTGATTAATAATATAATAATTAGTAATGACGGTAAATAATTGTACAAATATAAATAATACATTATGAATCTTTTAGAGAACATTGTTACCGTTTGGATATTAGAAAAATTGTTATTTTTTTAAATAATTCTTAAGCTTTTAATTTTTTAATTTTGAGAAAATACAAAAAGTAAATTTTACAATTGTTATTTTGTAATGCTATTTATTTATTTAAGATTTGATAATGGGTGTCGGACGTCTTGGAGCGTTTTGATTCATTGCACGAATCTTCTATCTTCTATACAATATGCTTCCAACTAGAAAAATGTAAAGTTAATGATACTATCTGCCAAATGCCCATACATGAAAACTACAATATCTTTGTCTCTTTCCTCATCACGTGAATAGCTCTTTTCAAAGCGATGGAGCCATTAAACCCATCGATATGAAACTTAAAAGCGGTACCAGGAAATTCGCGTGGGTGATCCGCAGAAGCCACCCCCCGTGAGTTTGCACCGCGCGCCGGTCGGTTCGGACGGGTCGTGAAATATCCGCGCATGAATGGGATTATATTTGGTCAATGCGATTTGATGCGAAGGACAAGACACTACACCAGAAGACCAGTTTTCATTAAACCGCGCGTGTATTGCGCCTTGCGCCACAACGCCTGTCGTCGGTGCGACAAGTCGCGCAGACGTAATGTCACGAGTGTATCCGGAGAACAGAATGCGTTAACGACCAAGGGCGCATACAGAGAGGGGCGATTGAGGTGGTCGCCCCCCGAGATTTAAGAAACCAAATTTAAAATTTGAAAATTTGTATATCATGTTCATCAAGTACTTAAGGGCATGTGATACTTGTGAAAATTATCGATTTTAGCAGTGTTAGGTTCCCCCGGCTTTTTCCTACAATAATAAATATTTTGCCTTAAAAATTTGGGGAATGATAGCGAGCATGCTAACGGACGTCCCCGAACTCTTCGGTTGTTAAATAATTTTAAAAAATTTCATTTTGCTGAATTTGATTAATATGAGTGTATTTTGAGGTACAATAGAGACCGACATTAGTTTGTATCTGACTAGAAATCAGATTCCACTTGGGAGCGAATGTTCGAGTCCTGGCGACCGAGAATTCTTTTTTTTTTAAATTTACTTTATAATCGGGCATATCGTTTTCTACGCATTCGTCAGATTTGTAACAAAAATTCTTTTTTGTCTCCTACGGCGTGATTAAATGTATATTTTCCAAACATTTTTATGTTTTTTTGTTTATTTTATATTGAAAAATCTGCCATTTATTTGTGCATAGTTAATAAGATTTCCACTGATTTGGTGAGAAATTTTTCAAGAAAGTTGGAATTGCATAGAATTTGAGTAATTGTTTATCTGCAATGTATAAAGTGGTTCGTTGATCATTAAAACCCGATCCATGTTGACCAGTTTGCATAAGAATTGGAAAGAATTTTATAGGGTTCGAAAACGAAAACGAAAAGGCAAAGTGAAGATTTAGGATGTTTTAAATTTTGTGCGAGGAAGCGCTACGAGCAATCCTTTGTAAGCTTTTTGAAGCTGAAGGTTGTGTACTACAAGTTCATCCGCAATAATATCCGCAGCTGTGGCCGAGTGGCTAAGGCGTCTGACTAAAAATCAAATTCCCATCAGTGTCTCCGGAACGTGGGATTTTTCGGCCCCAACCACTTTACCATCTGGGGAACACATGCAAACGTAGCGTCGTAAGTCGGCCAGCCTCGTGTAAAGTCGAAAACGCACGATGCACGAGCGCGAAGCCGAGCTCGCCCGAGGCCTGACCCCGACTTCACCATTCGCTTTCGGCGGCTATGAGAAGGTTTGAGTTGATTTCGGCTGTCAAAAATTGACAACTTGAAGAAAGACTTCAAAACATGTAATGTAGTCTTGAGATATTTAATAATTATGTTTTTCAGGAATTATTGTGGCATGTTTTAGACTATCCTATTCTGCAGTTTCTTTTTTCATTATTTATGTTTCATTTTTCAATTGTTTTTAAATATATTATAAAGTCAAAATAATAGTAAATGATAAGTATTTTTAAAGAAGTAAATTAATCAACATTTTCACTGTATATTTACCTCTGATATTAACTTTTATTTTCATGCTATTTTAGGCTCTAATCACAATCTTGGGGATTTTAAGAGAAAATCAAAAAAGCTATTGACTTGACCTCATATGCTTTCTTAATATATAAAAACTTTACAAAACCTTTAATGTGTGAAAATACTTATATAAATACTTAAATACCTGAAATCTTAGAAAATATTCCGATACTTTCTGAAGAATATCAGAAAACTTATATTTATATTTATTGTCACAATTTTATTCTAATTGTAAATTAATTTTAATTGAAAATTAATTCTGAATAATTTCAAAATAAATCTAATAATTTTTGTTGCTCAAGAAATATCCCATGAGTTTGAAAGGACAAAACTATTTTAGAGGTGATTCTTTGTAGAATTTTAATAACTAATGAACATAGTTCTGGAAAATTTTTTTATTTTGTCGAAAATTAATTTTTTAAATTTTAAATTCGTCTGTTTTTTTATCGAAAATATATATGTTTTTATTGAAATAGCAATTATTACATTTTTCGCTGAGAATTACCCTTTTTAGCCTGAAAATGAACCTATTCGGTTAAAAATGTTTTTTTTTTTTTTTTTTTTCAAATTTTGAATTAAAATTAATTTGATAAACGGATATTTAAACTTACCTAAAATCACATTTTTTATCACACGCGGCAAGAGCGAGTCTTGTTATATAAAAAATATTGGGCCATCTGACGATAACTAGTTCAGTGACGATTACCAGTGAATTTAACTTAATTGGTATTATTATAGACAGTACGTTGCATCAATAAACAATTAAACATGTATATATCTTGTTATTATTTATAAAATAATCAATATTTACTTTACATATTATTATAACAAACTTTATTTGTATGATATACTGTACGAAAATAATGCTTTTTCTGTCGGGGTACCCGGGTACCCGGGTGACGAAGCCGTGCTTTTTTTTCAATTGCAAAATATTTCAAGCTAAAAATTTCTAAAAATATGTGCAATGTAAATTTCGATAGAGAATCGGTTCAATCGTGTAGATTTGAAAAGGTATCCGAGTACCCGGGTGGCAACACAACTGTTAAACAATGCTTATTAAAACTTATGCTCGTAATCAACAAATATTTGAGAACAATTATAATGCTTACTAATATCGTAAAACGGTTAATAATATATTTTTTAATTTTAGCTTATATGCAACAAAATATGTTAATTTACCATAAAGTAATAAGGCCTATACAGTTTTGGAATTCCAGATAACCAGAAATTAATCAGTTGTTGCTTAATGAGCTGAGTTCTCAATGAAGTATGAATAACACTATTACAGGCACGAATTTTCAGAATCAAAATATTTTACTCCATTAAAAAATTTTGCAGTTGAAAGAATCTCCAGTAAACTGGATTGGATTTTATTTTAACATATTATAAACTTTTGAAAAGACGTAATGAGGTAAGCAAAATTTCAAAAGGAAATGAGAAATTTAACAAAAGGTTTTACTTAATTTAGGAACTCCAGCCAATGTCACGTATTTACCTTCTACATATAGATATACATATAGAGAGGTCGAGAGAAAGAGAGGAAGACGCCGGGGGGGGGGGGTGGAATCGTGTCAGGCACAAGAGAGCTATTCTCTAAAATAAAAATAAAAGCGGAGATGTTGAAAATTGTTGCAGACGTACTCACTGGTGACTTGAAAGAATGCCAAGAGACTTCAAGAAATACTAGAAATCCATACATACCTGAAACAAAAAAGAAATAGTTTTACTTGGCAAATTAAAAAATAAAACTGAAAATAAGTAATGAAAATTGAAAGTTAGCGAAAAGTGGGGAAAAATCTACTATGCATAAGTATACAATTATGTAGAAGAAATCAACAATATCCCGTCCCCAGAACACTACTGGCTTCCATTCATCTATAATAAGAATTTTTAATGATGACAGTACTTGACTCATTCTATAATGCTTTCTGCACTAGTTATTAAAAATTTACCTGGTAAGAGAGAATATTGTTTATCATAGACCCTTTCTATCGTTACAATTTTTCATCGGAACAAAATAGGTAAGTAATATTAAGCTACGGAATAAATTTGTTTCGTTTATTAATTTTTCATATTTCGATCATTTTGGTATTCAACATTCTTGTATAGGTCCATTTCGCTGGCCCAATGACGCGCGCAAATTCAACTTGTCTTGGGCCAAATATTTAGTGCAGAATTTGTTCAAATTTGTTCAACCAAAATTACAATTTGTGCAACACCGGAAGTCCCTGGTGCTTTATTGCTGAAAAAAGTAAAAATTAGTTTATTTAGGGGTTTTTCTTTGAAAAAAGAAATATTGTCGCGCTAGAAACTTATTTTTTTCCTTATCGTCCACTTTTTTGCTACCACAGCCACACACTGCACATATTTTTCGCTCCATGATCAATTATTTTATTTATTTTTTCGATTCACGTGTAATTTGACAGCAAGCCAAGCCACAACAAATAATTTGCCGCGTACGCGCTTTCACCCGTTGGCGTTGAAAGTCTGCGCCATCTGCGATGGGCCAGAAAACTAATATCGTGCCCCTCAATGCCTCTCAGTCCCCGCGCCTATGTTACAAAAATTCGCCATTTCTTTACACGGGAGTTGACCGAGCCTGGGGGGCACCGCCCTAGTTACGGCTCTGTACTCAACTATACGAAAGTATCAGAGAAGAACGAATGGACGCTCTGTCGGAAGTGTTGGGATGCAGGAAAAAGCGTGCACGTCAAGAAATAGAAGAAATGGATAAGGTTTATTTAATTATTTACTAATTACTTCGAGTTATTGAAGTCTGATCTAAACGAAATATTTTCTGACAGTATAGTCTTTTCAATAAGTATCTCTTTTTCACTGAATTCTTTTTTTCACAACTCGTGTCCAGATAATACGATATTCTAAATGGCTGCCTGCAGAAAGTCTACGAGAGTGAAAGAGATACAGAACGATGTTATATCTCGATATTTTCCATAGTCTCGATTTCGTGACGAGCGTCTCAATGCATACAAGATGCCGCGCGGAGGATCTATGGGTACGTTCAAGACGACCACCCGTGTGATCCGCAGTGTGAACCAGGAAAAGGGGCGGAGTTTAGGAAAGTGTAGTGGAGGGTGTTGTTGCGCTGAACAACGCAAGGAAAGTTTGGCGCCAAATGTGAATCGGGAAGGAGTAAATTTGAGGTTATATTATTTTGTTATTATTATTGAAATGGAAAAGCAAAACGGTACGATTTTTATTAATGATAGCTTATTTCCCCGGGAAAATGATTTGGCACAACGTCAACTCATTCAATTTTTAAAAAGAAAATTTTTAATGGTTCTAATCATGGAGAAAATGTTACGAAAAATTGTATAAATGTATAACTATATTTGATAATCATTCATTTATTATGTACAATCGAATGAAGTCAGATTGTAGAGAATTTTTTCCCCGAAAAAATAAGTCACCACATTAAGTAAAATCGCATTATTTTTAAAAATGCGGTAAGAAGCAATAAGAACAAAAGTTCGGTCGAAAACAACATTTCGAAATAAATAATTTCTTTATTTTTCGATTTTTTTAAGAAAAAATACATTCTTCTCCTTTGAATCACTAATAATTCTGAACTTTTTAAAAGTATAATCCGCAATTTGTCAGGAATATAAGTTTTACTGCTGATTAAATGATTTCAAAAACATGCTGTTGCTGAGGGTCATATTAACTGACTTTCATCATATTCCTCATTATTATTTCCATAAATAAATGATAAACTAGTTAATCTAATAATGAAATATACGTGTGCATGATATAAAAGAAGTGAAATAAGTTTAAAAGTTACGTTATACTGCTGTAAAGAGTGAAGTTGACCTGTATTATCAAAAGTATAAACTTAAAAGATTTACAAAATTTAATTAATTGCAAATGAAAATGGTTAGTTCCAAAAGTCAAAAATGTTAGTTGTAAAAAGTAAATTTTGAAATGATTTAGCATACGGGGATATAGTGCACCGGGCCATTGTTGGGAGCACTATTCGAGGTAAGCGTGACTCACTTGATTCTAGCCTCGTTATACTGTCTGGGGGTCAAGGAATTCATATGTGACCGTCCGCGAAGAAATGGGCCTAATGCGGAAAAAATCGATTTTCATTTTCTTACACAAATCGATAGTTTCATAGACGCATCCCCACTACTCAAATGCTGGCTTGCGGACTCATCTACGATCGCCCGTCCTGTAAAATTCAGCTTTAACACATTAGGTCCCTTTCTTCGCGGACGGTCACGCATAGAAATGTTAGAGAGGGAGGTGTACGAAGTGATGTAAGGGGGAGGGGTATAGATTTTTAGATTAATCTAGAATTCTCGTGTTTCTTATTTAAAACACACGTTAATTCCCCAACACAGCTCCAACCAGGTAGGTGATTGATCTCTCTAGCAATCATCTCAGGAAAAGAGCTTCACAAAGTCACCATGTAAAGCTCTCCGCTCTCACTTCACTGACACTCTTCATCATTATTTCTTATAAAGTGTTTGGCGCCACACTTTTCTGTCCTGGCAGTGTTTCCTCTATACCACATTCTTTAAGAATCCTCTCACTACCTGACTTTGTCCATGAGCGTTTTATCGCAAACATTGCGTAGGAACTTAATATTTCGGAGGTTCTTAAAATTCTTGAAAGCTGCGCTATCAAAGAATAATATATAATTTAGTTATTTATTATTTCTCCGAAATTACGGGGAAAAAATGTGAGAAGTGAAAGAAAATCATTTGCCACTTTTTAACATGATTTTATGACATTTTTATGAAATATTATAAAATTACCAATTTTTCACTGGATATTTTTAATTAATACTATTTTTATCAAAAATACTACATTCTTCGTCGTAAAAATGAATTAATTTTTTTAAATATAAAAATTGAGGTGGACATGAACTTATGTCTGAGCATAGGTCTAAACCTAGGACAGACCTGATTTTTTTTCCGACCACGTGGACCAAGTCCCAAGAAAAGACCCGGTTTTTTCGAGAAGTGGAACATGTAGGGGCTGTTAACTAGACACGCTCCAGCACTGGGCGGTCTGGTCAATTTTTTGTACAATTTACTGAATAAACTATTTGTTCAAAATTTGTTTACTTTTCTAGTATGAAAAATACTAAAATAGGATTGGCCCCCGAAAATTATGTAAGAAGACTAGTAATTTTCAAATATGTTTTAGGGGGTTGGGGGACTGACTGACCAGGTTCCGACATTGTGCGGGCTGACCGGTATTTTTGTTGCGAATACTAGATTCACTACAAATTTGAGGTTTCCTTAAATGCTTTAATGACGCTACTTTTTTTAACGAAGCGTTGTAGGTACTATCTTACACCTAAAGCTTAATGCGTCAAAGCTGAATTTTACAGGACGGGCGATCGTAGCAGATCCCGCAAGCCAGCATTTGAGTAGTGGGGATGCGTCTACGAAAAGGACTCCCTCCACTTGCCACTACACTTTTAGACACGAGCCAGTGGAGCTCACGGACACGTCATGTACAGTTGTGTGGTAAGTGGTGGGGCTGGCTTTCGTATGGAATTCAAAAATTTTCTCTTTCAAAATTTTAATTGCACAAGAAATGTCAGAAATATAAAACTTTTCACGAAAAAAGATAAATTTCACTGCACTATCCTTGTTAATCTTTTTAATAAGGAAAATGAAAAACAGCTTTCACTTTTTCATTTATTTTTGGTTTGCGAAGTAGAAACAACTCTGTTCACAAGAATTGTGATTCGTTTTTCATGTTGTAATTTTTGAAGAAAACCATCCAATTTTTGCATTCCTTGGGGCATATTCTTGCGACTTGTTGGTGGTTCCAGGTGAACACGTTTACATCCTTTAGGATCCATGAACTTTTTCCAAGCCTGGAGGCCGTCCACAGTGATTGAGAAGTTTAGCTGAATCAAAACAAGTAGAGGAGTCCCGTGCTTGGTCAGGCGAACGTCCTTGATCTTGGTCTACTGAACCAGTGACCCAATTATCACGGTTCGACAAAATCTCACACAAGCTGTCACCAATTTGTTATGTCTCCAGCGCTGTTGTCGATTTAAAGACAAATAATGTAGAATATCCGCTGGATTCGTTGCCGACGTAGAGTAATAAAAATCACTAACCGCGCGAACTGGTCAAGGTTCAAAATAAATGATTACACTGCACAAAATAAATTAGAGAACAAATCAACTGTTTTTATTTGATTTTAGTTCAAAAATCTGAACAAGTTCACAAAGATTTCATCCGAGTTTGACAATTTAATAGTTTAACTTGATGTAACCATTTTTAATTGAATTGTTTTTATTAATACTTCACATAAGTATTAATTCGACAAAAGTCGACTGCGTAGAACCGTACCGAATTACCGGAGCGAGTTATGTTTTGTGGACTTCGAATTTTATTTGACAGTTTTCATAAAAATATTCTAAGTCCAATTTAAATTAAATTTTAGAGAGGCGAGTGTCGCAGGTTTAAAGGCCAAAACAATACTGCGAGATACAATAATCTGAAGTTTTCGATGCTCTGCACATATATTTATAATATCGGTTTTGGTACCAAAAAAGGTAGGAATAGTCCTTCTAGCAATAGAATTGCTGACGTCACATAATTTAATGTTAAACAAGCCAATCCCATTAAGCACCGCCCTTGCCTTTCAAGCTAAAAAAATGAGATTCTAATTCTCGGAAATGCATTTTTACGATTCTTGTCGATTAACATTTTCCTGTGAAATCGTGTTATAAAATGCGATTTACGGAGTCTGAAGGGCGCCTTGTCGCTTCAACCCTTTATATCAGTCATAATTTATCTATGCTCGCGGTCGAGATCAAACAAGCGCAAGTCAATACTGACGGATTCAATACAATGATCCGGCAAAAGTCTCGTGTACCCTGAGGACACGAAGCGACCCAAGGATGACCGCCTTCTGCATTTTCCCCGCAAGTGTCTTAGCATTTTCTTGACACGCTGGGATGCTTCTCAGGCTATTAACCAGTAAAACCTTGGCACTTCCGAAAGCGCCGATGATCAGTACGATTAGCTTAAAAGAATATTCCGGGTATAACCATCGCAACTCCCTTATAAGGTCTTTATACCTCTCGTTCTTTTCATTCTCGTTGGCTATGATGTTTTTGTCAGCTGGTGCCGAAAATTCGATAACGAACATGGTTCGTTTCTCGAAGTCAAGAAGAACGTATCTTGCATAGTTTGACCGCAAAATGGAATTTTTCATTTTTCATTATTTTTTGTGGGATCAAAATTTGAATTTTCAATTTTTCGGAAGAATTCAAGAAGCTGTTATAATAATCTTGTAGAACTCTCAAAAAGAAACGTTTTTCTCTTCATGACTTTTTTTCATATCATGCGTTGTTCGGCTTAAAATATAAATTTTCGTTTGTTTTTTTGGATTTTGAAAATGCTATAACTCTAATAATTTTCATTTTATAAAAAAATTTTACGTGAATAAATTGTTTGTCTTTTTGAGTACTACTAACAGCCGTACATAGATTTTTTAAATTTTGAAAAAAAGTAGTCTTACAAATTTTCAAAATGTGCTCACGAACATGTTCTTTCTTTTTAGGCCTTCAAAAAGCGTGCCAAAGCACAATCTAATCTGTTGAATCTTTCGATAGTTATCGTGCCCACACGATACTACAGACTACAGACAGACAGACAGACGGACAGACAGAAATACACCTTCGTAAAAACCGTTTTTTCTGACTCAGGGGGTTTCGAAACGTCGAAATTTGATTGAATCCGCGAAAGTCATTTTTCACACAAAACCAATACCTTCTCATTGAGATGAGAATGTAAAAATAGAACACAATTTCTTTTAGCAATAGTACCTAGAACTCTTAACAGTGGTAAAAGAAAACAACAAAATAAAAATGTGTTAACACACCAAATTAAGAGTGATTTTCAATTTTTGAAGACCTATAGTTTAAAAAAAAGAAGAGGCAAGTTATGTTCTCGCAGAATTTTGTTCATAAAGCGCTTGTGCTTCATTCGATTTAAGTGGTAAAAGACATATCTTGGTGATCGGACGATCATATTCAGAATTCGAAGTTTTAACCTTTACCGTACGAATCAAACCACCTTTACCGTGGTAACACTTAATGACACGACCGAGAAGCCAATTAGCAGGAGGGAGATTATCCTGTCGCAATAGAACCATGTCACCTACATTTATGTTAGACTTTTTGTTGAAACATTTACGGATTGTCTGTAATAAATGAAGATAATCAATAGACCATCTACGCCAAAATGTCTGTGAAACGCGTTGTATCAATTCCCAGCGTGACAGTCTATTTTCAGGCCTAAGCTCTAGCGAAGGCTCTGACACACTTATAAGCAGAGCTCCTATTGAAAAATGTCCAGGAGTCAAATAAGAAAAATCCTCTGCATCGACTGAAAGGGGAGCTATTGGTCGAGAATTAAGTGAAGCTTCGACTCGTGTGAGTAGAGTTGAAAACTCCTCATGAGTAAATTTATGCAGACCTACGATCCTACGCAAATAATGTTTGACACTCTTCACTCCAGCTTCCGACAAACCCCCGAAATGAGGTGCAGAGGGTGAAATGAAATGCCACGAGTTTCCTTCCGCAGCGAGCTGATTGTGCAAGTCCTTATCTTGCTCGTATGCCTAAAGCCATTTCTTCAACTCCTTATCCGCACCTTGGAAGTTTTTTCCATTGTCGCTATACATGTGAGCAGGTCTTCCTCTTCGAGAAACAAAACGGTAGAAAACTGCCAAAAAGACAGGCGAGCGGTATCAGGGCTAATGCCGTAAGAGTGACAGAGATGGTAATAAAGCACTCTTAGTGCCGCATTGTGCCTTTGGATATAAATTGGTATAATCTACTTATCTAGCAAAGGAGACTCCAACATTTTCTATTTTCTTTCCGATTTTCAGGTTACTAAGGAGCAAATATTGAAGTAATCACGGGAAATAAAATTTGTTCATTATTTTGCAAAATCTGAATAAGCAGTAACCAGCTTGAGATACAGAAATAAATATGACATACATTTGATACAATAATGTTGAACATAATGTAGAAGAGTTCAAATTTGGGACAAAATCGAGTGCAACGCACGAGGTTTGTGATGAGAATGTGTTCGATAAAGCCAAAGGAGCTTTAACAAAAGAGAATTCACAATTATAAAATTACAGTTGTAGTTGATTTGACCTATAATTTTAAAACGTCTGGGCGCAAATGTGGAGGAAATACAAAGACCAAGCGCGTAGCGCGAGGTAAATACATCATCGAGCGCGAAGCGTGAGATAAATATATTATCGAGCGCGAAGCGCGAGAACCAACAGTCGCGCGCCGTAGGCGCGCTCAAACTTGCGAGCGAAGCGAGCAGCGCGCACGGGCGGGCAGATTTTTTTATGATCGTGTTGACTCATATTATGCAAATAACCGTATATAAATCTTCACTGATATTCGATAAAAAGATTCATCTGTTCCGTGATTGAATTTAATTTGAATTGGTTCATTCTGAATTAAATTTTAAATTTAAATATAATCTTCTCTTGACACAGAATTCAATCTAAGTTAACCTCCCGACTCTACACAGTATACACTTACTTTTTTATTGGGAACAATATTACTGGCAAAATCTAGATTCTATTTGTCACAATGTGTATATAATGTAATAATGAATTGTACTGTATTTAAAAAATAGATCTAGATCTGTTCTAACCTTTTTAATTCTAACAATATTATTTTTTAAATAACCTTCTAATTTGTTTAATTACTTAGTGTTATTTCATTGTGTTAAATTTCAATTATAATATTTCTATTAAATATTGTTTTACATTAACATTGCATACATATACAATTCTACGTCATTAAAATATGGAATGATAAAATTCAATAATTGAAGGAATTGAAATATAATTATCACAGGAAAATAATCACAGGAATGGAACTACTAAATGAACACATGGAAATCAATACAATCAATATACAGTCCCTATTCCTACTAAAACAGAATAGGAATTCCAGGAATTCAATTTAATTCTATTGATTTTTACATGGCTGTCGGACCAATAGGATTTATTCCAGACATGCAGGATTCCATGGTCTGCACATAATACAATATTGGATTTTTCAAAGCTATATAGAAAAAAGAAATTATATTCAGTTTAAGTAGCTTTCTGAAGAACCTTAAGAAGTCACTGATATTAAATCATTTCTATATCTTTCACCAACAATTCTCTTATTTTGATTAACTTCCTTTCTTCTTCCAACAACATAAATATTGAATTAAATAGTGACACCACTTTTTAGAATCAGCATTTCGGCTGGTACTTAAAAATTTGGAGATGCTCTTGCCTGCTTTTTTGAAAATTCTAATTTGGAATCCATTGAATTAAAAAATTGTGGAAAAATCTGGTGAGGAACTTTCATCGTTTGTTTGCCGAAAAACACCGAAATAAGGCGCTTCGAGTACAGAGGTCAACTTTGAAAAGCTCCTGTATTGTGTGATAATCCTGTAGTGCGTGCAAAAATAAACACTTTTCTCGTATTGACTTTTTTTCGTGTGGTGCGTTGTTTGGCTGAAAATGTTAATTTTCCTTTCCTCTTTTGGATTTTGAAAATGCTGTAAGTCTGAAAATGTTCATCTTATCGAAAAATGTCATACGAATAAATTGTTTGAATTTTTGAGTACTATGAACAGACGCACATATAGTTTCTAAATTGTGAAAAAAATTGCTTCTAAAATTTTCAAAATGCGCTCACTTTTTGAATTTTCATCCAAAATGGCTGGCTAACGAACCTGACCTTCCGTTCGCGAGACTGAAAGTGTATACCAAAGGCCAATCTAATCGGTCAATTCTTTCGAAAGTTATCGTGCTCACAGGCAGACATACATGCATACATACATACATACATACAGACAGACAGACACATTCGAAAAATCCTGTTTTTTTTTCGTTCAGGGGGTCTCAAAACGTGGACATTTGACAAAAACGGTCAAATTTTACACAAATCTAATACCTTCTGTGGATGAGAATGTAAAAAGATAAATTTTTAACTTGAAATAGGATAGTTACGTTTTCAGTTAAAAAATTAATTTTCAATAAAATAGTTAAATTTGCAATTAAGCAGATAATTTTTTCACCAAATAGTATATTTTTTCACTAAAAAATATAAATTTTCAACCAAAAATGGATTAGTTCAATTTTTAGTTAAGAAAAATAATATTCAATAAAGAAAAACGAATTTTCAAAAAAAAAAACGATCTTAACCAAAAAAAATTAATTAATAACCAAAAAGATTAATTTTCTACCAAAAAAGGTGCCTTTTTAACAAAGTACGTGCATTTTCAACCAAATAGTTGAATTTTGAATCAAAGAAATGAATGTTCAACCAAGATTAATTTTCAACTAACTAGATGAATTTTCAAAAAATCACATGGATTGATGCAAATATTTCTGACAATTATGAAGGTTTCCTAATATTTGATAAAATATAAAAATGAAAGCTTTATAAACAAATTATATGAACAAATGCCATATTTTGGCAGTTTAAAGTGAGTGAAATCGTTCTTTCCATTCAAACAGCTTGAGACTAAGCTGAGGGACTAAGAGTCTAAGTTACTCAAAAATATTAGTAAAAATGTATTAATAAATATTTTTATTAGCAACTCACCATTGTTATTAATTATAAAATACAAAATGTTCCACGAATTTCCACTAAATCAATTTAAATTCCAAGCCTTAGAAATTAGAGTAATTTAAAGAAATCTACAAATGCGTAAAAAGGGATGGTAAGGACAATGAATACTCATCGTAAGATCGCAAGTATACCAGCCCACTCATCCGAAGCAAGATACACAAATGAGAATTTCGAAAATGACCCATCGGCCCTTACTCCTGGACATCCGCCGGACAATAAAATATTTAAATTACACCATAAACGGCGGGAAATCCCAACTCAAAGACTTAGTAAATATAAATCTTTAACTTCCCCGTTATTTGAAAACATTTGGCTGGCACATTTTTTATTGGTCCCTTAGAATGTACCCGCTCGCCTCGTTTGCCTACCTGTCAGTCGTATCTTTTACCTTTCCTGAAGAACAACAAAAAATAATGATTTTTCAGGAAACCAAATTTACTAAATATGTTCTGAAAATGATTCTAGATCGCACTTCGGTGTGCATGCATTGGCTTCATAATACATTTCGCTGATATCGATTCTGATCTCGAGTCTAAAGCATAGGCGGCGAATTTAAATCCAACCAACAGGTGAAGAGAAAATGTGGCTTCACTTTCCGAGATAGAATCGCAACCTCTCTTTTATGATAGGATTATAATAATATTAGATGAAGCACAAGAGGAAAGGTGCTACTCATGTTTTATTTGTGATGAAAAGCAATTTATTAGGACGTGTCTAATTTATATTAGCAAACAAGAAATATTAATTGTTGCATACAAATAAGATTAAAACATACCAGGCTTATGATCGGGCTGGCGAGAATACCTAGGCTTGTCAGCCTTGGAATCCGCTTTTCGGCCCTTTTCTTCTTGACTGGTCTTCTTTGTCAAGTCCTGGCATTTGGTCGTCGATCGAGCTCCAGGATCGTGTTTGCCTACAATTCATAATATTAGAATAAAATTAGAAGGAACACAAGTGAATACAGAATTAAAAAAAATGAATTTGCTATCATAGTGTATTACAATACAGCCGTGTATGTAAGGAAGAGAGGACTTCCATCTGTTGGCTTAAACTTAATTCTCATGAAAATTATCAAGCAAAATCGTATCATTTTTACTAAAACAGGTGTTATCGCTTGATTTTGGTTTAGTAATACTGTTGTCATCGGATTCCCTTGCGGGGAGTTTTCCATTACTACTTATCTGTCTATTTTCTTTGTCCTCGAATAAATTCCGTGTTGAATTCAAAGGTTCCTTGGCGTTCAGCCAAAAAATGTTAAATGTTTCAAATTTATTTTAAAGCTTATTCTATATAAGTAAAGTGTGTGATACCTGATTTCTTTTTAATCTCTTGCAAAGGCATACGACTACTGCCGGGCCTGCAAACCAGCTGATCGATAATTTTTTGCTTTCCAAATTGTAAATCGACAGTTTTTTGAGAGTTTGTACGTCCGTTCTCTTGAGAAAAACTCCAGGGTGGCTGCGTAATACAGGATTTCTGTTTTTTTTTACACCTATGATTGAAAAAAACTGATTCCTTGAAATACCTCAATTCTCGCAATCAGAATTTTGTCTCATTCAAATAATGCAGAATTTAAATTTGCAACCTAGGGAAAAAGTATGGATTTAGCCTTAGGCATTTATAATCGAATGAAAAGTAAAAACAAAACAAAGAACCTTAAGAAATTTGTAAAACTCAAGTGCAATGCACTTCCCAGGCGGAAAAGTCGGACTTATGCCGGATCTTACGAACGGCATAGTACCGCGCTATTTGTAAACGAGGAGCAATGCCAGTGCTGACCAACTGTACCGTGTCGAGCGTTGGCGCGGTACTGGTTCAGTACTGCCCCAATACTGAATTCAAGTGCTGGCTGGAAGCCGATTTAGGAGTTTTGCCGAGTGTTGGCGCAGTACTGGTTCAGTACTGCCCCAGTACTGAATCCAAGTGCTGGCTGGAAGTCGATTTAGGAGTTTTGCCGAGTGTTGGCGCAGTACTGGTTCAGTACTGCCCCAATACTGAATCCAAGTGCTGGCTGGAAGCCGATTTAGGAGTTTTGCCGAGTGTTGGCGCAGTACTGGTTCAGTACTGCCCCAATACTGAATCCAAGTGCTGGCTGGATAGGAGGAATTTTTCTTTTAAGAAAATCCTCTAAGTACTTAGCCTCCGAAGGCTTTAATTCCTTTATGCCTGCACAGGTTTGTACGGCTTCATTTGACAAAGAATTATTAGCAACCTCCACACGATTATTCGATATTTCCGACGGTATGTTCACTTCAGAACCTATTTCCTGTCCTTGATACGTTCGCCAAATACCATTTCCTATTCTCCAAATACGGCACCTAAATCTAACATCAAAATCGAACAATTCTGAAAAATCGTGACCGAATACAACTTCGCAATCGAACGTAGGTGCGAAACAGATCTGCGAAAATTTGCTTAAACCTAAAAACTTGAGAGATAAAATGGCTTGTCCGGTGGATAGGTTGAGATACCCTAAAGTTTCCCGCAGCTCCTCTTTAGTCAGCGAACTTGCCCAATTTATAATTTAGTCAGTGGTTTCCGCCCACAACCTAACGAGTTTATTGGTAGAGTTCTCCATTTTGAAATTTTCAAAGCTGAAAATCCCTACTCTAATTCTGAAATAGCGAAAATCCTATAAACATCTCACCGAAATCGCAAAAATCTCACGGAAATTCTTGAAATTTCCGAATTCCGAACAATTCCGTACATCCAGACCGAATTCCGACTATGCTCACTAAATTCCAAAAGAAATTTCCAAACGATCCCGAAATTCTGTTACACTCGAAAAAGTCCTAGTAAAATCAGAAACTTACAGCAATTTCTAAAAATTCCGCACTAATAGCCTCAATTATTCCCGAAATAATGTTCTCGAACAATCTCAGATAAAAAAAAAAGAAATCCCGAATATTCCGTATGAATAGCTGAAAATTACGTAAAGTATTCCTAACCAACATGTCACATATATAAAGACAGTAGATTATCATATGATCAAAAAAAAAGGAAAATTCCATGCACAATTAAAATAAAATGAGGATAAATTCAACAAAATCAATGGATATTTTACAATATCAACAAGGTTCAATTAATGGAACCAACAACAATAAATTCTTCAGGGTGCCTAATACATAGCACTCAATAGACCATTTTACCTATCGGAAAGTTTACTGCGCATGTGCAATGCACTTTCTGTTGTACCCAATTGTTGCGATCATTTTTGCTCATTTTTGCAAAGTGAAAACAGTATTATCTCATTTTTAAACAATTGTGACAAGTTATTGAAAAAAAGTTCAGAGTGGAAATAAATTTCAGTGAAAAAGGAAGTAAGGGAGCGTTTATGTGTTGTATGCACGGCTAATATTAAAGTGATAGTCGTACCAAAACACACAAGGGACATAACCTCTTCTACTTCATACATTTCCCGAAACCTTGTTTACAATACAGGAGTGGTCGTATTAGGAAAGAAGACTTCAAGAAATATTTTGAAGAATATAATAATTGCTTGAAATGTAAAACCTCTCAATTTCGCCTCCTTTAAACAGAAACATGATCCTTCATCAATTTGTGGATCGATGTCCCTTCCTTTTTCTATGCATTCCTTTATTCTCAAATTATGTTGTCAAATATATATTAACTTATATTAAGACAACTTATGATAATAAATTACAATAACAATAATAATGTTGCATGCAAGCACGAAATGTGCATTTTTGTTTGTAATACGTTTTCAATGTATTATGAACTTTTATATATATATATATATATATATATTTAATTTTTTTCATTATTCAGATAAAATGTAAGATGTTTTAATAAAAAAAATCTATAAAAATGCCATTTATATATGCAATAAAATAAATCCACCTTCTCCTTCACATTTTTAACCAAGTTTTCTTCTTTATCTGAACTTAATACAAATATACCATTTGTATTTACTTACACATCACTCCAGTAAATATAACTTTCATAAATATATATAATTTAAAACAAAAACAAGGTTAAACAACCACCGCCTGGTCCCACTGAGAGCAACTGCTATCTAAAAATGACATCAGGTCCCAGTAGAACCGTGGTAAATCACACTTATAGCCACATCCCACGACCGTGCGATGGGTGGCATGATGAAATAACGACGACAGGCCGGCGAAACCCTTGTGTGTCCTCAGAACAAAAAGTGACCCAAGAATGACAGCTTTCTGCATCCATCTGGCAAGTGCCTTGGCATATTTTTGGCGCGCAAGAATGACTTTAAGGTTACGAACCAGTGATAGCTTCGCACCTCCGAGAGCACCGACCACAAATACAATTACTTTAACCGAATATTTTGGGTACAGTCGTTGCAACTCCCTTTTAGGGTCTTGATATATTTCCTCCTTTTCTTTCTCCTTGGCAGTTGTGTTGTATTCGGATGGAGCCGATAATTCTATCACAAATATAGTTCGCTTTTTGAAGTCTTGGAGAACAATGTTAGGCCTCCAGTGTGAAACGGAGACTGCTGTCTGAAAATCGTAGTTGCAGAAAATTTGAAACTTCTCATTTTGGAGAATTGACTCTATCTTCCTTGGAGCGTTCGGCAGGCCAGGGTCGCAGCCAATATTGCTGGAGCGACAAAGATGGTAATAAAGCTTTCTGAGGTCCGCATTATGTGTGCAGATATACGTTGTTTTCACATTGATGGTACACCCAGATAGTATGTGTTCTAGGTACTCTGCGTGTGCATGACACGCTCTGTGCCTAACGCTGGGAAACTCTTGAGATAAAATGCAGTCACGGCATACTAAGGTGGAAATGACACCATCCTGGCATGCGAAAACAAAAAACCTTCTGTGCCTAAATTAAGCCCTAATGATCTGAGAAAAGCAAAAGTTTTCTCCTTCGACAAGGACTGTTTTTCTACATTCCTGTGAAAATTTTTGTGCATTTTCTTGTCAAGTAGCTCTTCATGGAATTTTTCAACTTCTGCTTTCTTCACTTCGGTTTTCAGAAGTAAAGCATCTCGATGGAGAGCTTTGTAAAAGAACGCTCCTTTGCCAATCATCTCGCGATTCCTGACCATTTTTAGGATAGGATCTTCTCCACTTGCAGCGATGGAAGCTGTACTTAGAAAAATTCGGTTTTGAAGACATTGGACATTCAGAAGTCCTCGTCCGCCTTGACGGCGTGATATGTATAATCGCGAAACAGACGAATGGACATGCAAGCTTTTATGCATATGCATGATATTACGTGTGGTGATATCAAGGGCCGTGAGCTCGTTCTTCGTCCAGTGAGGTCCAGTGAGGTACGGTATGCTAAGGTGGAAAGGACACTTTCCTCGCTTGCGAAAATTAATCCCTCTGTACCTGAATTAAGCCCTGATGATTTGAGGAAAGCAAAAGTTTGCTCCTTCGACAAATTGAAAATCGGTTGAGAATTGTAGGCTGTAGGTGATTTTGAATAGTAAATTCCCGATCCAGCCCACTGTGCAACGCTCTCCTGACGCACACACAATGTCCACACACAGAAACTCCAGCCCACTCTAGAGTCCTGTAACTAATATGATTCGCCCTCGAGGCGTACTGCTAGGTTACATGATGAAATCTTGGAAACGCGCTGGTTTTCGAACATTTCATTTAGGACGCGCGGCACTTCACTGTTATCACTATTTGAACTTAAATTGTCTCTACTTTTATTTAATTCTTCTCGTGTTGTTTTCTTCGTTCTATCCTCTATCTGCTGATCTTCGTTCACGGATTCGTTGATGACCTCCACTTCGCTTTCATCGGATTCATTATTACATGAATTCTCACAAGGTGAATCATCTCTAATTGGTTTCCATAACTTTAACTGGCTTACATGGGCAGTGATCGCATATCACCGACCAGCTTTATCAGTTCTTAGGTCAGATACACCATACGTGTCATTAGGCAACATCTTATGAATTACAAGAGGTCCCCTGTACTTGGATTGTAGTTTCGTTGAATCATCAGTTGAAACTGGGGCTGCTATCATGAGCACAATCTCTCCTACGTTGAAGCGAACATTTAACTGTCGATTTTTGTCGTAGTAAGTTTTATACTTGGATTGAGCTTCTTCCATCTTCTTTCTCGCCTCATCCTGTAAGGTTTCTGGAGGACATATTCTTTTTTTCTGGTTAATTCTCTTACTGTCTCTTCGTCATGTCTAGGGAAGTATCCGTAGAGATTTCAAATGCGCTCTTGTTGGTCGATTTGCTGAAGGACTCATTCAAATCTCGTGCAATTCGTTTCAGATGTTTAGTCAAGTCTTTGTTGTCTCTCTCGTAGATACTTGATTGCAGAACAGGAATTAGAGTCTCATTGACTCGCTCCACATGACCATTCGCCTGAGTGTACCTTGGTGAATTCAAGGAATGACGAATGCCATGCATTAGGCAACATTCAGCAAACTCTTCAGAGGTAAAACAACTACCTCGATCCGTGATGAGCTAGTTAGGTGCCCCAAAATCCAAAACTAGGTCTTCCATTGCTTAGATAACTTCCTTAGTCTTAGTACACTTTGTAGCTTCTAGTCGTACATACTTGGTTAGGTTGTCGACTATTACCAGAACATATTTATATCCTCTCCCGGCAGAAACTAAGAGTCCTAAATGATCGGCATGGTCAACGTCGAAGGGTCGCTTTCCTGGTAGAATAGGATGCAACTCTCCTGGTTGTCGGCCTGCTGAAGTTTTATTTAGCATACATTGGAGACAAGCTCGAATATGTTGGCGCACATAGTTCCTTATTCTTGGAAAATAATAGTGGTGGCTCATCTTCGCTAGCCTTCAATCTAAACCACCATGACCGCTTAGATCATGGACTCGGTCTGCTAAACCTTTTCTCATAGCTTTCGGTACTACATAACCTCGAAGGAATAGTAAGGAGTGGTATCACCCTATGTGTTTGGTGACCAGAGGTGGGACGAGCGACGTCCAAGAATTCGTTAATGTTTGCCACGAATGAACTTCTTCTTCTTCTTTAAGACAGCCAATGGCTGTTCTACGTTGACACCATACTTGCTTCAGCAGCCTTGTATATACGAATTCTAATTCTAATCTAAAATTTTTTGAAATAATGAAAGATTAGTTGAAAAGAAACAATATCATTCGATTTTTAAGGCACGAATTTTTCATAGCAGTGATATTCTTCGAAAAAGTGTTTTAGGCACAACTTCTTCTTGCACCATGCACATGTTATTACTGCAACATCACCGCAAATATCAGAAGAATGTTCCATATCTTTTTTGAAACAAAAGTCTACAGAGTTATCAAAATGTGGAGGTCTATTTTCTATATATCCGCTTTTATGCCAAAAATAGTTGAATAAGTCAATAAATCTAGATGAAGATAGTTAATTATATGTGAGGGACTGCAATTATTTATAATGTTATTTCTAATATTCAAGTTAATATCAGGCCTCAAAAGAATAGTAGTGTCAGAGATTTTTCGTGCGAAATTCTTTCAAATCCTAAAGCCAAACACATCCAAGGGCTGAATTCTCCCAGTAGTGCCTTTTGGAATGTTTTTTAGTAAAAGGGTTCTACTCTTTGTCCAAATTGTCCGGATGGTTCTTTTCAAACTACAAAAAGGGGTGAAAGTAATCTTTCATCGACAGATATGGTTGACTGAATTGTATAGCTGTGCGTGGTGCAGGAAACCGATTGAACAACATTTTCCACAGTTTTTCGCATTCTTGTTCTATTACTCTAGTTTCATGTAAAGATGACACAGATATAAATTTTGTGATTTTTCGCGAAACACCGTTATGCAGTTTCTTGAACTTCCATACCCATCAATGTGATGCTTTATACCATGGCATGTCCAATTCACGCTTCTTTTGTAAAGCCCATCTTCGAAGATCTATATCGTGAACTGTCATCTTCGAATCAGTAGCCTCCTTCAAATTGTCGAAAGTGTATTTTGCAACGTTGTATAGCTCATCTTCTCCGTCACCACCACTTTTGACTTGTTTTTTCCATCTTCTCAATTGTCGCTCTGAACGAAGCTTCTTGAACCTTTGATGAACGGATGTAAAAGATAAACGCTTTTTCTTTCCAGAATTTCAATAGTCAACAGCTTCTTTTTTATAGTCGAAACTGACTTTCTCCTCTTGATATAAACAACTAGGTACTTCACCATAATCGCCTTCTTCTTCTTGTTCTTTATCTTCAATCAGTTGTATGTCAATTTGACTATCCCAATAACAAAATTGTAAGTCAACTAAATTTTCAATAATAAATGAGGAATCAAACATATTTCTACTTATAATATCGTCTATTACATCGTGTAGATATACCTCCTCAGGTGTTATTTCTAAAGGCTGAATGCCGAGTGTTTCCGCATTGAACGTTATTGTCAATAACGATATTATATTTAACGTATTGATTATCATTTTATGTAGTAATATTTTACACGAAAGAAACACAAAAGCAAATTTGTAATTGAACAAATGTTCTGTTCTTTCGGTTTATATACATGCCTGATAATGGCTTAGATACATGCCTAATAATTTTACATTTGCGCAGTTATTATTACGAATGCCAAAATGATAATGCCTTTATCATATCACGCACCAAACTTGCGAAATACAATATTTTGTTTGTTCTTTTCATTTATTTTTGGTACATTTATTTTTTATTTCGTAGAAGATATATTGTAAGTCGAAAGCCTTGAGCAATAAGGGTTAAAGTTTTGGGTTTCCGCTTGCGGTATTCCAAGATATGTATATGTTTCTCCATTACCAAGATGTTTAATGGTATTTCCGCCCATGAGTTGGACATCCTGATCATCACGCGATGATGTAGTTCCTAGTCCTCCTTGGTGTAGGTGGACGCAGGCACACTTGTCTAGTCCGAAGCTCATGCCAAAAGCATTAGGGTACCTATTTACTGCCTTCACAAGGAAGTTTAGGTCCTCATTCAAGAAAGTGAAGAGTTTAATATCGTCCATATACAAAAGGTGGTTGAATTTATATTCTCTTCTGTTGGAGGGGCCACATAGGTATCCAGAGATTTTGCCTCAGAGCACAATAGATAGAGGCAAGAGCAAGATGCAGAAAATGATCGGACTTAGAGAGTCTCCTTGAAAGACCTCTCCCCCCCCCCTATATGTGATATAGCTGGTAGTCATCTGCCAGCCCTCTCTTGCATCAATGTTGTTCAATTATTGCACTCCATACTCTCTCGATAGATGTTGGTATCCTCTCTTTTGATAATGCCAGTAAATAGCTGTAGCTTGTGTTTAAACAAACTGCATGCCTGTAGTTCTTTAGACTTGACCAGCCACTGACGGATGAGTTGTTTCCCGTTCCAGAAAGTACTAAATATACGAGCTAGATGTTGGTGCGTAGAAGTGAATTTCTTCCACTAAAAGTTGTTGATTTCATCTGGCTCGGGCGCCGAAAAGTTCCTAGTTCTAGCAATAACTTTCTTCACTTCTTCAGCAATAATTAGTGGACACTATTTCTCTATACATTGTAACCTTTGCCTTTGACAAAAGTTACGAGAGAGTTATATATTTGAAGCGTCTTCATTTAGCTGATAAGTATCTCCAAATACTTGCTCCCAGAAGACTTGAATCTCTTCTCGACTAGGCGGATTTTAAACGGCACTTTACGTTTTATTGAACAGACGGAAAGGATGATTAGAAAAGGTAGAATTTTGCTGAATCCACTTTAATCGCCGTTCAAGGCGCTGTTTCGCTATTGAGAGAGAGCTTATTTTTCTGCATCAAGTGCTGATTGATGGTCAACAGTTTACACTTGTTCAGCGTGTGATTTGCCTTCCTCAAGTTTCGAGCAAGTACCCTAACTTTTGGAGTGAACTTTCTATTTTATGTTATGTAACTAATCACGCACTGAATATTTTATGCATGGTGTCTCACCGTTCCAACTTCAAACTGAAGCTTTTCAATACGCTCGTGAGTGTTCCTCAGGCGTACTGAAGTATCGTTACTTCTGTCGTCGCTAAGTAGCGAGACTGCCTTCTCGTAAAGTACAAAGTTCAGATTGCAGAGATTAACATCTTCGGGGAGTAAATCAGGGAGAGCAGTTTTAGTTTCAGATAATTTGTTCATCCTGAGAAAGACTTTTTGGTGGATAGATCTCCTACTTCTCACGCTCGCATTGTCGGCTATCTGCAAAGGTGAATGGCATGAATCCTCTTCGCGCAGGTGAGCTTCTCTGCCAACAGGTGAGGATGTCCCTCCTGTGTTTGTCTGACCACTTAAATCGATTTTCTCACGTTTGTCCGGGTCGTTGTCTGGTTGTCGCCTCGGTTCGGTCCTATTGCCACTCCCAACTGAACCATGGCCTCCATCCGAGAGAGGCCTATTGTGGACAGAAGGAGCAAAAGTGGATGACGTACACGTTCCAGTTGCGTCGGGATTGGTTGCTTTAAGGAACCACGATCGTAGCTTCCGGAGCCTGAAACTTCTCTCATACATCACAATAATCAGTATATGTTTCATTAACAGTTATGAAAGTAAAATTTGGGTTTTATTCTTTTCTTTTTACAATATTTTACATATATCGCACTTACTCATACTGACGGACAATTTAAAATCGTTGACACAATACCAAAGAAAATAAAAAATATTTATCAATCCAACTTTTTGTTGATGCGACAAATCGAGAGACAAATCGATTTATAAAGTTTGAACAACTCTGACCTTTCTATGGGAAAATTCGTAAATGTGTTTACAGCTCAGAAAAGAAAAAACATTTGATTTAGGAAAGCACCAATATTTATAGTATACCTAAGTTTTTGTTCTGTTTTAGTGACTTTTTCGCCTGCGATTATTATATAAAAACTGTTGTCTTTTTTGGAGTGAACAATGTCCCTGGTAAAAATACCCGTTAGGAATCGTTGGAATCTTTTTAGAAGCCTCTAAGATTGCAGTTCGAGTTTTAAGTGAATTTAAAGAGGAATCGTGGAAAGTAATGTGTTGTAATATGTTCCTAAGGGGATACTGGTTGCGTAGTTAATTTCGCGAAATATTTGTAATGGGTTTATGGGGAACCTAAGTGGAAATTATAATCCGAAATTAGTTTTTGAACATTTATTTAAAGGGACCAAATAGGAATTTAATAGGGACATAATTCTAAGAGGATCTAAGCGGGACCTAAGTAGACCTTAAAACGCGAAATTATTTTTCGAGAATTTTTTTTAAATGGATTTAATGGGAATTTAATAGGACACTACGTTTACGGGAAAAGTTACTAAGTATATAATTGCCGTCCTAAGAGGATCTAAGGAGATTTTTAACGGACATTAAAGCGCTAAATTATTTTTGCGGAATTTCTCTAAAGTGGATCTAACAGTAATTTAAGAGGCTGCGTTTACTGGGAAACCGGCAAAGTATAGAATTTTCGTCTTAAGAGGATCTAAGGGGATCTTATGCAGGCATTAAAACATTACATTATTTTTGGTGCGAAATTTCTCTGAGTAGATATAATAGTAATTTAAGAGGCTGCATTTACTAGAAAAATGACTGTATATAATTGTCGTCTTAAGAGGATCTAACGGGATCTTAGACGGACATTAAAACAATACATTTTTTGTACGGAATTTCTCTAAGTGGATGTAATAGGTATTTAAAAGGACTGCGTTGACTGGAAATGCGACTGAGCATAACATTTTCATTCTAAGGGGATCTAAAGGGAACGTAAGTGGACACTCAAAAAATATATTATTTTGTACGGAATTTCTCTAAGTGGATCTAACGGTAATTTAAGAGACTGCGTTTACTGGAAAAAGTTACTAAGTATATAATTGCCGTCTGAAGAGGATCTAAGTGGATCTTAAATAGACATTAAAACGCTAAATTATTTTGTACGGAATTTCTCTAAGTGGATCTAAAGTAATTTAAGAGTTATACTGTGAATTATACTAAATGCCAAAATGATTGATCAATTACACATTACGAATCTTCAGATGAAACGTTTTGACTATAATGTACAACTATATATTTCTTCTTGATTTCACAGCTGAAATTTTACCGCGATTTCGCTGGGAGCAAGTGCAATTTTTAAGATTAGCACCTGCTCCCGGCGAAATCTTGCGGTTGTCCTTATGACAAACTTTTAACTATATATATATATAATACACTGAATACACGATTCAGTGTAACGATCTGTGCCTACTTGAAAGCGCCAGAGCCGCCATTTTTTATGTCGGTCATGTAAAATTTAGTTTATTGTTAATTGTATACATTAGCATTGTGAAGCACATATTGGAACCTTTAAAGGCAACTAATTTATACAAAATAATTTTTCTGCAGATAACAAAAGTTGTGTGAATGTGAATTATAATATAAAAATCATTATGCAGGCCCTAAATGTGTCTTCATACTTCATGATAATTAAAAACAGCAAAAGGAATGAAACTTGTGTAGCATGTGCGTAAGTTAAATACTTAGTAATATTAATATTATGCCAATAATATTATGCAATTCGTGAATACGAACTTTAAATTTAATTTTAATACTTTCTCTGATGAGAATGTAAGAAATGTCTGAAGAATTCATTTTATATATATATATTTTTTTTTACGTTATTTTTTACGATCTTGCCTCTTGTGTGGTTTTGTCCAAAAATTGAATTTTTTATTTTTAATGCTATTTTTTACGAATGGAACAAAAACTATCAAAAAGTGAACCATAGCAAATTTGTGTATCTTTTTTATATGAACAATTTTTGTTTCCTCATCATTTTTCATATCTTGCATAGTTTGACCGCAAAATGGAATTTTTGATATTTCATTATTTTTTTGTGTCATCAAAATTTGAATTTTTGATTTTCCATAAAATTCAAAATATTGTTATGACAAAATTGTAGGGTATTCAAAAAGCAACGATTTTCGCCTCGTGACTTTTTTTTTATATCGTGCGTTTTTTGGCTTGAAATGTTCATTTTCGTTTGTTTGTTGGAATATTGTACATGCTACAACTCCGGTAATTTTTCTTCTATCAAAAAGGTCATAAGAATATTTTGTTCGCCTTTTTCAGTGATATTAATATCCGTCCATAGAATTTTTAAATATTAAAAAACAATGTTCTCAAAAATTTTCAAAATGTGCTCACATTTTGAATTTTTATCCAAAATGACTGACTAACGAACTTGAACTTCATTTTAGGACACTTAAAAAGTATTTCAAAGCCGAATCCAATCTGTGAATTCTTTCGAAAGTTACCATGCTGACAGACTAAACATCAACATACATACCCACCCACATACATACATACAGGCAGACACATTCGCTAAAACCTGTTTTTTGGGTTCAGATGGTCTCAAAACGTGGACATTTGACAAAAACGGGGGGAGGGGGGTCAAATTTTACACAAATCTAATACCTACTCTGATGAGAATGTGAATATATATATTGTAAAAGGACATTTATAATAGGAGAAAATCCTTTTCACTTGATTGTATTGAAAAGGCATCATCACTCTTATCTTACCAAGCCTTTCAGTTGGTTAGGAAAAAGGATTTTGTGCAGCTGGAAAAAAGACATGGATAACATTTTAATTATATGTGCACTACGAATGGAGATGATAAAAAGGATTTTGTGCAGCTGGAAAAAAGACATGGATAACATTTTAATTATATATGCACTACGAATGGAGATGATGAATTTTTGAAACGCATCACTTTTTTCCGTGTTTTGATATTGTAGAATACTAAAGTTTCAAACATTTTTATCATTTATTGAAATAGAAAGTCTCTCAGTGTATGACTAACATAACATAACTAACATAAGACTAAACACAGGACATCAACTGCTTCATGCAATATGGAATCAATTCAGAGAATTCCGAATACAGAATCAAGTTACGGTTATTCCGTATAAAATATCAGGTTAGAGTTGATCTGTATATGGTATCAAGTCCATTTTTATCGAATTTGACATTTGGTTTTTTGATGATAAAATGAATGAAAGTTCTTGGCAATATTTACTATTGTATAGAATTTGTCAATATTTTATTACTCACTGCAGAACATTCTGCTCATTTATTTTATTGCAAAAAATGGAACTGTCAAAAAATAGAATTGATTCCATATATAGAGCAACTCAAAATTGATTTTTTATACGGGATAACCATAACTTGTTTCTTCATACGGACATACAAGAACTTGATTCCATATTGCATGGAACAGTCTATGTTATAAAGTCCTATGTTTAAGTACAGTGTACGGCTCAGTACTATCAAATCTCAAATTTGACAGCTGACAAAAGAGCTGATAAAAGTGAATGTTACGGTGGAAAATAAAGGTTATAAAAAATATGATTGTAACCTTCACTGAGAGTTGGTATTAAATTAACTTTAGAGTTACATTACTATTTCTTATGACACTGAATTTGACAGTTGGTTTGAATTTTTTATCAACTCTTTTGTGAACCAGAACCATAACTAGTTTTCGTTGCGCCCGGTGCGACTTGATAATTTTGCGCCCTCCTCCCAAACGCCACGGGTTAATATTGCGTTAATTTTGTCCAGTTTGCGACCCCTCGCGACCGGCGCCCGTGAGGGGGCACCGACGGCACCACCCTAGTTACGGCTCTGTTGTCAACTGTCAAATTTGACATTAGACGGTAGTGAGATGTACCGAAAAATAAGACTAATACATGCAGGTATCGAATTTTGAAACATCCAATGTCATTCTATGATGTATATATAACAAAGTAAAACAAAAGCATTCAAAAACCACTAGGAACGCAAAACTTCAAGATGAATGGAAGGACAGACGGAGATACAGAAATTATTTCTGTTCAACTGATTTTCTGAAGGTGCAAACCAGTTTTGAATCCATAATCGCTGATTGCTAAAAAATAAAAAAACCGGCCTGTATGTATGGTATTAGTACATACCTCTATATATCAGAAAATATAGCTTCACACGATCCTTAAACAAGAAGCAACCCTATATATCAGTCATATATCTTTCATACATATAATTAAAAACTTAAGGTTATCAACCACCGCAGGGTCCTACTGGGAGCAACTGTCATCTAAAAAATGACATCGACTCCCAGTCCACGTCTCACAACCGTGAGATAAGTGGTCCCAGGACACGAAGACATCATAACGACAGGCCTCCGAAACCCTCGTGTGTTCTGAGGACACGAAGCGACCCAAGGATGGCAGCTTTGTGCATCCATCTCGCAATTGCCGTGGCATATTTTTGGCACGCGGGAATGACTATAAGGTTACGAACCAGTGATGGTTTCGCACCTCCGAGAGCACCTATCACAAGGACAATTACTTGTACCGAATATTTTATCCGTAAATGAAGGAAACTCACAATGGATTGAGATTTGTTTTTGCTAAAATGTAAAAATTTTGAAATAAAGGGAAGTATGCAATTAATAAATGAAAATCCAGTGTCTACTTAAATTTTTGTCAAGTTCTATGGTCAGACTCAGGTTTATGAATATCTCAAACTTAAAGATTGAAAATTTGTTTTAAATTATTCGCGTTCTTTAAATGTCGAAAAAGTTGGAATTTTTGAGTTAATTAATTATTAACGATGGCAGAGCTTGCGAGCACGCGAAGTATACCGACGCCTATCATGCACTTCGAACTTTGCCTTGTCCCGAAGGTGACCGCGCAACGTATCTAAGAAGGACTTATACTCTCCAGTGCCGATGAATTAGCTAT
The DNA here is from genome assembly GCA_011634705.1 of Andricus grossulariae. Taxonomy (NCBI): domain Eukaryota; kingdom Metazoa; phylum Arthropoda; class Insecta; order Hymenoptera; family Cynipidae; genus Andricus; species Andricus grossulariae. The sequence continues at coordinate 160,928,286 of JAABKJ010075445.1, read as the reverse complement.
CTTAAAACTACACTGAATTTAAATTGTTAATAAAACACTGAATTTAAATGGAAGTGACAATCCCACCGCTGCCACAAAATCAGCTGTCACGTCCCGAGCAAAAGGCGAGGGTAGATAGGAAAATAGGAAAAGAGAGAGGCCAGAGTGCTGATTAAGTCAGGCTGGTAAGACCTGGCCATTTATTTATTGTGGGTCGTGTGTGACTTGTCAGTCCTAAGTGAACAGTGCTAGTGTGTAGAGTTTTAAATAAATAAAGGTAGTTAATATTTGACAGTTTTATTAAAGAGAAGGACAGATGAATAGTATACAGTTTCAATAAAATAACTTACGTTTACCTTTCTAGCAAGAAAGGGCGAGAGAAGGTTTGCGTGTAGATTTGTATCTCCATGTTTATCGTAGAGCAGCGACGGAACTCTTTTGTTTGATATTTACTTTGAATGTAAAATCAAGAATGAGTCTCTTCCGCGAACGTTAACACTGCTGACTTTATTCAGAATGAACTATACGACTACCGAAAGTTCTCAGTCGAAGGGACTTATGTTCGAAGTTATATTCTACGCTACTATTTCGCGGTGAGATAAAAGCTCGATACTAAATCAAAGCGGTTCTCCGTTTAGAGATATTTCACGGTGAGGTAAAAGCTTGCGACTTAATCAAGGCGGTTCGTAAATGATGTGGACTGTATGACTGCCGAGAACGTAAGACGATTGACAAGGGTAACGTAGGGGTTTATATATGCTTGACACTTTGATAAAGTCACGAACTTTCTTAGAAGCAACTGGCACAACGTAAGCAAGGCGCGTTTCGGTCACAATGTCACCAAGTGACAGAGTGATTATCCTTCCATGGTAATATACTTTATGTATCCTATGATTTTTATCTTACCGACCGTAGTGCAGGTACCATAGTTAGGTTCAAACTCAGAGAAGATCGGTAATACTATTGTTTATAATTAGTGGCGTTATCCTGTATCACGTGGGATAAGAAAGATTATGTTTTGTTATCGATGTTACATAAAATGTGTAATATTGCGGGATGTAACAAAGATTTGGAAGCAGTTGGAGAATATGGAGAAAAAGCAAAGGATGGGTGAGAAAGGGAGAAAATGTGATATGGAAAAGTTGGAAGAAAGAGTGAGAAAGCTAGAATGTAAGTCTGAGGATATAAAGAAAGGGGATGAAGGGGTAAGAAAAGGAGAAAGAATAAAAGAAGTGAATGAGAACGTTTCCCTAGAAAATGTGAGAATGAGGAAAAGATTGAGAGAGTTAAGCGTTTGTAATTTAATTTGAAATAATATAGTACCCACATTTAGATTATTCAAAAAAATTTACTTTTCTATTTAGAAAAAAATAACATTATTCTCCTGTTTTTAAGGCATTTTGATCTGTGGAAAGTGCTATCGATATAGTGGAAGAAATATTTTCTTTTTTAGTTTAAGTGAGACAGTATTACAATGTATTTTACTATTACAATTAATTAAATTGAAAAGTAACTGATTCATTAGTTTGAATGATCAGTAGTGACATAATTATGTAGTTGAATTTTTACTTATTTAAATTTAGAGAGTACGTTCCCAAAAAATAAATTATCACAATTTTTACAGAACCAATAAATCTACTGTCGAGGGCCACCATTATTTGCTGAAACACCATCATGTTCTCGTCACTTACTTTTCATTTTCTAACATTAGAAGTATGCAAAATTCAAAATCCATTATTGAACCAATTTTTGAATATTCCGTTTAGAAAATATTTGATGCAATAATTAACAATTTTGAATTAAAATTGATAAAAATTCAAACAAAAACATATTGAACGATTTTGAATCGAAAACGTTCCAAATCATACAATCTTAGATGAGGTAAAATTTGGCAAAAATGACAATACTACGAAAAGAATGAAAATAAGAATATAACAAGTATAATTTATAAATAAGAAGTTTGAAATCTAATAATTTGGAATTAAGAGTGTTTGAAGTTGAAAATTTGTGGAAGGGTGTTGAAATTCTACCATTTCTAATTCAAAGCGTTGAAAATTGAATAATTTAATTTTCAATTGAAGAATCTCGAAACTGAATGATTTCAGATTAAAATTTTGAAAAAAAATCAATTTAGAATCTTGACATTGTATTATTTCTAAATAAAAGCGTTTAAAATTGAATACTTTCAAATTAAGATTTTGAAATTTATTAATTTTCAATTCGAAACGTTGCAGGGATACTTCATATCAAATGTACGCAGAAAGTATTGAAATTATAGTAAAATTTCAAAGATTATATAAAAATATGAATTGTCATATTTTTTATTTAATACACAATTCTAAATTGTTTTTCGGATGTTAGAAATTTCGCTAAACTGAAAAAGTGGTAAAAAAAGATGATATTTAAAATGTCAAAAATAGTAAAAAAGTTTTTTTTTTAATTTTTGAAGAGTGGTTTTTCAAGTTTTTCGGTCGCGAATAGAAAATTATCATTTTGGAAAATTCAAGTCCCCGATTTTATTCCAACTGTTAGAAATTGCTCAAGAATATTTAGTATCAGTGTAGATTGTTTTCAGGGCTGTTCACTTATCATGGCGAAAATGAACAAAATTTTTTTAATTTAAAAAAATTAATGATTAATGATTCCATAACATTTTCGTTGCAATATATTCGTTGCAGTTCAACCATTAGATTCTTTTACTTCGTCTTTAATTTCGCGGTCTTCCCAGCGTACGGAAACAGTTAAAAGTTGTTTACAAATAAAAATATAAAAATTTATGTAAGAATATTTGTTTCAAATTTCCTATAACTTCAGCACTTTTTGCATAAATTTGTGCAAAAGTTTTTTTTCTAGTCCGATCAATAGTAGAAGAGATCAAATTTGTTAAAATATGTTCCAATTTTCAAAACTCTAACTTTCAATTAACAATATTTGCCAATTTTAGGGTATATTTTAAACTTCCAAGGAACTTTAGAGAGCCTTAAAAAGTTTCCAGGGATTTAAAAATATTGCAAAAGTTTTGAAAATAATATTTCAGGGTTATTTAAAAGATTCCAAGACACTCTTAATAAATTTTAATAATTTCGAAGGATTTTATATGAATTTTAAAGATTTTCAAATACTTTAGGGTATTTTGAAATATTCCAAGGAATTTTTAATATATTTTAAACCTAGACGGTATTCGAAAGGATTTTAAAGATTTCCAGAAATTATTAATAGATTACTACCATTTAATGGTATTCCAAGGGATTTCAAATATTTTAGGGTATTTTTAAAACTTCCAAAGAATTTTAAAAAGCCTTAAAAAGTTTAGAGGGGTTTCCAAATATTTCAAAGGATTAGAAATACTTTAGGGTATTTTAAAGGTTCTTAGGATTTTTTTTTAATTTTCATCATTTGAAGGGATTTCAATGGATTTAAAACATTTTAGGGTATTTAAAAGGTTTTAGTTATAAGTGTTTTTTTTTATTTCAAGGTTTTGTGAAAGATTCCAAGACATTTTTAATAGATTTCAATAATTTGAAGGAATTTTCAAGGACTTAAAAATTTGTTTAATTATTTTATGGTATTTCAAAAGATTCCACGGAATTTTTAATATATTTAAAAATTGGAAGGTATTTGAAAGGATTTTAAAGATTTCAGAGTTATTTGAAAGATTTTAAGAAATTTTTAATGGATTAGAATCATTTAAAGAGGTTCCAAAGGATTTAAAAAATTTGACGGTATTTTTAAAACTTATAGAGAATTTTTAATAGATTTAAATTATTTGAAGGGATTTCCAAGGATTTTAGTAATTTCAAAATATTGCAAAGATTGTGAAATATTCCAGGGTTATTCAAAATATTCCAAGACTTTTTTGATATATTTCAAACATTTGAAGGGATTTTAAACGATTTTAAACATTTTAGGGTATTTGTGAAAATTTCAAGGAAATTTTAATAGATTTCAATCATTTCAAGGGATTTCAACAGATATTCCATATTTTAAAATATTTTAGGGTATTTCAAAATATTTCAAGTAATTTTCATTATATTTTTATACATTGAAGGTATTCGAAAGGATTTTTAAGATTTTAGGGTTTTTTAATAGATTTCCAGGCATTTTTAATAGATGTCAATCATTTGAAGGGTATTCAAAAGATAATAAGGAATTTGAAATATTTTAGGGTATTTCAAAAGATTCCAAGGAATTTTTAATATATTCTGAAAATTAAAGGTATTCGAAAGGATTTTAAAGATTTTAGGGTATTTTAAAACATTACAAAGAATTTTAATACATTGTAATAATTTGAAGGGATTTCAAAGAATATTTGAGATTTTGAAATATTTAAGGGTATTTCAAAAGATTCCAATACATTTTTAATATATTTTAATAAATTGATTTATTTGAACGGATTTTAAAGATTTTAGGCTTTTTAAAAGGATTTCTAGACATTTTGCGTAGATTTCAATCATTTGAAGGGATTTCAAAAGATTTGAAAGATTTTAGGGTATTTTGAAAACTTCCAAAGAATTTTAAAAAGCCTTAAAAAGTTTAGAGGGATTTCTAAATGTTTCAAAGGATTTAAAATATTTTAAGGTATTTTCTATCATGAAAAATTCCGATTTTGTTGGTTATCTAGTTTCGTAGTGCAACCCTTCATTTCAAAATTCACATTTCACTCAATATTTTTCACATGTCAATATTTTGTTTGTCAGGTTCAAATCTTATTTCAGAGAACACTCAAAGTTACCTTCGACATGCGACGTGAATTTAATAACAATAACAATAAAATGTGAAAAATAAAAAGTGAAATGTGAAATGTGACATTATATACACATTATGACTTTGTAAAGCTCTTTACCTGGGATGATTGCTAGAGAGATTGGTCAGTGATCTGGGTCGGTGCAGTGTTCTGGAACGAACGTGTTGTTCAAATAATCAGCTCGCGAATTCTAGATTAATCTAAAAATCTGTCTTAAGAAATGCTTTAAAATCTTAGAAATCCCTTTAAAATTATTTTAATCTTTTGAAATCCGTAGAAATCTTTCCGATTATCTTTAAATCCGTTAAAATATTTTAAAGTACACTAAAATCCATTAAGACCGATTAAAATTCTCCGAAATCTCTTAAAATCCTTTATATTACTCGGAAATCTTGTAACATTCCGTTAAATCTTTTAAAATTCTTAAAAATCTTTGTAAATCTTTTCATATACCCTATAATTTTTCAAAATCTCTTCAGATCCCTTCAAATCTTCAAAATCTCATTGGAATTCCCAGATATACTTTAAAATTTGGGAAAATACTTTCGTACCATATGAAATCCTTTAAAATCCTTTGAAATCCCGAGAATTTTATTGAAATCTCTTGAAATTTTGAGAATATTCGAAAATATTTTCGAATTATCTGAAATCTCTTTAAATCCTTTAAAATTCCGTGAAATCCTCGAAAATCCTTCATATCTCTTAAGATCCGTGAAAATTCTTTGCAATCCTTGTAATTTTTTTTTAATCCCGTATAATCCTCGAAATATCATTGAAATCCTCTGATATCCTCAAAAAGTCGTAAAAATACTTCGTCATCGCATAAAATTCTTTAAAATATTTTGAAATATTGTGAATTTTTAAAAAACCTCTTGAAATTCTTACAAATATTCATATTATTTTGGAATTATTTGAAATCTCCTAAAATCCTTTAAAATTTCGTAAAAACATCTAAAACCCTTTGCATCTCTTAGAATGCGGTTAAAAATTCTTTAATTCTTCCAAACCTTTTGAAATCCCTTAAAATCTTCAAAATACCATTGAAACCCTTTGATATCATTTAAAAATCGTAAATATACTTCGACATTACTTAAAATCCTTTAAAATGTTGTTACTTTTTTAATATTTTACAATCTCTTAAGACCCTCCAAAAACTATGAAATTCGGTAAAATATTTCGAAATCTTACGAGATCCCTTCAAATCTTTGAAATCCCTTTATAATTTATTCAAATATTTCAAGTGGGTGGAAATTTCTCCGAATTTCTTAAAATCCCTTACAGTATGTGTAAGTACATTAAAATCTTTTAAAGTCATTTAGATTATTTGAAATCCCTTAAAAGTCTTGATAAAATTTCGAAATACTTTTAAATCCGTTGAAATTCATTATGATTCTTTGAAATCTCTGAAAATTTTCAAAGATCCATCGATTCCTTTTGAAATATTATAAAATGTCTTCAAATACCTTTAAATCTTCGAAACCCCATTAAAATATTTATTGTATATCTATATATATATATAATATATATTTTATTATTATTAACATTAATCATAACATTAATTAATTTCAAAAATTCAGAAAAACAGTTTTTATGAACTAAAAAACTATTTTCTTGGATATACATGGAAATTTGGTTGAATAACACAAATTTTGGTTGATTTAACAAAATATTTGATAGACCCAACAACATTTCTTTGTTGAATAAACCAAATACTCCATCTAACAATATATTTGGTTAAAGCCATCAACAAATTTAGTGGGGCCAACCAAATATTTTGTTGTTCATATAATATAATATAATCACCATATTCTATGGTTGAACGAACGAAAATTAAAAAAAAATCATATTTTTTTAGTTTTCACCCCCTAGTATTGTTGAAATACCCAAAAAATTATCTTTTTCAAATTTGAACGCGAGAATATGGTACTAACATAACTTATAATAATATTAATAATAATGTTAACTTTTTTTAAAATAATCATGAATAGATAAGATTTTAATTCACACTAACTTTTCAACCAATTTGTTATTATTTCAAGAATTAAAATTTTATTAAACAATGACTTTCTGGTAGAAGTCACGATATAGGTTTATTTGTTTGAATAATTTTTAATCTGTTTAAACAATACTTTATTTAGGGAAGCGTCTTCGAGATATCATGTTATTCAATAAATTTGGATATTCTTAAGTACCTTTTTGTTTATTATTGTGCCACTTAGTTTTTTAAACAATTATTTAACTAATTTTTGTAGTTTGAAAACTATTTCAAATTTTGAAATTACCTGAAGACTCTTTATAGATATATGTTAACAATCTCGAATTCTAAAGTCACTGTATAATAATGATAACCAAATAATACTTTTTATTTTTTTAAATAAGAAAAGACATTTATTTTTAATAATGATATTGATTGCTGTTTTGATAAAATTAGTCTTTTTGGTATGAAAACCCATCTCTATTGGTACAAATTTAATATTTTTTGGTTGAAAATTCATCTTTTTGGTTGAAAATTCATGTTCATGTATATTATGGAAAATTCGTGTTTTTGATAGAAAATTCCTCTTCTTGTTTAAAAATTCATCTTTTAGGTTTGAAATTCAAATAATCTGTTAAAAATTCACCTATTTTATAGAAAAGTCTTCTTTTTTGGCATTCAACCTTTTTTTTTTAAATTCGTTTTTTTTTTGGTTTAAAATTGTTTTTAACTGAAAATGTAACTATTCTCTTTTTTGTTAAAAATTGATATTTTCTAGTTGAAAATTTTACTATTTGGTTGAAAATTTATATTCATATATTTTGTTGAAAATTCGTCTTTCCTGGTAGAAAATTAATCTGCATGGTTAAAAAATCACCTTTTTGTTTCAAAATTAATCTTTTTTTGGTGAAAATGAAACTTCTTGGTTGAAAGTTGAACTACTTTGTTGAAAGAAAAATTTTGTTCGAAGTTTAATATTCTTGGTTAACAATTGGACTGCTTTGTTCAATATTCATTTTTTTCGGTTGAATCTTAATTTTTTTATCTAAAAATTTAACTATTCTATTTTCGCTCAAAATTGATAATTTCTAGTTGAAAATTCAACTATTTAGTTCAAAATGCATGTCCATGTCTATTGTGGAAAATTCGTCTTTTTGATAGATTGCAACAATGTAAGCTGTACTTAGGACAATTCGGTTATGAACACATTCGAGATTTGGAAGTCTGCGTCAGCCTTGACGAGGTGAGATGTATAATCGAGGAACAGACGAATTGATAGGCAAGCTTTTATGCATATGTATGATCTTACGTGTGGTGATATCAAGGGCCCTCAGCTCGTTCTTCGTCCAGTGAACGAACCTAAACGAGTAGAGCAGAACGGGTATCTTCTTCGGAGACACTCTTTAACTGATGTTACGTCCTTAATATGGCTTCGAGGCACGCCCAGGCATGTATGGTTCTCTCATGTGTTAAGATGTCTCCTAACACTTATATCCACAAGCTCAGAGACCTTGGGATCGCCAACAACCTTTCTTTCTTCAGGTGAATTTTGGCACATTTATTTAATCCAAAGTCCATCCCAATCTCTCCTGTGTACCTCTTGACAATATTTATAACAGTTTGAAGTTTGCTTCTACCAGAGGCATAGATCCTCAGGTCATCCATATGCAATACATGAGTGATGACCTTATACTCGCAATGGTTAGTGTCGCCACAGAGGGATTCAGAAGAATTTCGTATTTCCAGAGATACAGGTAGAAGTGTGATGCAAAAAAGCAAAGGGTACATGGTATCGCCCTGAAAGACGCCAATCTAGAGGGAATGTTGTTCGTTGTCACACGATAATTTCCAGATGAGGTAGTAAATCTACTTTTCCAAAGGTGCATCAATCTCTCCATATCTTTCTGGCACCACAGAGTGTGCATACGCGTCATTAATCCTCCGCGAAGAGGGATAAATCTGGCATCGTTCCAGTCTAACACGTCATCCTTGAGTTGATTCGTCCTCTCAAAGTGGGCGTTTTTCCGGTTTGCCGTCGTGTTTCCAGTTAAATTATTATTTGCAGCATCCCGAACTCTACGGTGATCGGCACGGTGTGCCGAATGATTGTCGGGTGCTCTGCGCCTTCGATCGTTTTGAACTACATCTACAACTTGTTGGTCGTTTGATCGTGTTATTGTTATTCATACGAGTAGGTGAAAAGGGTTTGTCTGTCCTTGCAGAGCCCGCATGTAAGGATAAGGCTGCATACTCTAAACGGTCGCCCGTTATCCCCGAGACACTGTTTAGGACACCTCGCTCAGGTGCCATTCAGCTTTCGGCACGGTTGTTACTCCTTCGCTGAGGGGTTATTCCTTCGGGACAATCCCTGGAAAATTGTCCGCGACTGCTTTTTAATAATTGTGACCACATTCAGCAGAAACCCTTGGTACAGGGATCCTCTATCCGCAACCAAATTTTAGGCCGTGTTATCTACAGATCCTAATTAATTATTTAATTAATAATTAAGACAAGTGATTAATAAAAAAGGGGTTTCTCATGGAGAAAGAATAAGATTCCTTGTATAATAACGAATTTTATTACTTATTCCTGCTCTAAGCTATTTGTACAAACAATTTTTTAGTCCCTAGACATTATATATTTATATTATCATTATATATTTGATATCAAAAGTATTGTAGAATCCGTGTAATGTACCTCTCGGTTGAGGATTTTTCGCCAAATTAAATCTTCATTTTATTACATGGGCTGCACTTCGGGAAAGCTTCGTTTTACTATAATTATACATTTTCTGAATAGCGATTGATAGCAAAAATTACTTGAAAAAGATAGATGCCTAGTTGCGATCTTGTTTTAAATCTTCGGAGCAGGACTAAAAGAATTTCCTCTTATTTTCGCTTCCTTGAAACACTACTAATGAATTTATTTTTTGCATTCATATAGTTGTTATTCTAAAATAATTTCATATAAAAGCTCATATTATAGCACAGACATATTTAGCCATTTTGGCGATTGCTCGGTTGAAAATAATCAAGGCAACAGGCATTAGGACCAGGGTAGAATGGTTTTTCATTTTTTCTGAAAAAATGACTGATTGCTAGATTGATAAAGAATTTGAATACCAGTGTAACTGATTATTTTTTAAACGCTTTATCACATTATATAATATATGCTACATTTCTCATCTCAAAAATTATATGTTGGCCTCGAGCTTGTCCTTGTGAGATATTCGTATTTCATAGATCAGTTTTTCAAATAATTTACAAATTTTGTGGATACATTTTTGAAGTTATGTGGATAAGGCTATTTATGGAAACAAATGATATTTTCCTACTAGTGAATTTATTATAAAATTTGTTTCTAAACCTCATGGTTCGTTTTTACACCAGAATTTTCTTTTGAGCAGTCAAAAGTATCAATATAAACATTTTATGGTTGCCTAAAAACCAAAAGTTTTCTTAGATGTCAGGCATTCAATATCATAGAACAGTTTTCAAATTTCAATGAGTTTGAATGAAAATTCTTTCGAGGAAAGTAAGTTTAATGTTTCATTTTTAGTCTGTGTTTCTGGATTGAAAGCAGAAATTTTGTCAGTTTTATTTTTACTTCTATTGAGCTGAAAGCAAAGAATTATTTTATAAGTTGAGAAAGGAAGTTGTTCATTTCAATTATTTTGATTAATATTGTAATTAGTTAGAGTGGGGTAGCTTACTTATTTTCATCATTTTCCTTATTATGAAATGAAATCATTTTTTTAAAATCCTTCTTGAAATCTTTAAATATCACAGTCAAAACATATTAAGTTTTAAAAAAATAGTATATATAGTACAAAAAGGTAATTATCTATCAAAAGAGATGGATTTTTAACCAAAATTTTCTGAATTTTCAAGCTGAGGAGACAAATATTTTTCTAAATTGTTGACCTTCATGCCGGCAAAGATGAACCCTCATCCAAATAGTTAAATTCACAGCAAACAACAAAATTATTCTAGTCCAAAGAGTTGCATTTACAATCAAATAGTTGAACTTTCAACCTTCAAAAACGCATGCACAAAAAAAAGGTTGAATTTCTGAATTGAAACAATGGTAGAATGTTTAAACAAAATATATTGAACTGAAACAAAAAACAGTTGAATTTTTGAACAAATAGTTGATTTTTAGGCTCGAAAGCTAAATTTTTCAGAAGAAAGTTGAATATTCAGCCAAGAACTTTTGAATGCAAAAATGATTTAATATTCAATTCAAAAAGACATATTTTTAACACAGCAGTCGTAATTTCAAACTAAAAAGATCTGAATAAATAAGACCCCCTTCTTAAAATCATCAAAAAACACAAAGTAGTGGGTAAAGAAGCTTTTCCGTACAAAGCAGCGGAAAAGTCTGCTGAAACACTTGGCCTTGGCATAATATCAGGAGTGAGAAAAATGCATCAAGTTTTCTGTGAACAGCTTCTCGAAGCCAATTATGTGTATTATAGTTTATTTCTTTACTCTTGTTCAATACCTATTTTTGATTTCAATCGTCAAATTGATCGCAGTCGCATTTCAATTGTAATATGTATCACCTGTTCCTTATAGGGCTATGTAGCCCTAGGAACTCTTCTTAAATAAATACAAATAAATACAAATACAAATACAAATACAATTATTCTGCCAAGCAACAATTATCATAATGACGTGGGGCTATGATTCTGATAGTCCCAGAAAGTAATGCTGATTCGAAATGCGCAAGTGCAAGCTTGAAGTTAATGCTAGAATAGTTATTTGTGATACAAGCGCGACAAATATTTGATTGTGTGCGAATGATGCAATGACACGAGTTAGCAATCACTTATGCGCACGTGTATCACACGCTATTTCTTGCAACGCCCATTCGAAAAAGTTGTGTGAGGAGGAGTTAACGAGAAATACTAATTTTACATTGCATAGAGTGGAGTTAAGTCTTCCCACCCCCGAACCGTCTGCTGCCCCAAAACGAAAAAATTAGTCAAAGTAGGCGCCGAGCAGCTTTTTCACCAGTTAGGCGCGAGGGTGCGTTAAAGTCTAAATTTAACCAGGAAAAAATTGCTGGCCCACTTTTTATCCTACATGATTTCAAATAGTTCAAAAGAAGCTATTTTTTTAAATCGAATTTTTCTTTAAATATGTTTCTTTTTCAAAAAATCCATTCCAATTTTGATTTTCGAAAAAAAAAAAAATATATATATCGTTATTAAGGTCTTGAAGCACATGCGCATTCGACAAAAAACGCGGAGCGCGGACGTTGCAGAACGACCGAGCGACATTAGGACAGCCTTAATACTAATTACATTTCAAATAGATCTGTCGAGACCAATTTCTAAAAGAGAACAAAAAAATGATAACACTTTCAACTACTAACTATACCCCATTTTTTGTCAGTTACTTAAAAATCAATAAAAAATGTAGACTAAGATATATCTATTTCATTAACAAAATATTAGACAAATAGAGAAACTTACCCTGATGATCAGTGAAATGTATTATTGTTAGGGAGGATGGTTTATGAAGAGTATAGAGGTCTGAGATAAGGTTGACATAATCCTTCGTTCATAATGTAGCTGAAGTAGCTGTCATTAAAATAATACTAGAGATAAAAAATGTTGAACACGTTGACAACTTCATTTTTCAAGATTAGAATCTCTATTTTCTAAAATATAAAAATACTTCGAATATGTTATATTTATATGATTATGTATATTAGGGTGGGTGGAAAACAAACCTTTTTTGAAATACGAACATGACTACTGCTCAATAGTTACTAGATGTTATCACAAATAAAAAACTCTAATGACTTTTCAAAATCTGAAATATCCCACCATAGGACCATTTTCGATTTCAACAAGTCATTAGAGATTTTTATTTGCAATAACACACACATTGACACTGCGGGACTGTAAATTGCATACATTAAAATCATAGCCTTAATTTATATAACTGCAGCAGTTCGCACATTATTATGTACTTTTGTAATGTCGTTCGTTCTTCTTATATGAATTTCTCCTAACGCTACTTAAAAAGAAACTATCATTTAGTTGAATTGTACATGCAATACAACGCTGATGTGCACGAATACATAATCCTATACATGTGTATAAGAGACAGAGTTTGAATCTTTTCAAAAAATTTAAATATCTCTTGAACTAACTCGAATTTTTTAAAATTATGATTTATTGTTCAATTGCTATTTCTACATAAAAATTAATCAATTTCACTTACAAATCGAAAATGTTGAAAATAAATCAATTAAAATTGTAACATTCAAACTTTAATTTCAGATCTCTGAAATTTGAATGATTCAGGACTTACTATTTGAAACAATTCAGTTTCAAATTATGTAGTTTTTAATATCTGATTTATAGTTTTTGATTTTAAATAAAGTCAAATATTGCTAAATATTAAAAAACTGCTCTTTTTCTTCTTAAAAAATGTTTAAATTGAGTAAGTTAAAAACAGGATTTTCAATTTAATAAAAGTTGATAAATATGAATATATTAATTTGAAAAAAGTTGAATTTGAACGGCTAATATTTATTTTAAATATTTTATGTTTGGTTCGGAATTTATCTTGTTTGGTTAAAAATGTTATTATTTGGTTGAAAACTTAATTATTTTGTTGAAAATGCAACTATATTGTCCAAAAGTCATATTTTTTCAAAAATTCAACTACTTTGTTCAAAATTCATTCTTTTGGTTGAAGGTTCATTTCTTTGGTTGACAATTTAACTATTTTGATGAAATTTCGTTTCATGTTTGGTTGAAAATAAATTTGTTAAACTAACAATTAAGCTACTCCATTTTTGGTTAAAAATTTATCTTTTTTAGTTAAAAATTTTACTATTTGGCTAAAATGTTATCTTTTTTAGATGAAGGTTCAACTTTTTGGTTGAAAATTCATTGATTTTGTCGAAAATTCGACTTTTTGGTAGAAAAGTCGATTATTTAAGTTGAAGTTAAACTGCTTTGTGAAAAAAATTAATTTTTTTATGAAGGATTCATAATTATATTTGAAAATTCAACTATTCCAGTTAAAGATTCATCATTTTAGTTTAAAAAAATTTGTATTTGAAGTAAATTTTTTAAACTGAATATTTAACTATGCCAGCTGAATATTACATTATTTTAGTTAAAAGGTAATTTCTTTAGTTGAAAATTTATTTTTTAACTAAAAATTTAACTATTCAATTATTTATTAAAAATCATATTTTTTAATTGAAAATTCAATTATTCTAGTTAAATATTCATCTTTTTGGTTTAAAATGCAACTATTTCATTTGAAGATTCTTCATTTTAATGGAAAATTCATTATTTGCGTTTGAAAACTTAATTCTTATTAATTATTTAATTTTTCATTTTTTTTAAACTGACAATTAAAGTATTCTATTTTTGGTGAAAAATTTATCTTTTTAAATTAAAAATTTAACTATTTGGTTAAAACTTTATCCTTTCGGGTGTAAAGTTCAACTTTTTGGTTAAAAATTCATGTAATTTGTTGCAAATTTTTCCTTCTTGTTAGAAATTTAATCCTCTTGATTGAAAATTGATCATTTTTAGTTAAAAATACAATTGTTTGGTTGAAATATCAATTGTTACATGCTTCGTAAGGAATTCATCTTTTTTGGTTGAAAAGTCGATTATTTGATATAAATTTGAACTACTCGAAAAAAATCTTTTTTCATTATTAAGGACTCATAATTATAGTAAAAAATTCAACTATTTTATTTTAAATTAACTTTTAAGAGTTTTAATGAAAACCGAAAAAGTCCAATTTTACACAAAACTAACACGCTCTGATTAGGATTAGAATGTAAAAAGTACGCAAAATGTCCTATCACGCAGCTGTCCCAACCTTCGAATTAAAAATTTGCTTTCATCTCCGTTTGAATTCATTTGCAATCTTTACAATCTTTGAATTAGTTAGAAATCTGTTCATAGGGTCGTGAATAAATGGATCTCTCTAAATTGGATCTCGTGTTTTGCGCTTGATAATGTCTTTACCTTGCGCTACATGCTCTGTCTATGAACTTAATTTCCCACATTTCCGCAGAGACCTTTGACAATTGAATGCAAATCATCAACAATTGTAATTTGGTGATTGTGGATTCTCTTTTGTTAAAGCTTTCTTTGCTTTAACGAACACATTTTCTTCAGGTGTCCCGTACTACTCTCTCGAATAAAATTTGTCCCAAATGCGAACTTATTATATTATGTTCAATTCTAATATACTAAATGTATATTTTATTAATTTTTGTATGTTGGTCAAGAACTGCCCATTCAAATATTTTCAATAAAGTACAAATTTCATTTGTCATGATGACTTTAATATTTCTTCTCTATTTTGCATTAATCTCTATTCGAGGCTACTTTGAAAATTATATAATTCACATAAGTTTATATTATTACAATTCATAATGTGCATTAATATTGAAACAGATGTATTTTCATCGTTTTGTTCTTATTATTAAAGATAAAGTGCGCCTTTTATAAAAAAAGGTCGAAAGCAAATGTTTAGATCTAATTCATGCGAACAATTTTGTGATTAAAATTTTTATTGTACCATGTATCTTTTTCCAAAAATTTTATTTTATATTTTCAATGCTATCTAGTAAAAAGACGACAACAATCACAGACAGACAGACACCATCGTGAAATTTGTTACTTCAGATTCAGGGCGTCTCAAAACGTGGAGACTTAAAGAAATCCGCGATAGTCAGTTTTCACATAAAACTTATACCTTCTGAATCTGAAGATAATGTAAAAATAAAAAATTTTAATTTCGAACGAAACAACGCAGAGCACGGAAAAAAGTCCTTGAAAGCAATTTTAGCTTTTAAAGAGTGCTACAAAATTTGATTGAACCATGTTTTAATAGGACTTGTCATTTTGGTTTTATTTATCGAAAATATCATGCAAAAAATCGACAACTGAAACGTTGATCCAAAGGACGCGAAATAGCTTTTAAAAGTTTTCATTTTATTCATCAAAGATGCTACAAAAGAGTATCTATTTTCAGCATAACAATACAAGATAGGGCAGAAAGCCTGAAGAAGGCACGGAGAAAAATGGAAGTTTAGTCTGGCCACCCATACTATATGCAGACTGACTATATTGGAGAATCAACTATATGGCTAAAGCGCCTATCTCTAGATGGCTGAAACACAAGGCTCAAATTAATCATTCGGAAGAGTCAACTTGCTCATCTCTCGACAGCTCGATCGGCCATCTTTGAGGGTCGATTTGCATATCCTATATTTGATATATTTGTTGCTTTTTTTCTTCGTATTCCAGTATTTCTCTTATAAGAGACTAGAAATTATAAAATCAAGTGGGACGTACGAAACTTGAACATTTATATAAAATAAATAAAATCTGAAGTAATTTTTTATTAGTTATCCTAAACTTTTTATTGAAAAACACATCAAAATAAGACTTTTTCAAATTAATAATAAAAAACCTTCTTCCGAGGTAAATTTAAGAAATAATAATCAACAGAAAAAAATTTTCTCTTCCAACTGTTATCCGGATATATCTTATCCACTTCGTAGACTTTTTTTTTAACTTCAATATTAATACAATTTTTATAATTGGTTCAAAATTTGACCGTTTTATAAAATTGGGAATACACCCATTGGAAAAATTAGAACAGTGTAATGTTTATAAATTGGATTTTTCATGAAACTAAAAGATCGCTAGAGACTAGAAGGAATGAGCATTTCAGAAATATTAACCACTGTACTAAAAACCATAAAGAAATTGCTAGACACATTCACTCCGTTCATAATGGAAACTCAAATTATATCTTTTTTCCGAATTTTAAGAATTTTGCCGAACATTTTGCCTTGAGAATTTGGAAGATTTCAAGAGAATAAAAAAGTTTTCTTAAAATTCCTGGTAAAATTTAAATAATGTTTTATTTGGTAAATCAATTTTAAGAGAGTATTAAAAAATGATTCTCTAAGATTTCGAAAAATAATGAAAGAAATTTTTAATCAAAATTTTTCAATTCTTCACGTTTATAACATTTTACAAAAAAATTCGTGTTAGTTTAAGAAATATTAAAAAGTTTTGCAAAGATTCCATAAGATTTAAAACAAAATGTCGATTTCATAAAATTAAAAAAAAATCGATTTCTAAAGATTTCCAAGAAAAAATTTAGAATATTTTCAAGAATGAAAGTTTTCAAGAGAATGAAAAACTTTTCTAGATAAAATTGAACAAGATTTCAAACCATTTCGAAAGATTTACAAAATTGTCAGAAAAGTATGTGGAAGATTTTAAGGCAATTTTTTCATTTTGCTGAATTAAACATTTTTGTTAGGAAAAAACTACTCATTTCAAAAGATATTGAGAAGTTTTGAAAAAATTTCAAAAATTATTTAAACCAGAGAACAATTTCAAAAAAGTATAACAAAATGTAGATTTCTGAAGATTTCAAAAAAAGATGTTTTTTAGTAATTTTGAAAGGTTTCAAGAGAATAAAAGTTTACTTTTAAAGAATGCAGAAGATTTTAAAGCAAAATTTTTTTATTTTGCAAGACTACACAATTTTTTTAATTTTTCAAAAAAAATGATTTTTTACTTTGTAAAATTGAATTAAAGATAAAATTGAAAATTATTTGAAAATATTTCCAAAATTAAATCCGGAAGATTTTAAGGCAATTTTTGGTATTTTGCAGAATTTTGAAAAAATTGTAGAAAAAATCTAACACATTTTAAACTATATTTAGAAATTTTGAACATTTTTCAGAATAATTTTAAGAAATTTAAAACAAAATGTAGATTTAAATAAATTTTTCGTTGAAAACTAAAATTTTTTTTAGTGAAATTTTTATAAGTTAAAATTTTTAGTTTTTTTTCTCGATAAAATTGACCCAAAAAGTTCCAAGGATTCTGGAATATTTCTCAAAATGTATTAAGAATTTTAAAATTAAATATTAAAAATCATCAAATATAGAATAAATCATTAGGAAATCATTGAAATCTTTGTTCAATCTTTGAAATCTATCTGAAATCTTTGTGAAATAATAGAAGTCTTTTCCAATTGTCGGTCAGGTGCTTTAACCACTAAGCTACTAGAGAAATCGAAGGCAGATACTTATAATACCACCGGAACGACAGAGAATGATCTTTTTTCAGAAATTAAAAATGTTTAATTTCTGAAGAAAGATCTTTCTCATTCGCTCCGGTGCGAAGAAGAATTATCACGTTTTTCGATTGCCGGTCAGGTGCTTTAACCACTAAGCTACTAGACAGATCGAAGGCAGATACTTATAATACCGCCGGAACGAAAGAGAAAGATCTTTTTTCAGAAATTAAGAATGTTTAATTTCTGAAGAAAGATCTTTCTCCTTCGCTCCGGTCCGAAGAAGAATTATCACGTTTTTCGATTGCCGGTCAGGTGCTTTAACCACTAAGCTACTATATAGATCCAAGGCAGATACTTATAATACCACCGGAACGAAAGAGAAAGATTTTTCAGAAATTACAAAATTTTAATTTCTGAAAAAGATATATCTCCATCGCTCCGGTGAAAAACGAACCTCATGTTTTCCAATTGTCGGTCAGGTGCTTTAACCACTAAGCTACTAGAGAAATCGAAGGCAGATACTTATAATACCACCGGAGCGAAGGAGAAAGATCTTTCTTCAGAATTTAAACATTTTTAATTTCTGAAAAAAGATCTGTCCCCTTCGCTCGGGATAAAATCAAAGCTCACGTTTTCCGATTGCCGGTCGGGTGCTTTAACCACTAAGCTACTAGAAGGATCGAAGGCAGATACTTTTTTCAGATATACGCTTCTCATAGAAACGAGTTATGTTTTGAATACAAATTAAATTAGAAGGAATTACGTTAGACAAATTGTGCGTTTTGATTTTTTTAATTTTTTTTATTACAGGACTTTAAATATCAAAAATAGGGTCAACAGTGGCATAAATTTCGAAAAATAGTAGCAGGGATCACAGCGCAAAAGGAGCTCAAAAAAGGGGAAATAGGGTAATTTTCTCACAAAAAAGGGGAAAATAGGGGAAAGATTAAACATTTATTTTCACATGTCGAAAAGAAGAAAACAACCTTTTTATAAGAAATGTTATATTTTGAAATAATTTTCAATGATTTTTCAAAATGATTTCTGCCATTCAAGAATTTATTTAAAAAATTGGATATACTTAGGTCGTTGAAAATCCATTCACACTGATAAAAAAGATCAGTTTTCAACCAAAAATGGAATAGTCAAATTTTCCGTTGAAGAAATTAGTTTTCCACCAAACTGATGAAATTTTCAACTATAATGATGAATCTTCAACTGGAATCGTTAAATTTTAAACAAAAACAAAAAATAATTTTCAACTAAAATTATCAATCTTCAACTAGAGTAGTTGAATTTTCAACCAAAAAACAAAAACAAAATTACCAAAAAAGACGACTTTCATGAAAATAAATGAATTGTCAACGAAATAGTTGAATTTTCTACTGAAAAAGACAAAATTCAAATCAAATAGTGGAATTTCGAACTTAAAAAGATAAATTTTCAAACAAAAATGGAATAGTAAAATTTTCATTGGAAAAAATATATTTTCCACAAAACTGATGAATTTTCAACTGGAATAGTTGAATTTTAAACCAAAAAGATTAATTGTTGAACAAAAAAGAAGACTTTCAACAAAATAAATGACTTTTTAAGCTTTGTTGTTAACCATATTTTAGTATATTGTAAATGCCTGTTTCAACTTCTTCCCATTTTTTAGTAAGGATACATTTCTTTGAATTAATATTATTGTTAAATAGGTTGAATGAACTAGGCAGAGCTTTATAACATATAAATTTTATTGCAAAACGTAGAATGCACAAATACTATGCACTCCATATGGTAAGCAGTAACGAACTAACTGAACAGGGAGCAGCGACGTTTTAGACGGGCGCAATACCGGCAATGCAGGGCTGTAGTATATAGAAAGTGTACAATTTTAACACTCCCTCCCGCTGATAATATATCACACCACAAATATAAAAAGTTATCATAAACAAACTTTATGCAGCAGTATTCGCAATACAAATAGAGCATTTATTTTCTTAAGTCTCATACATACATTCGTCGTTTACAATGATACTTATGCATCTACAGATTCAGGTAAACTTTTTATTTGGAACAAAACATACGCTGTTACAGAAGAAATTGAACTTATAATTTTTATTAAGTCACCTCTTCATATAAATTCATCTCAACTTGATGGTGGTTATGATCCACGGTTACTACCTGTAACAAAATTTATGTTCAACATGATATCGGCGGATCATCAAATGAAATCAAAGTACTTGTCATTGTTCATAGTTAAATTCAAGAGTCTCGAATGTCATACAAAAGATAGTGGTTTCGTAAATATATCTGCCAATTGAGTGGTAGGGGAAATCCATTTAATGGTGACTATATTTCTCTTAACCCATTCTTCAACGTAGTTTTCCTTAATTTCGGTCATGTCTCTCAGTTTATTGCCTTCGTCTGTTTTTGCACAAACTTCTGCAGCTTTATTATTACATCTTAATGTCCGCATGTCATTATGGAATTTTCGCAGACGGCAAAACTCGCATCTGAATATGCTCCCACATCATCCTTTTCACCTCGATAGGTCAAGCCAAGTTGTTTAGTACCAACGAGATACCTCAAAACTCTGTTTACCATGTTCCATTCATTTTCAGTAGGATTGTTCTAAAGTCTACTAAGAACATAACCAGTGTAAGCAATATCTGGGCGAGTTGCGCCAACCAGATATAACAAACTTCCAACAATTTCTCCAAAAACAGCCCTTTAAGGGAGATTGTTTTCATCTTCATTTTCACTCTGAGTTTCCTCTCGCAGGCGCCTTTCACGATTAATAACCTGAGCTGTAACCATCGGAGTTCTTTGAGCATACATGCCAGGAAAACTAAATTTGTCGAGTACTCTGGATATAAACTTTTCTTGTGTCAACGACATAACTCTGTTTTCTCTATTTCTCTTGATTTCGATGCCAAGAAATTCTTTAGGCAGCCCTAGATCTTTAATTTTAAACTCCTTTTGTAAATTAGTCTTGATTCCACTCATTAACTTTTCATCATTCGCAGACATTGAAATATCGTCGACATAGAGAAGTAACATTACAAATTTCTCACTTTCTATGTATTTGAAAAGACATGGCTCACTATCATCAGCGAATAATCCCAGTTTATTTGCCGCTGTTGTAAATTTTAAATTCTATTTCTTTGGACTTATTCTTGAACCATATATTGCTCGGTCTAATTTACATACATGGGTTTGTTTGAACTTGTCGCTAACGTCAATTCCATCTGGAATTAGTAAGCCAACGTGGGTGGTTCAGAGGTCCTGGTTCACGATTTGCAATATCTGAATGGCAGGTGCCAGAGCTGATAGTTTTACAGATTTTAATGATTTAATGTCGATTACAGGAAGATTGCACTTATTTTTCCGGAAGGATACCACAGTCAATTCTTCAAAATATTTTAGAATATTGCGAATAGTTCCTGAAAAGCTTTCTGGTCGCTTAGTTTTGGAATCTAGTTTTCTCAAATGAGTGTGACAAAGGGCGTCCATTGCAGTGTAGAAGGCAAACAGACCACTGAAAA
Organism: Andricus grossulariae; assembly: GCA_011634705.1. Lineage (NCBI taxonomy): Eukaryota > Metazoa > Arthropoda > Insecta > Hymenoptera > Cynipidae > Andricus > Andricus grossulariae. Next base: position 160,906,953 of record JAABKJ010075445.1, on the reverse strand, counting down.
GGTCGTTTAAGGGATAAATCTAAAATTTTAATGACACCCCCTTCACAGCCTAGTATTAGTATTTGTAACGTCACTTCCAACGAGGCAAACGTCAGATAGATCGATACCTTTAGCATTAGCTTCTTCAAGGATACTAGATGCAATTGCCTTGGCAGTTTTTCAAACAGGTACAGCGGGAAAGAGATAGGCGGAGCCTGGTTCTTTAAAGACTGAAATGTGCTTCTCTTTCGTGAGCTTTCCATACTTTTCAAATCCTTTTGTCTCAATCGCAAGAATGTCATCTGAGCGCCCATCGAAGTATAGGCCTCTAGGATGTACGTCAGCTTTCTCTAACTGCTCATTCTTTAGGTTACTCCGAACTAGAGACATCGCCCATCTTATTATATTCTTGTCAATAATCTGTGCATTGTTTACTTGAGATATTACGCCCAAGTCGGAGAAAATACTGGATGCGATAGCTGCCGTCGCCCTGTCTGATATGCCGTATCTGTCGCCAGCAAGAGCAGTATTGGCAAGCACTGTTCTTATTTGTGTCCAAGTAGGTGACCTACACTTAATAATTATGAAATTCAGTGTCCTTTTCGTAAACTTTAACTGCCTCTTCTGTTTTAGAATCTGAGGTAATTTTGGCCGCGTGTCCTTGACGTCATTGTCAATCAAACTTCTTCTCTAATTAATACTGAAATGCGACTCGTCCCCGTCACCCCTCCGGAAAACAGCCTCGCTTGATTTCTACACGTCTTGACTTATATAACATTTATAACACTCGTAACTGTAGAGTATTATATGGATCTCCGAGAATATTATTGATATTGAGAAAAAAGAAGCTTAGGTAAGTCGTTTTTTTATTGTCCATCTGCCAAAAAATAACTAAGTATACATTCTGATTTTCTAGAATGAATTCTGAGTAAATTACGATGATTATTCTGGCGCTCTATTACAGTATATAAGATATAATACATCTCTTATCTTATGCGTACGTAAGTCCCGATTAAAGCCTTGTAAGATATTTTTTTTTAAGATATATGTTTTTACGTAAGAATTAAATTTTTTTCAATCAAAATAATTTTATTTATCTTCAATTCACTTTTGAGTGAATAGGAAAATATTTTCATGAATATTATATATGTTTGAACATTATCGCAGATTTGACCTTTTTTCGACTCGTCATGACGTTTAACAAAATATTATTTTGAACGTAAAATTTCCCTCTCTTTTCAAATCTGGTGTGAGAAGTAGTGGTCTTCATTTTAGAAAATCATTTTGACCTCTAAATAACCTCAAAAATCCAATTTTAGTTCGAGGTCTCAATCAACGGACTCAAATAAACTGATTCGCCAGCCAGTCACAACTACGCACGTAAACTGCACCTCGCCATCATCATCGGTACTATCTCCGGCATCACCCTTCCCCCTCCCTGTTTCGCCAACCTCCGTAAGATCAGCACCGGGGTTGTTTTCTACCTTACCGATCTGCTGTCCTCTATCTTCCCTCTCTCTTTTCCGTCCTCGGCAACTAACCTCCAAATTAGCGCTTTTAACTTCCCTCTGACCCCCTTTAACCTTACAAAAAAGCTCCCCCACACTACCACACACCCTTCACTACACTCACCTCCCTTACCACCTTTCACCTCAATCACACCTCCACGTCCGTCGCCAAAACCAAAAAAGTTAGTACAGAACAAAAACGCGTATTTTACCATTCGGTACCGGAAACGGAAGCCAGTACATAATTATTAAAAAATTAAATTAAATGTTTTAAATTATCAAAAAGCAATGAAAACGTGATTTTTCAAATATTTTGAATGAAATTTATGATATTTTACTTATAATTTTGAAATGTTTCAAGATTAAAAAATTATTTTACATATTATTTAAATAAAAATTAAAACATTGTATAATATTTTTAAAAATGTAAAAAACGAATATTTAATCTTTTGAGGTAATTTAAAGATATTTAGAGCCAGTTTAAAACATATGTATTAACATAAAACAGGCTTCCGTTTCCGGTACCGAATGGTAAGGTACGCGTGTTTTTTCTGTGCTTTCTTTTTTGGTTCTTGGGACGGGCGTGGAGGTGCGATTGAGGTGAAAGGTGGTAAGGCAGGTGAGTGTAGTGAAGGGTGTGTTGGATAGTGTGGGGGAACTTTTTGTAAGGTTGAACGGGTTGAGAGGGAATCTGAAAGTGCTAATTTGGAGGTTAGTTGTCGAGGACGAAAAAGAGAGAGGGAAGATCGAAGACAGCAGATCGGTAAGGTAGGCACTAGGCCAGCATGTTTGTAATAAGGAGCCCAGTGGGGTCCAGTAGAAGGCAGCAGCAGGTAGAAAACTACCCTGGTGCTGATGATCCCACGGAGATTGGCGAAACAGGGAGGAGGAAGGGTGATGCCGGAGATAGTACCGATGATGATGGCGAGGTGCAGTTTACTACGCCAGGGAACTTGGGGCCGGGAGAGAAGGAAGGCGGAACAGTTGACAGAAGGACTTGAGGTAGGCCATCAAATCGAGATCTGCTTAATAGATCCAGGTCTGGTAGCTTAGGATCGAGACAGCTTTTTGAGAAATGGAGACAGGGGGGAGAGTTTACGGACAAAAGCGATGAGGGGGACAAGACGGAAGACAGTAAAAGCTCAAGGGAAGAAAAGGGGGATGAGCAGGGAGAAGAGAAGTTGCGGAAAAAGGTTAAGAAAAAGTCGCCACCGGAGAAGAATAAGGTAACAGAGAAAGTGTATCTAGAGAGTTTGGAAAATCTCATTAAAGGGTTTCGAGAGGAGACCAACCGAAGTATGAATGGCATGCAAAAGCGAAGGGATGAGGTTTTGGGAAGAAACGAGGAAAGTTAGAGAGAAGTGGGAAGAATGGGAGCTGGTGTGGCGGCAAGGAAAAGATAAGGCTTGGAAGCAGTTGGAGGATATGGAGAAAAAGCAAAGAATGAGTGAGAAAGAGAGAAAATGTGATATGGAGAAGTTGGAAGAAAGAGTGAGAAAGCTAGAATGTAAGTCTGAGGAGAATATGAACGATCTCCATTGTTTCCAAGTAGAGGATAATCTGAGCACAGTATATCAGGCTATGTACACTACGGTTATTATCAGAGACCATATGCTTTAAGCCTGTCCTGATCTATTTGTATTTCAGAAGTCGGTTACAAGGGTAAAAAAATAATTTACTGCATTCGTTAACATTTATGTCGCAACTTATACTCACCTTGCAGGAATTAAAATGACGCATATAATCCTTTCGTAGATTTGATAAAATGTTTTTGAAATTTTCAAATCATGAATTTCTAATCTTCAGATGTGAAGATTTTCATGATTTCAAGGGTTTTCCGAGGTAAAATTCTTTAAAACTTTTATCTGTGTACTGACACGTATTAAAATCAAAAAGGTCAGTGTTGAATGTCTCCAATGTCCCAAATATTACTTGAGTAAAATAACTAGTTACAGAATACGATCATACCCAACAGAATTTTTCACCATTTTTTACTGCACTGGAATTATAATAGAAATACTAATGAAAACTTCTTCAACTGATAATCAATCAGCACCACGCGTTTCACGCGTCCTTCTACAAATTGACGCTAATTAGCGATACCCAGCACGAACGGCATGGTGGTCAGTTCGCCTTGAAATTTTCACGCGCATGATTGACGTGCAAAATTTGAGCAATCGAACACTCGAGCATCAGCGATGGTTCATCTGCTCCTTCATCGATGGCCGAAATGAGTGAAAACAGAATGATCGTATGAACTATCCCGAAAGGGATACCTTCGTTATCCTGATAGTGATTCCGAGCTTCTTATAACAGTCAGACTGACCAGAAAATGAGAGTCTTCCTGACTATGTCGAAAACTTTTTGGAAGGACTGTTTGATCATATATAAGAACTGACTGGCTGTCTTAATTTTGACTCTCTAGCTTTGACCATTCATTTTTCTTCGTGCGTGACCTTTGTACATGATTCAATACCTGTTAATGTACATCTAGAGAAAAGTTCTTTTCTGGCGGCAGCAAGTCTCAATGTAAAATCAATACCGGTAAGAACGTAAACCAGTGATTCTTTTCATATTCCCGTAATTGAGAAAGGGACGCCCACGCATCACCCACGCCAGTCTTTCGCTCGAGAATACGCAACATCTTGGAGGAAAACCAATACCTTCTAGAAGTATGTCTGAACAAAAAAAGTAGCACGACTTAGGGCGCAAGTCCCATGATCCATCTAACACCAAGTCTAGCCACGCGGAATTTGAAAAAACTGCAGCCAATCAGCAACGATACCAGCTGCACCCCATATAGAATAAGTGTACAGCTGGCGGCTGTGTTGAATGGTAACCAAGATGGCCGTGAAGCTGATATGCGCGAGTTGGACGAAAATGGAACGTTTTTCGGCTTGACCTAGTGTGGATTGGATCATGGCAAGTCCAGTCGTCGACAGTGGCTGTCTTCGCGCGCAGTTCGCTTCGCTCGCAAGTTTGAGCGCGCCTAGGGCGCGCGACTGTTGGTTCTGGCTCTTCGCGCTTGGTAAGATATTCATCTCGCGCTTCGCGCTCGGTGATGTATTTACCTCGCGCTGCTCGCTCGGTATTTGTATTACCCCCACATTTGCGCCCAGACCTTTTAAAATTAAAGGTCAAATCATCGACAACTGTAATTTGGTGATTAATATTTTGTAAAATGTTGTAAATGTGCAGAACTGAAAAATTTTGCTTTAAAATTTTCGACATTATTTTTCGAAATTTTAGAGAATCGTTTTTTAATATTCTCCTAAAATTAATTTACCAAATAAAACATCATTCAAATTTTACCAGGATTTTTAAGAAAACTGTTTTATTCTCTTGAAATCTTAAAAATTCTCAATGCAAAATGTTCGGCAAAATTCTCTCCATTATTATTATTACGATTATTCTCGTAAATCACAAAAACTAACTTGATAACATTTAAGTGTAAAAGCCGTCAAAACTAATTCTAAAGCAAAAAAAAATTAAAAAGTCCGTTTTTAAAATATAAAAAGCAGAAAATTTCACATTTTTGAGACTTTCCCCATGCATTTAAATAATTTTCGGCCTAAAAGTACAGCCAGCGCCACCCTCGGCAGTACTCAACATTTCCGTCACTTTCATTTCAGTGTCACGGGGCTGGTCGTCTTTAAAATACACAGGAATCACTACTGCGCATGTCAGAGATATCCGCGTTCTACCATCACTGTACTAAACCCTATTTTTAAAATGCCTGGGTTTTAATTAATCGATTAATTAATATTTTACACAGGATTCATTTCTTATTGATTTGTAGGTTTATGGCAAATCTGATTGGTCGAGAACATAGAAGCGAACTCGATACGTCCATTGAAGGCTCATTTACACTTTTTCCTCGGAAAAATTCTAGAATGAGATAAACTTATGCTATTGTCACATGCTAGAATGAGAGGAAGAGTTTCTCCAAAAGAGGTGTAAATGAGCCCTTAATTCAAGGATTATTTCGAAGCAGGCTTCGGTGAAAAGGCAACCCGAGCGGTGCATTTACTCACTTACCTTCTAACGACAAGATTTTATCGTAGAATTATAATTGAAACACTTTAAATATTTATTTTTCTGCTTTTATTTAATTTTATTGTGATATTAGGGAAATGCCGCTGTGTTCAATGTATTCCGTGACCCTTAAGGTCACCCAGTCCGCTAGGTTCTTTTAGATAGTAAATGTGTGTAGCTTATTTAAAGACTTACGCATGAAGATGGCAGAGCTTGGATGAAGTTGAGGAGAGGCGTAGACCAACATTTTCGACGCACGAAGATTTCATGAGAGTAGCTCACTAGTAGGGATATTTTAGAATAGCTTCGGTAGAGACTGTAGGCGTAGTATGTTCGCGATTCGCACAAAATGAAGTGATGCACAAGAGTGGTGAGGTTTCCTGTTTGGTTGTTTCCCCATCTCGGCTAATGCTGTTTGGCTTCTTTTTCTTATTCCGTAGATCTTTGGCACCATCACGACACTGGTCGAAGCTAGACGTGGCAACCCGGCGTCTCGCAGCCGGCGGTTGCCGCCGATGCCGACTGTTACAACTGCGCATGCGCAGGTGGATAGACGAGACCTCCCTCCCTCCTAGACCGGTCCTTTATTGATCATGCTACCAGGGTCGCACCTGGTCGCACCCTATGCTCCCAACGCGGGCACCTTGCTCTACTGCGCATGCGATGTATAAGGCGCATTATTTTTCAGATTTTTTTTAATCGGGACCAGCCTCGTGACACTCTGAAATGAAAGTGACGGAAATGTTGAGTACGGCCGAGGGTGGCGCTGGCTGTACTTTTATTCTCTGCACCATCAACTCTGTATATCACAATTTGTTATTTAATAATGGAAAATAATTATGTTCTTAAGATTTCGCTGTCACACTATAATTTGAAGAATTAAAAAAAATTTAAAGCTTTTTAATAATTATGACAGATTGGGGGAGTAAAAATTTGTTTCAAGGTATCTGGGAAAATTTCAAAAGGTTTCGGTTTTATTTTAATAGAATCATTTCAAAATATGTGAAAAAAAATATGAAAGACTTTCAGAAATTTTTTTTCATTTTTCAGGATTTGAACAAACTTTAGGGAAAGTGAATTTTGCAGGTTGTCAAGAGAATGAAAATAGAAATGTTCTCAAGATTCATAAGAAAATTTTAAATGATTGTTTTTTAATGAGTTCTAAGAGAAAATTGAAAAGGATTACAACATTTTTCAAATTATCTCCTAAAATTTTTAAAAAGGATGTGAAAGATTTGAAGGGAAAATTAAAAATTTTTCTTAAATATTCAGAAGTTTTAAACCGATTCAGAAATGATTAAAACTTGTAAGGATTTTTCAAGAATTTTTTAAGGTTTCACAAAAATGAAAAAAAAATTGTTTAGGTTCTCAGGAAAAGTTCAATGATTTTTTGTGTCGAAAAATTAATGTTGCGATATTATTTAAAAAGATTTCAATACATACAAAAAGGAAATTGGACAAAAAGTAGAACATTTTTGAAAAAACTTTGACTTTCTATATCCATTCTATGAGAAAATTGATGAAACCAATAATAATTTATTTAAACAATTCATGTAAATATTTAACTATGATCCTATAAAAACAGACTTATTAAGCTGATATTTAAAAAGTAATATTTTATTCGTATTCCATGGTTAATTATAAAGAGAAATGTCGACTTTCAACGCGATTAAGCTAATATTGAGGATTCTGAATTAAATTTACCAAAACGTGTTTTTCCTTATGGGAAATACGTGTTAAACTTCATGGGGCTTGCGCCACCTCTGAATGTCATTTTTTTTCAACAACAAAAAATGGATTTATTCTGGTGTGGATTCGAACAAATTTCCGAGCGCTATTCATAAAAATCCGAAAAAAAATTTGTTGTTTAAGCAATTTATTACCGTTCTCAGCCATTTTCTCTTAGAATAGAGATAAAAAGTCACCGTTTTTTCAAAAACTTTTGATATGTAGTATTGAATGACCCATACAGTTTCAATCAGAGATATGATGGCGATTATTATCCAACTCCACGACTACCGCCGAATACTCAATCTTCTGGATAATCTGGATATCCATATTATCAGTGTCCCCCTGGGTATTATGGACACGGCTATCAATAATACGAGGGCTGTTTGATAAGTCAGTGACTTTTCGACTAAAAGATTTTTTTTTCTACGAATGAGCGTTTTACTTCTCAACATAATCTCCTTTTAGCTTGATACATTTACTCTAGCGTTTTTATATATTATTTATTCCTTCCAAATAATAGGTTTTCTCAATTCCCTCAAAATAGGTGTTTGTTTCGATGATGACCTCTTCATTTGACTCAAATCTCTTACCGCCCGGGCATTTCTTCAGGTTTGGAAACAGGAAATAGTCGCAGGGGGCTAAATCTGGAGAATATGGTGGATGAGGTAGCAGTTCGTAGCCCAATTCATGGATTTTTGTATTTTGCACTTTGGTTCGTCTCATTTGGTTGCGAAATGCGTTGTAGACGGATTTTTGAACCCGACAACCCATTTTCATCCCACTGTGCGTGGTTCGAACCCCATAAGGCCAAATTACTTTAACTAAGGCTTAATTAACGCAGTATTTAATAGGCACCTCAACGGGGCTAAAAAAATTTTTATCTGTATTTTGGATGGCGCTGTCACCTTCAAAGTCAAGGCTAATTTTAAAACGTCACCCGTTTAGTTGTCCGAAACTATCCGTCGGTTGTGTACCATTCTGTAAAAGCCTTTTAAGAATGATAAAAAACTAAAAATTCATTTTTGGGTCATAGATATTTCTATTTTTTTGTAGGAAATTGTATTTACTCGTAATTGTGTGTAGACATGCGAAAGTTTATAAAAAAAAACTATAGAAAATTATATATAATTTTTTTGAGAAAAGATGTTCGTAGAATTGCACACAACAGTATAATTATTCATAAAATTTTGTCTAATTTTATATTTTCCACAAAAAACTATGAAAATTTGAGATTGCCTTGTGTGGTTGTAGATTTTAATAATTTCCCATAGAAAACTTGAGCTGTTAGGTGACTCCACTTTGTGTGAAATGATGTGGATCGAAATTTAAGAAATATTCATGCGCGCCTGATATTATTTTTTTTGTAAGGTAAACACTGCGATTTATTAATTTAATTATTCATTATTACAATAATTTCCTACCTTTTTTTTTCTTTTGCAGAATTAATTAGACTTAGACGGCCGACAATTAGAAACGTTTCGTATCATATTCATGCTACGAATTACAAAGGCATATCAAATAAGCAAGTTCGCTTACCAATAAGACCTTTTGCTGTAGCAATAGAGAGAATAAATGCACAGGAATACCTCACTGGAGTAGTCATATTAGGAAATTTATTTGCATTTGTTACTTATGTTATGGACCGTGAAGAAAAATTTATTATAGACGCCGATACCCTCGATAATGTAAGGATACCGGCAGGATGGAAACCTCCGACTGTGAATGGAGAGTTCGGCAAAAAATACACAGGACGGAAGATTCGTTATGCATTGCGAGCAGACATGGTCTAGCATAATGGTGACAGTGCTTTCGATTCTAGTCAAGGTTCGAATAAAAAAAATTTCAAATCCAAACGTATTCACGCTTTTCGGGTAAACTTCGTTTTTGAAATCTACTGGCATGAAATAAGTAGGGAGCGGACTAGATAAGGTATGAACTTGGCTACGAATCGTCTATGATGGATAGGTCAACCACTGCGACCCGAAGAGCTTAGCACTGAAAATACAATACAGGCATTCGGCTACCTGACTCCGTGAATACTCAATGCTAAGCCCACGAAAGAATAGTAAGGAGTGGTATCACCCTATGTGTTTGGTGAGCAGAGGTGGGACTAGCGACATCCAAGAATTTGTTAATGTTTGCCACGAATGATAACTTAGTCTCGGTATGGTGCACATGCGCAGAGCTGTTTTCGCAGTCACGTGTTATTCCCACTCCCCTATGTTATATTTTTACATCTCGATGCATACGTAGGTTATGTTCGTTTGTCTTTTTATTTTGTACTACTAATATAAAAATATTCGTTTTTAGGTTAGGTTGGCAAAACACAAGATCAAAACTTTCAACATAGATTTGTTAAACCAATAACAATTTTAGTATAGTTACAGTAGCTAATAAGAAATTCGTAGAAACTGCATACTGATCAAGTATACTTGGCCCTACTAATACTTATATTATTCAGTGAAAGATTTTGTTGTACGAAATTTAAGTCCTAAAATAAAATCTGAAATTAAAAATATCATTTTATTGCACAATAATGTTGTAACGCACTAATAACGAGGCCGTGGCTATCGTGTACCGAAATTTCTATACCAATAGCCGTATTTTTTAGGTCGTACTATTTACATCTAAACTTTAATATCTGGTATCTTGTAGTAGTATATTATATATAGTAATTCTATTTCCTCTTTACTTTTCGATTGTGTGTTACGGATATAAAATGAAGAGTAAACACTTTGCGTTTTTGGAACCAAGAACACGAATGTTTATTATAAAAATAGAAATTTTTTATAAATTGAATTCACTAAACTTATATGAATATTTTATACAATAATAAGCCTCAAAATAAAACGAATCACGTTGGGATTCTGAATTCGTCCGAAAAGTGAGAAAGAGCCCGGGACAAATTGAAAACCGTTGTATCGAACGGGCTCTGACCACGTTTCTTTTTCGCTGCCCCTTTTAACCCCATTTTTGGATGGATTTTAAAGAAACATCTGAAAGATATGATGCATATTATATTTTTTATATTTAGTATTAAGTAATATTTCTCTTTTCACATATGCATAAAGTAATATGTTTAAATTAACAGGACTCGGAACTGATTAAGCTTTAAAAAATAGTAAAATAGTAACCATGCTTCTCTCAAAAGAGGAACCGAAAAGTAACAATAATTTGACAAAAAAGTAATGAAAAAGCAAGATTTTTCACCAAAAAAGACGAAGTTTCCACTAAAATTATGAATGTTCACCATAAAAATGTATGTTTAAGACAGTAGTTCAACTTTTAACAAAATCGTTGAATTTTTCTGACTAAAAAAGATGAATTTTCAAATGAAATTATGTGCTTTTAAACAAAAGGGTGATTTTCAATCAAGAACCTTAAGTTTCTACCAAAAAGACGAATTTTCAACTAAAATGATGAATCTTCAGCAAACAAACAAAAGTTTTAACAAAAATGGTTCAACTTTTAACCGAAATTCAACCAAAAAAGACAAATTCTCATCGAAAAATATAATACATAGTTCGCTATGTCAACAAACAAGATTTAAATTTTAAATTAAAAACTAGCAATTTTATCTAAAATTGCAATTTTTATCGGGATTTATAATAATTTAACTGATAGTCCTTTTTATGCATTTTACGTACGAACTAATTATTCTCTCATTTTCCCGGCTTTAACGTGCCTAATTTACTGGAAAATTTTGAATTTTTACAATTCTCACAAGTTTTTAAATAATACGATTAATGAATTCATTCATTTAGTTATTTCGGGCAAAAAATTTAATTATAAGTAACCTTTTCATAAGATAAGTTACTTTCTAGTAACCGTGGATCCAAAAAGTAACTAACTTACTAAAAAGTAGCTCGTTCCGAGCCCTGAATTAAACATTTGTTTTAGCTGTTTAATTAAATTGCGGTCTCGCCTAATATATTAAATTCATTTAACTATAAACTAAAAATCATATTTGTGCTTTTTGTACTATCTTTTCACATCAAATTATAACTTCACGCAAAAATTTCGTTTGAAAATTTTTTTTCGTCAATTTTACTTTTCCCTTCAAACCTGCATGAAGAAGACAATTCGAAACCGATTAAAAAGTTTAATGTCTAAATTCATTAATTTCAGAGTGTAGTTTTAGGAAAGATATTTGCTATACAAGTGTGGCAATCTTCAAATTTGACTATTTATAAATTCACTAAATTTCACCAAAATTAAAAGAGCTGTCAATTTCTAATTTTCAAGTTCAGCGATCTTGCTTTTATTTGAAGTTAGAAAGTGTAGTAAGCAAACAAAATTGCATGGAAATAATTTTAGTGAAGCCTTTGTTTTGCTTTTAGATAAAACAGTTACTTTTCATCAAATTTTCGATAAAAATGTTGCAAACAATTAAAAACTAGAATTTTCCGACATCGGATAATTTTTGTCTAGAGGCTGATCAGCTTCTTCGGGTGAAGGATAAAAATTATCGGTCGTCGGATAATTGTAGTTGTCAATTATCCTTGGGATATACTGTGGTGCAAAATTATACATTCCACCTTGTACAAGAAAAGGCTTCTCTATGCATATCAATTTCTGAGGTACAGCAAATTTTTTAAACTACCTCTATTCCCATGATTTTAATGATTTATTTTGAAAAATAATGGTTTTATGTAAAAACGTTACTCATAAGAATTGCGTATTTGCAAAAATAAAACTTTTTTGTCAGCAAATTTTTTTAGTAAATTGATTATTTGAAAAAAATTGTTCAAAAATTGAAATCACGCTGATTGTTCATGATGCAGGTACAAAAACTGAACTATAAAAAATTTAATTTATTAGGGCATACGCAATCTATCAATTGAGATAAAATAAAAAATGATTGTTTATATTTATCTGAAATTGTTTCCTAGATCCCTTTTACAGCAAATTTAAATAAAAAGGCAAAAAAAAACATGTCGTTAAAAGCACATTTTTAGCCTTGAAAATATTTATGTAAAAGTAAAAAAAGGCTTTACTAACATTATTTCCATGAAACGTTTACTTAGTGTACCTTGTAAGTTTATACGAGAGTGAGATCGCTGAACTTGAAAATTATTGGCAGCTCTTTTTATTCTGCTGAAATTTACTGAATTTATAGAAAAAATTAGAAAGAACCTATTTTTTGTAATTTTTGACACACTTTTATGGTAAATACTTTCCTCAAAACGAATATCTGAAACGAATAAATGCAGAAATTATAAGCTTTAAAAGCGGTTATAAATTGACTTTCCCCAGGCTTGAAAAGAAAAGTAAAATTGAACAAAAAATCAATTTCAGAAAAAATTTTCACGCTAAGTTCTAATTCAAAAAATCAAATACTTCGATTTTGGGGGTTTCTGGGCACCTACTATGAGGAAAAAAGTCGGCCAAATCGCTGAAATGATCGCGCAGAAGTTTCTATTTCCGGATAAGGAAAATCCGTCATTTTTTTTCGAAATTCGAATATTAACACGTCAGGCACTTCAAAATTCCATTTGATTAACATGGAAAAATTTTGGATTTTCGAAAAATTGAACTCATACTACAGGGTTTGATCAAAACGTGTCAAGTTTTTTAGAGATTGAAGAGGAGTACCTATGAAATAAAAACATACTAATAACTTTCATCCCCCCCCCCCCCCCCAGTGGGACCCTGCGGTGGTTTTTAACCTTTCGTTTTTAATTATATATATATATATATATATATATTGAATAGATTATCTCAGCAATTAATTCTTTTCTATTTCACAGCGATCATCAATATTCAGAGTTATTTTGGAATCCATAAAAGCTATTGTACTTTCAATTTATTCAATTTCTGTTATTTATTGAAGTTTACGAACGGAATGAAACCTATGGTTAAAAGGAAATAAGAGGTGTGACAGTCGGTTTAAAGAAATTTTGTTTTGATTGAAAAAAAAAATATTTTTTGCTTCGATGAAATTTTCTCGTTACTTTCAAATGACTTACTTCATACATGAGACAATGGATACCTGATAATAATTTGTATCATCTTCAAGGCTTTCATAAGTCCAATTCAAATTACAGTTTTGAATGCGTAATTCTAAAGCCGTTTGATTTTGAGGCCCTGGATATAGCTAGGAAATGTAATAAAAAACCCTACCGAAACTGTGTAGTGGGACAAAAAAGTCTGTATTAACGGAGTTATAAATCACCAAAATAGATCGTACTTGATAAATAATGTCACACATATAAAAGGGCTTCTAGTTTCTAATTATCCATTATTAAATTTTTATGAATTGATTAACTACAAATTTAAAAAAAAATCTAAAACACTTCAAATTTAGAAGAGCTCTGATGCTTTCATTTTTTAGTGAAGTATTTAATACTTGAATTGAACAATTTTTCATGTTTGAAAGATTCAGCTTTTTAATTTTAATGACCTGGAGACATACATGTTAACCGGGAAAAGACCAAAATTTGTTTATTTCTTTTTATTTTTTGTAGGGGCCACACTGAAATCTTTATATGTAATGAAAATTTCACTGCTAATAAGAAACATCTCGCGCGCGCAATGTGGCGCAAATCTGAAAAAGTATGGACCGATTCGAAAGTTTTTTTTTCATTTTTATTCAGAAAGCATTCCGTTCCTAGTATAAAAATGCTTACTAGGAATCACTGAATAGTTCATAAAAAACAAAAATTTACAAAACAGTGAATTTTTATGAAAAATATTTCTTTTCTCATTTCTTAACCCCAACATACATTTGCAATCAACTATAGTTACAACATGGGCATACACAAAAAGACAATAATTTGTAATTGATTTAAATTAATAAATATAACATTTTAATCCTTTTCCCGCGAAAAAAATTTCTTTGATCTAATATGTATCCCAATTGTTTTTCGGACTTATTCTACTGCAAAACATTGTGACACTTAACATTTATCGCTTATTAAACTTATTCTTTTGCAAAATATTGTTACCACGTAACCTTCAGTATTGTTATAAATAATTAAAGTAAGCCAATAAAAAATCATCTATTTATCGCGTAGAACAGATTATCCTTACTCTTACATCTACCAAAATAGTTCGGCAGATATCTTAAACTCCAGCAAATTTAGTTCTTCATTTGAATATATATTGTTAACACTGACGTTAAAAATTTTTATAAATAATGTAAGTGAAAATATAGAAAATCTCCATTTGAACGTGACACCGATGTCCAAAAAAGTTTAAAGTGTAATCAAAATTCGGGTTGTGGAATACTCCACACAATCCACACACTTGAAAAAATAGGTAGCAAGCCCAATTGCATACTCGGGTTTGTCCACACATCACTACTTTACCACCGAGCAATTCACGCCTACCCCGAAAGGGAAACGGCTTAATGATATAATAATATCCATCGATGACGAAGGGTTTCGTAAGATTTAGAAAGATTAAATGGAATTTCAAAGGACTTCCGAATTTTATAGAGGATTTTTAGGGATTTTGAGGAATTTTAATGACTTCAAATTTTTATTTTTTTATTTTCGGTGATTCAATAGATTCCGAAAGATTTTCACGAATTTGCAAGATTTTAATGAATTTTACAGAGATTTCGAAAATTTCAAGTGATCTCGAAATATTTTACGGAATTTCAAGGATTTTAACCGCTTTTTTAGATTATAATGGATATATACGGATTTTAAAGGATTATAAGTGATTTTTATGGGATTTTAAAGATTCAAATCGATTTGATACATTTCAAAAGATTTCACGGAATCTTGAAGAATTGTTATTGGTTTCCATAGATTTCAAGGATTCCAAGGGAGCACAATGCTTTCAAAGGGTTTTCAAGAGGTTAGAAGAGAGGATGTTAAGATGGCGCGGAGGCTAAGTTGGTGCACCATTATTTATGATGAACTATAGTAGTTAGGCTAGCAAAAAAAGTTCTATGGTCTGAATTATTGTATACTACGAGTATGTAATTGATGAAAAATGCATAATCAGTAGATATTTAAAAACATTTTCCTTACAATTTTATTTACATGATTTCGTGGAAAACCTTTGGTTACTTTCAGAGCAATTGATTTCAATCGATTAATAATTAAAATTTTACATTAACGTAAATAATCCAACACTTTTATAATATTTCATCATTAGACTCATGAGTAGGTACAAGATTTTTGTCAAATAAATGAGCCTTTGATGTGAAAATTATTTAATGAATGAACAATCCGTGATGCGCAAAATCACCCCAAGTTTTATGTATTCTTTATTACAAAATATTCTTTTACTTACTATAGCCAAGGAGGGATTGGAGGGATTGGAACCAATTTGGAGGAATTGAAATTTTTTTAAAAAGAATTAATAGGTGTTCAAATGATTGCAAAGATTTCAATGTGTATAATAGTACAAAAGGAATTATAACAGCCAAAACAGGGTTTCAATTAATATATTTTTAATAATAATTAATTATTGCCCCGGTTGCCCTACTATAACAAGGTTTCTGGTCGGATCCCGGCCGGGCTACCCCTGTTTGGATTTCATGGTCGGGAGCCGACCGAGTACTGGTCAGGATACTTTTTTATGTAGAAATTGCACATTTTTTAATAGCCGTGACATTATTAAAGACGTGCTTATGGATCCTAGATGAATTATTATTTGAAAAGTACAAGTTAAAGATTTATTAGATCAGTAAAACAGAATTTAGCTTTTTCAAATTATTAAAAAAAAAACAACAACATTTAATTGTTCCCAATGTTTTAACTTATTAATTAAAACTGTTATCGATTTTTCAATGTATATTAGCAGAATTGTTACAATTTTTACAATTTCTCTATTTTCAGAAAATTTTTACTCTGTACACTTTCAACTTTACCGTCAAGTATGACGCCTTCTGCGCTTGGCGTCGGCGTAGACACTTGCAAGTTTCAGTTTCTCACCTCGTACGAGAATGCACGTTGCACTCATGTCGCGTCGTCTCCTCGAACCAACGGCAGATACCATGATCGAAGGAATTATATTATTCCTACTGAGATGAATTTTGATATCATTTTCCTTATTTGTCATTTCTATAGGTGCTTTAGTTAATGATTGGGCGCCTTCCTCCCAGCACTCATTGGGGGAATAGCGTTGAAGTTTTCCTGGTTCTGCGTACAATTTTGAGGGCTTTGTTGTCCGTGTCGATTTTGTAAATATCTACTCTTTGTATAACAATCCTTAGCGGTGTGGCCAGGGATATTACAAAAATTACAAACAATTTTGGATCCTTGGGTGAGATACGGACGGGTTTTCTGATTATTTGCATTTTCGGAATTGTTTCCCTTTTGCTTTTGTCCAGGCTCAAAATTTTTGTTCTGTTTGGATCTGAAATTTTTATTTTGTTCGTATCCGAAATTTTGATTTTGTCTATATCCGAAATTTTGATTTTGTCTCTTTCCGAAATTTTGATTTTGTCTGTATCCGAAATTTTGATTTTGTCTGTTTCCAGAATTTTGATTTTGTCTGTATCCGAAATTTTGATTTTGTCGGTATCAAAAATTTTGATTTTGTCTAGGTAAAAAGTTTTGGTTTAGTTCAGATCTAAAATTTGAATTTTGTCCTGGTCTAAAATTTTGATTCTGTTGAGGTGCAAAACTTGAATTTTGTGGAGAATTCCATTTATTAAAGTTTCCTTGGGGTCTTTTAGACAAAAATTGGTGTTGTTCTGAATTTGAATTAACAGGATTTTCGGAAACAAATTTTTTTTCGAAAGTTCTCGAGGTGGTAAAATTTTTTGGTCGCATGTCCCGGTCTTCCGCAAATTAAACATGCTATTTTAATGTCCTGAACAACATTGCATTTATTATTTTTGGTAATAATTCGCGATTCTGATTCTTCTTCTGAAGATTTAATTGGCTTTTTTTCGCAATTGTGAACAGGCATTCAATTTCATTTCGATTTCTAGAGCCTCATTGATAAGAGTTTTAAAAGTTGCATCTGCGTTATCTTTTAATCTTATCTCTATTTCTGAACGTAATCCCCTTTTAAAAAATTTAATAACATCATCTTCCAAATTTGCTTTGAATGTGTCATCTGTGGCACCATCATTGCCTAATTTATGCGCGTCGTCAATCCTATCCGCTAATTCTCTTATTCGCGCAACGTATGATATTACATTTTCCTTATCCCACATAAATATGTTGCCTAATTCTCCTTGCAACTGGTATACACTTTTCGCGGGGGCATCAACCTTTTTTAATTTTTCTATTAATTCATCTAAGTTTCGGAATGTGTTTCCGAATATGCATTTTCGCGCCTCTCGTGTTAATATGCTTCTGACTAATCTAGCAAGATTTTCATGCGCCTGTATAGGAGTTATGGCTTTTGCTTCTGTACAGCCCTCAATAAAATGGGCTAAAGGGATGTTACTTTCGTCAAAGATAGGTATTATTTTGAGTGCGTTGCGGAGCGAAAATTGTTGATTGGTTGGCAGTGTCATTTTTTCGATTTTGTTGAATCTTCGTCTCTTGTCACGTCGTCACTATCGTGCTCACTTATTATTTAAACGCGATCTAAGTTATGAAATGAGGATTCTTTCGGTACTTCCTTATTAATTTGCTGAGAAAGAGTTGAACTTGATAATGATTTCACATTAGAAATGTTGGTCGACCGACGTCCGACATCAACAAATTTGAGGTTAGAAAACTCACGGTAAACGTTACGCTAACGACCACCGGATAGCGGAAAACGGTAAAGCTAAACGCTCACGCTAACCGCAGAGCATGCGCAGAAAAATCATCACGTATGCTACGGAACGATATGCAAAAACTCCCTAATAGGTCAAATGCCACCGAACATGGAAATCATTTACATTCCTCATGATTTTCAGAAAATGTTGACGACAAACTCTTATCTATTTTTTAAAAGATGTCAAACATCAGCAAAGTTGGGAACTATTGAAACTTCTTCTCGCTTTCTAAAAATAATGCATCACTTCCAGTCGCATGATTTAAATTTATGTTTTAAAAGTTTTTTCGGTAGTTCTACGATTAAGAAATAACACAGTAAAGGTCTTATTTAAACGAAAGACTTTTACCTAATCTTAAAAATAGGCCAAATGCCACCGAAGTTGAAAATTATTTACAATTCTTCTGATTTTCAGAAAATAATGCATTAAATACTTTTAGTCGCGCGATTAAAATTTAACTTCTAAATATTTCTTAAATAGCTTCTCCATAAGAGAAGCCAACGGAAAAGGTCTTATTATGACGAAAAACGTTAATCTATTTTCCAAAATAGGCCATATGCCACCGAAGTTCGAAAATATTTACAATTCTCATGAATTGCAGGAAATGGCCAAATCTAAGCAAAGTCAGGAATTATTTAAACTTCTCGCTTTCTAAAAATAATGCATTACTTCCACTGACATCAATGAAATTTATGTTTCAAAAGTATTTTTGGTAGTTATTCGATTGGAAGATACAATGAAAAAGGTGTTTTTTAAAGAAAAACTCTGACCTATTTTTAAAAATAGGCCAAGTGCCACCGAAGTTCGAAATTATTTACAATTCCCATGATTTTCGGAAAACAATGTATTGTTTCCGTTGACATGTTTGGAATTGATGTCTTAGAACTTTTTGGCACACTTTTTCGAACAATTTTGAATTCTACAGAACTCAAATAACTCGAAGAAAGTGTAAATAATTCAACGTGTATCCTAAAGGAAAATATATTTTCTAAGATTTACTATCTCGTCGCTCAGTTGCCGTGTGAAGTTGCACCATTGATATTCACAACCTCCTGCAAATTTGAAATTACACGGCTTCAGTTTTTTTGCGCACACGCTCTTGTCAATGACACATGCAGGTTCGTCCATCTAACGCGAGCTTCTAATTGGTTAGTCTTTAATTGTTAATTACTCGATCATTATTAACTTTACAACAAATTTTTATAATTATTTTTGACTTTATTTTTTATGAGGAATTCAGAAATATAAAAATGTACCTCGAGTACTGGGACACCCTGTATATATATATATAATTAAAAACTAAAAGTTAACAACCACCGCAGGATCCCACTGGGAGCAACTGTCATCTAAAGAATGACATCGGCTCCCAGTAGGACCGCGGTAAGTCCCATTTATGGCCACGTCTCACAACCGTGAGATGGGTGGTGACAGGACACGGCGAAATCACACCGACAGGTCGGCGAAAATTTCGTGTGTTTTGAGGACACGAAGCAACCCAAGAATGACAGCTTTCTGCATCCATCTCGCAAGTGCCGTGGCATATTTTTGGCACGCGGGGAATTTTACAGTGTCGGGTATTTTATTTATCGGGATTATTCAGTCGTCCCTTTTTCACACGGTCGTATTTTTCGCCACAAATGTATTTGAATATTATTTTTCATTTCGAAAAAGCTTTTCAATTTAATCATACAATTATTACACATTTATTTACGAATTTTATAATTTAATCGAATGATTCTGGAAAAATAAAGAATAATGTCCAAATACACTTATGGTGAAAAATCATTTTCTTTTCTAGGTTTAATAAAAATTTAACGAAAATTCTGCAGCACAGGAAAATAGACGAGAGAATTTGGACTGGATTTCCGGCGCGCGAACGGGAGAAGAAGAGAGTGGGGAACCACGGTCGAACTGTAAGGAGTGGGAGTCAGAATTCGCCTCTGTGACTTCTCCTCCGCCACGTCACGTAGGCTGCCAATGTAGCAGCAGAATTGGCGAAGATTTTTTTACCTTCGGCGCTCCAAGTATTTTATAAAGCGACAACGGAAGAGAGTTTGTAGCTGCGCCGTTATAAAAGAATTAGTGTCCATTTGGTACATTGCAAAATGGTACATGGACGTTCGAGACGTCCACAAACTCAAGGAAGCGTTAAACGAGGAAATGCCGATGTCGAAAAGATGTTGACAGCGTGGATGACAGCTCATCAATAAAAAAACTGGTCTTATTAGTTGAACATTCATTTGTTCAATTGAAGATTCAACTAATTGGTAGAAAATTCGTCTATTTTAATGAAAATTCAACTCTTTTGCGGAGAAGAGAGATCTCGCGAAGCCGGATCTAGAGCGTTAACTGCGAGAGATAGTCTACATTCAAGGGCTCGGCAGCGAGCCGTTACCACCAGAGCTGTGACTCCACGAGGTGGAATAGAAAGTTAACTTTCTATATCTTACTTCAGGTTTAATTAAGTTCAGCGGACTTAGAATTCAGAGAGCCTAAAAGCGCCAGAAGATAGTCATTTCTATCTCCTGAAACTTTTCTGTGATCTTTCTGCCATCGATACCGAGTTTCCTGAATTATTCTGTCAAACCGAATCTCTCTCATCTTTACAAAGAGTGTTTTTGAGTGGACTTGAAGGTTAACTTTTGAGATCTGATTTAATTTCCTCTTTCGAGAGTAGCGAGACTCAACCTTTCTTAATATAAAAGAAAACAAGAGTAAAAAACTCTCATTGCCTCATTTCTAGACAGGATAGCTGTTCTACTTATTTGTGGGGTTTTTGTACACAAGAAGTGTAAGAATTAAGGATTAAGAAAAAGAAAAAAATATACACAAAAAAAGATTTTATATTATATTTTTATGAGGAAATATCCTACATTGTTCATAACAAATTAAAACTAATTTGACTTAGACTGTCTACATGGATTACCTAAATTTCTATCAATCTATGTTTGACCAAAGTTAGCTTAGTGCAGGGAAGAATGTAGGGAGACTAGCATAGGCTTTATGAATAAATTGTATGCATTTTTTATTCAAAATATAAGAGAATCTTATTCTTTTCTCGCAGGTAACCCTTTACTTTGCATGTTTATAATATATATATATATATATATATAACCGTGCCGAAAGTTGAATGGCACCTGGGTGAGGTGTCTTAAACGGTGACTCTGGGATACTGGGCGACCTCTCAGAGTATGCAGCCTTATCAATGAGATTCGAAGACAATCGGAAGAAAATTCGGTTTGTTTCTGCCTAAAACTGTTCAAATCATGCATTTGTTTATAATAATTGTTGATCAATTTAACAAATCATATCAGGACAAAAATATCTAAGACAAAATACATCAGTGTGTATCACAGGGAATGCGATTCGAAGACAATGGAAGAAAATTTGGTTTGTTTCTGCCTAAAGCTGTTTAAATCATGCATTTGTTTATATTATTTGTTGATAAAGTTAACAAATCATATCGGATACCACATTTTCATGATCATATTTCACCTCGTAGCTCCGAACGAGTGAATTCGATGCATAAATATACTTCACAAAAACCTAATCCATCATTCCGGCTATTTGTTGCAAATATTTGTTTATAACAAATAACTTGACATGTAAACAAATTTTTTTTCTTCTCCCGACCCTTGTGCATCAAATCTGAGGCATGTTGCCACTGAAAAAAAAATTGCACAGAGAATTAAAAATTAAAATTAAAAAAAATCAACATTTGTTTCGCTATTTGCAGCTCTATAAAAATTTAAACAAGCAAAAATTCAAAAATCGGCCTCGAAAGATTTCTTGAGAATTTAATGCTGATTTTTTTCAATTTTTATTCGATGAAGAATTGTGACCTACAGGTTATTTTTAACATCGTTTTTTCATTTCGCCCCACTGTGCCACTGTGCGGCCCTCGACGTGCACAGTTAGGCTCGTGCACAGTTGTACCCATCCTAAATTGAGATGTGCACAGTTGGGAGTATCCCATCTGTGCACGTAACCTACTGAAAATTCCTATATAGGTTTCTTTATAGCATCCTATATAAGAACCTGCATAGGATCCTATTTGTTTCACCTATAGGAAATGAAATAGGATCCTATATAGGATCCGATATAGGTTCCTGTACAGGACCCTATGTAGGTTTCTACGTCTTCCCATATGTAAAATCACATGACTTTCCCTACTTCAAATCCTATGACTTTGCCTGCATAAAATCCTACGTTCCTACCTATGAACTATACCCACGCTAAGATCTATGAACTTCACCTACGTGAAATCCTACAATCTAAACTATGAACTGCACCTACGTAAAATCCTACATTCATGCCTATAAGTTGCATCTACGTGAATTCCTACGTTTGAACCTATGACCTGTAATTAATATTTAAGGAGTGCGCAGTAGTTTTCTATAAGAGCTACGGCTGCGCAGTATATTGGGGGTTTTTTAACATTGCCGACTATGCAACCAAAACTTCTAAAACATATTTCATTTAAAAAAAATTTATATTCCCATGTGGGTTTTTACGTAGGTGCAGTTTATAGGTTAGATTGTAGGATTTCACGTAGGTGAAGTTCATAGGTCTTAGCATGGGTATAGTTCATATGTAGGAACGTAAGAGCTTGCGAAGGCAAAGTCATAGGATTTTTAGTGGGGAAAGTCATGGGATTTTACATGGGGGAAGACGTAGGAACGAGCCCTGTGCATCGCCTGTGTATGTGTATGTGGATGTGGTAGTTGTTCTCTTAGCATCCGGAGGGGTATCATAGTTCAAATAAATCCAACCGTTGGCGCTCCGATCAGGTTAGCCCGTTTTTGCATTGTTATGTATAGCAAAAATACTAAAATTCGTTTAAAACTTGATAAAAACAATTTCAAATCACTATAGATTAATATTATTACAAAATTGAGTTAAAATCACTGAACTTATCCCTGGAACCTGTCAAAATGTCCAAAAATGCCAGGATTTTCAAAGGAGAAAAAGAATATTTTTGAGCTTCCTTTCAAACCGTTAAAATCAATCAAGAATTCCCTCGAACTCAGAAATGAAAACAATTTCAAATCACTATAGATTAATACCATTATAAAATTTTGTGAAAATCAGTAGACTTATTCCTGGAACCTGTCAAAATGGCCTAAAATTCCGGAATTTTTAAGAGAGAAAACTAACATTTTGGAGCTTCCTATCATGCCGTCAAAATCAATGGAGAATTCCATCAAATTCGAAACGAAAAACAATTTTAAAGCACTATAGACTAATATTATTATAAACTCCAGTGAAAATCACTAAACTTATCCCTGGAAACTGTTAAAATGGTCCAAAATTCCAGGATTTTTGAAAGAGAAAAAGACAATACTTGAGCTTCCTATCAAACCGTCAAAATCAATGGAGAATTCCCTCATATTCAAAAAGAAAAACAATTTCAAAGCACTATAGATTAATATTATTATAAACTTCAGTGAATATCACTAAACTTATCCCTGGAACCTGTCGAAATGGCCCAAAATTTTGGGATTTTTAAGAGAGAAAACTAACATTTTGGAGCTTCCTATCATACCGTCAAAATCAATCGAGAATTCGCTCGAATTCAAGAAGAAAAATAATTTCAAATCACTATTGATTAATATTAATAAAAAATGCAGTGAAAATCACTAAACTTATCCCTGGAACCTGTCAAAATGTTCAACAAAGCAATGTGCACGCAAGACGCACTGAACATTTTGAACCTTGAGGAGTCAGTAGGGTACTGACAGAAGCTCAGAAGGCTGTTTTATTACACACCTGTCGCATCGTAAGAAACTCTCTAAGACCACCGGGAAGCAAGCGACTACAAACCTATGGAGAGGCAAATGGTAGCTCTAAGAAAGCATTTAAAGGTGATTGTTGTCACCTTCAACGCTCCTGTCCGCTGTGTAAGGATAACAGTGGTAAAAGACGAAATCTAAGCTACGCCATGCTCCTAATTTTGTACCAACGGCATTATCGCAAAAGATTTCAAACATCGTATTAAATTGATTTGTAACATCCTCATCTCATTAGGCGCTTGACTTAGTTCGTGGCTGATGATGAAAAACCAGATTCGGCCGAGATCATGTTAAAAAATAATAACAGTATTTGAGAATTTCAGCGTGAATGCCATCGAAAACAGCAGCGTTACCATTCTTCAAGTTCTTAATAATATCTCCAACCACAGAGACGCTAATTCTATCAATCGGGGTTTCCGACGTACGGTCTTCTATGCCACAGTAATACTGCCCAATAGATATACCTCCAAGTAATTTTATGTAATGATCCCTATTACTATCTTATACTTGGACCTCTGTAACGTTGTGGTCTGCGAGCCGTTATGGACCCCCCCCCCCAGATTGGATAAATCAAATAATAACATTCGAAGGCGCGCAATAACCCATGGCCAACAGCAGCTCAAAATTTAGATAAGGGAGTCATCGTGGCTCAGATGGTATAGTGATTGTCCTATGTTTCAATACTGCAGCCTTGGCAGCCACGCTGGCTTGAACGTATTCTCAAAGGAAAGGAAAAACGATTTCCAATGTTTTTACAAACTGATAAGGGGAAAGAGTTTCTTGGACAAATTTTCCAAAAGTTTTTGTCAGAATGCAAGATCATATTTCGTACTGTACGTGATCCTCATGTTAAAGCAGCAATAGTGTAGCGATTCAATCGCACTCTCAAGGAACGTATGTGGCGTTATTTCACAGATAAAAATACTCATCGGGATATTGATATTTTACAAAACATTGTCCATTCTTACAATAATGCACGACATTCGAGTATTGGCATGGCACCATCAGCAGTACCTCTAGATAAAGTCTCAATTGCACTTTCAAATATATAAAGAAAATACGGTAGAAAGATGTTGAAATATAAAAAACCTAGATATAAGTCGGATGATCTTGTGCGCATCAGTAGAGAGAGAGAGAGAGAGGTGCCTTTGAGAAAGGTTATGAACTTGGCTGGACTAAAGAGCTTTTTGAAATGAAACGGATAATTAGCTCACGCAAATAGTCGACTTGTGTTTACGACTTGCAAGATCTTACAGGTGAAGCTATTGAGGGATTTTTTTATGAGCGCGAATTTTCAGAACTGAAAAAAGAAGATAAACACGATAACAACGAGGAGTTTATAATTGAACGAGTAATTCAAACAAAAGAAAAAGGATCTGAGTAACAATATTTTGTCAAGTGGGCAGGTTACCCGGATAAATTTAACTCTTGGATTCCAGCATCAGATCTCAGTCTTAAAATGAATGAGGATCAATTTCATATAATTTTACCAAGTAACAGTAATATGAAGTATTTTCCAAATAATACTACTATCCGTTTTACAACTCAGCTCACTCACGAGATTCGTCTGCATGGTCGTTGGGAGGTAGGACTTGCAGGAATTCAATTTCCGCGAACATTTCTACACGTAAGACACGATTCATCAAACTCAATGGAAAACCGTGTAGCTCTTTTGTCAAATGTGAATAAAACAACGAAGGATGTAAAAGAAGAAGAAGAAGGAACTGATGATGGCGATAATGACACACCTAGTGAGAGTCAAGAACCTGATGAAATGCTTGGAAAAGACTTGCTTGAAAAGTTTTCACTGCCTTATACAATGAACAGTGACAATGAACGTGATGAACTTCAAGATAACGAAATTAGAAACCCTTAGTCGCTTTCTTTCGACCCGGTGTTTACAGAAAGATAAGTGATCTCGTTAAAGCCATAAACGATACAGCGATTGGACGTAGTCATGTGAAACTAACTTTTAGAGAAGAAGAAGATTGTTATGTAAAAATTGAAAAAAATTGTTCAGATACTTGTAACATAAGTGGTCGTCACTTTTTTGTAATTACCGAAAAAGTATCACGCATTCTTGGTTTCGCACCACAGGAATTGTTATCTGTTGATATACACTTTGCTAATCATCCACCTAGCCTAGCTCGAGGTCTTCCTAAAAAATTGTTTGTTTACTGTGATATATGTGAACCACGTATCACAGATGATGCTTAAGCGCCACTTTTGCGAATTATTCCTGTTGCAACTCAAAATTACGTATTTGCATCGACACAGAATACCCAGTTTGCTTCACCTAATTACATTCCTCTTTTACATACTGAGTTTCGCACAGTGGAAATAGATATAAGAGACCCCTTGACTTTGACTCGCTGAGTTCAAATGGACCCCGGATTCGGATTCAGCGACCCAAAAAACATAAATTATAGTAGTCATCTTCACATAAATGACTTTTCTGTCCATTTGACCTTCAAATGCCCTTGACCCAGATGTGCTGGGGTCAAATGGACCACGGATCCATGCTCAGCGGATCAAAATATATGGGAATATATGTGTCGCATCTGTAGAACAGAAAAGCGTTTTTTTTTTGTGTGGCGGTGTTATTAATGTCTGAATTAAAAACGTCGGAATAATTACCATCTTAATGAGTTTCAATACTGGAAAACTCGTATTGAAAAAACGTCCCTTCTTAGCATTGTCCAATTTGAGCGTGAAAGAGATCCCTTCCAAAAAAAAGGGTTTACGGAAGTTTGACCCTTTTTTTTGGAAGGGATCTCTTTCACGCTCAAATTGAACAATGCTGAAAAGGGACGTTTTTTCAATACGAGTTTTCCAATATTGAAACTCATTAAGATCGTTATTATTCCGACGCTTTTAATTCAGACATTAATAATTTTTATTAAACATTCAACTTTTGAGATGAAAACACTGAATGGAGAAGCTTCTTGTAAGCTAGAATTCAGCTTGAAATCTCTATCCAGAGTTGAGATAATTATTCCTTGCATTTTTAGCTATACTAATTAAAATAATAATTAAATTGAAGTAAACCAAATTGCCATTTGTTGAGTACATATTACTGAATACTCGTGAATTTTTCCAAATTTCTGGTACAAATTTTTAAACGTGTGGAGGACTTCAAAGTCGACGTAGTGAAAGTTAAGAGTCACTTCACCTGTTTTTTCACACATCTTGTGCCACAGGGAAGTCAACAAATTTTTTACAAAAATCAAACTGACATCCTTTCACAAGTATAATGTTGAAGAATATTTCTGTCTTTGACTCAACATTCTGCGATTTTTTCTCGCAGAGTAATAAAGCTTCAATGCCAGGTGTCAGGACTTTTGAATCCGACTTTAGTACACGTACATTTTGAACCTGACTCTCGGCAACAATTAGACCAATTTCTATCTACCCTGGGACTCCACTTGACCGGGGGTTTCGGGCATGGCCTCAATGGCCTTCACGCGGTAAATCGGGGTTCCCCGAACCGTTCTTCTTCGTCTTGCTTGTGGCTTCTTACAGTGCCGAACCGTAAACTCACTGTTAGAAATTTCTATAGCCATTTCACTATAAATATAATGGAAGCAATATACATATACGTGTAGTAAATTTAATATACATCATCTTGTAGAATTAATATACATGCATAGTAAAACATAGTGCGTGAAAGTTAAAAGTTCTTTGATGCACCCAAATATGGTCAAATATTTAAAACTGAAATAATAATCTAAAATTCATCGATTAAATTTCTATTTATAATCAAAGTGCAACATACGGGTGGAATATACTTCAAAATTCACTGTAAATGTCAAAATTTTAAAGTGAGTACCGCTGCTTTTAGGTTAGGTGTCTTAATAATTCGCTTAATTGAACTTTTCCACCTAAAACTCAGTATGATTTATGTTTAACTAGAAAAAAAATATTATTCTTCATCATTTAGAATTGAGAATTACTGCCATAATTATTTTTAATTTGTTGAAAGTGAAATTACCTGACTTTTCTAAATTCGGTGCAATATCTTAATGATCTCATGCATATATTTTTTTAGATTAAGGTGAAGAATTATAAGAATACAATATTCTGTGTAAACTCGCTCAAGCCCTCTATACAAAAAAATGGTGAAGAAAATGAATTCTAACTTCAGTACAAATGTGTATGATCATTATTGTTAGTGTAACTAATAATCACATAATTCAAACAAATTGATGTTGAAAAATACAATTTTCCAACTTTCGTAGATGGCCGCGCCTATCCAGCTAAAAGGCGCCTCTGAGTTATGTGCTCGCGGCGTTGCTCGAGAGAATAAATTGCTCGTAGGTTGTTAACACTTTGTTCAATTGAAGTGAAACTTCACAAAAAACTTCTACGAATTGAATGAGAATATATGTTTAAAAAATTAAAATTTGTAAATGTTTTTAAAAATGCCAAGGAGCCCTCCCGCCACCAGCCATCAGACTTTATATGTCCTTCTACGATCCGGCGGTTCAATTACATTTGCAACTTCCATATGCTTTGGCGAAAAGCCTGAATATACATTATATAACGAAAGTCAATTTAGAACACATATTCAAAAAAGGTTGACAACAAGTGTAATAGAGAAATTTCCAGAATAATGAGTTTTTTTTTACTTTGAAGCCTTTTAATAGAAAATCGACTACAAGCTATTCCAAACATTGCACATCAACAACATAGTGTAATAATAAGATAGTAGTAAAAAATAATTATGAAAAATAAATATTATGCTTGTTATTACATGTTAAAGATGAATACATTTCTATAATTAAACTAATTGATAATTTATTGAAATAGTTTATTAAAATATTACGATTGCCAAATAAATAATGTATGTAAAGCTTTGTCTATCATGGAAAGATGTAAATCGGACCTAAAGAATGTACAACATCTATCTATAAATGAAATAAAAGATACAACAAAAAAACGGCGCTTAAACGCCACGTAACTGAAAATGCGAAATGGTTTATATATGTAATCTGTATATATAGAGTATTTAAAAGATCAAAATGTTGTTACTTTTGAAGTATGCCGAGTATTCCTTGTTAAAAAATTATTGATATTTGAAATAAACAAAATATGTTGTTTACGTCACTTCTATTTCGCATTTGAAGTGTAAATCGTAACTCCCAGGGCAAACCTCAGCTACAGGGCGGGTAGCAGGTGGCAGATAGCTAAAGCCCTAAGCAAAGGTTTGCATTCTAAAAATTGGTAAATTTTTTTACAAATTAATGTGTATTGGATATGTTTCGATTAATTAAGATTGATTTTAAAAGTACATAAATTGCTTAGGGTTGCTGTGAATAAAGTTTGTAACGAATTAGGACAAACGAACTTTAAAAATTATAACAAAATAATTTACTTCAATGGAATAATAATCATGGAAAGCAAAAAACAAGCTTGTCTAATATTTTCAATACTTCAAAAAAAAAAACCCCGGACCGAGGAATATAATTTCACATTAAATCTTGTACTATTTATTTGTATATATAGTTAAAAATTTGTCATAAGGACAACCGAAGGATTTAGCCGGGAGCAGGTGCCAATCTTAAAAATTGCACTAGCTCCCAGCGAAATCGCGGTAAAATTTCAGCTGTAACCACGTCTCACAACCGTGAGATGGGTGGCCAGTCTGCGACGAGGATCTTCAACTGAAATAGTTGAATTTTCAAAAAAAAAAAAAAAAAAAAAACAATTTTCATGCACAATAAAAATTGAACAAAATAGTTAAATTTTTCAACCGAAAAGATCAACTTTTAATTCAAATCTAAAATCTTCAACTGTAATAGTTGAATTTTCAACGGAAAAGATGAATTTTCAACTAAATATATGGACATTGAACTAAGAGAGATAATATGTCAAAAAAAATTGAATAGTTAAATTTTCAGTTAAAAAATTGATTTTCTACTAAAGTCACAAATTTTCAATTCGAATGAGGAATCTCCATCTGTAATAGTTGAATTTTCAATCAAAAAAAGAAAACCATTTTCATCCAAAACAAACATTGAACAAAATAGTTAAATTTTGCAATTTGTTACATTTTCAAAAAAAAAAAAAATAATAATAATAATAATAATTTTCAAACAATTGAAAAAAAATCAACAAAATAGTTAATTTTTCAATCAAAGAGATCAATTTTCAATTAAAATGAAGAATCTTCAATTGTAATAGTTTAATTTTCAACCAGAAAGATTAATTTTCAACAAAACACGTGGATATTCAAAAGAGATAAATTGTCGAAAAAAATTGTATAATTAAATTTTCAGTTTCAAAAATTAACGTTCAACTAAGAAAATGAATTTTCAATTTAAATGAAGAAGCTTCAACTGGAATAGTTGAACTTGAATCCAAACTGATTAAAAAATTAATGTTTAACCAAAGTCATGAATTTTCAACTAAAATGATAAATATTTGACTGAAACAGTTGAATTTTCAATCTGCAAATATTAATTTTCTACCAAAAAAGACGAATTTTTAATCAAAGAGATGAATTTTCAACCAAAAAAATATAATGGTTGATATTAAAAAAAATGGTTTTTCAACCAAATAGTTAAGGTTTCAACCGAAAAGATAAATTTTCAGTAAAAAATTAATTTTCAATAAAAAAAACAACGATTTTTTAACTAAAGAGATGAATTTTCCACTAAAATGATGAATCTGCAAGACAAAAATTAATTTGTAACAGGAAAAGACCAAATTTTCAACTAAAAATATACATTTTGAAAAAATAGTTTAAATTGCAAACAAAGGGGGAAGATTTTTTTCAGAAATTAAAAATTTCTGATTTTTAAAAAACGATCTTTCTCCTTCGCTCCGAAGACGAGAGGGTTCAATTCCCACCGGAACGAAGGAGAAAGATCTTTTTTCAAAAATAAAAAATTTTTAATTTATCAATTTTCAAACTCCATCTCGTCTGAAATAACGTTCAGAATTTCTGTTCTTTAAGGAGTTACCTTAGATCGATAAAGTTGATTTCCAATTTCACAGTTCGTGAAAGTTATCTAGATATGATCGATCGTTACCAACTCGGATGATAATACAGATTCCTTCTAATTTAACTATTCGATTCCCACCGGAGCGAACGAGAAGGATCTTTTTTCAGAAATTAAAAATTCCAGTTTATAAATTTTCAAACTCCATCTAATCTGAAATGATGTTAGGAATTGCTGTCCTTCAAGGAGTTATCTTAGATCGATAAAGTTGATTTCCAGTTTCACAGTTCGTGAAAGTTATCTAGATATGATCGATCGTTACCAACTCGGATGATAATACAGATTCCTTCTAATTTACCATATAGAACCAGGAACAAAACCCACTTTCTAAAGTAATAGGACCTGACAGAAGCCACATCCTATTAGGTTTCTAATAGGCATTTTTACTAGGGAGGGTATGTCCTAACAACTAAACCACTTTTCTCTATAAAAAAAACCTTTCCTGGTGGAGATACTTGGGTCTGACCGCGGTTTACCAACATTTACCGTCATGACCAGTCAGATTTGGTCATGACTGTGAAATACCGAGCAGCGCCCATCACTATGTAGATGACAAAGTAGGGATACGCTGGTCAGAGCAGAGGGTTAAATGAGAAGCAATGAAAAAGCCCTAGGCAGTGCCGTTTTAGTGCTTTTAGATCGGCAAGGTAATATACTATTTCTCAATATACATTTTACACACGGAAATCAGCATGAATGTTCCAAAATTTACATCTCGAAATGCACGTGTAAACCCACGTTCATTATTTCACTAGGGGCAGAACCCTATACTTGTTCCTCTGCAGGAACCCGCGCCTCAATTTACCTCCTGTACAGTGATTTTCACCTGAGCTATTCTTAAAACAAATTTTAGGATAAAGTACTTATGCAACCAAATTAACTGGAAATATACCTTTTTTTATGTATTCTATAAGAAACTAGATTGACTTTTTCAACCGGATACTGGCACATAGTTCGCAGCCTGAACAATAACAGTTATATTAAGGTTCCAAAACAGTACATACCATCGAGTAGACATTATGCTACGAATTCTCAATATTTTCTGGATTAATGTACGTTTCGTAATTTTTAAAATGTATAAGTAACAAACAATTTTTAAGGGGTATACATTATCCCACTTTTTCTGTTTCAAGGAATAATGAGAAAATCAGTACTAGGATTTCGATTCCTGAAGACGACTGGACCTCTCTTTCCACCTTGGAAGATATACAACGAGGTGTGATCAAATTCGAAACGAAGGTTTCAAAACCTCTTTTTGTATCGTATGAGCAGGGTTGCACGGTTACGTGTAACTCGAACTTTCATACGCATAATACGTATTTTACGTATTATACGTAAAAAATGTAAAAGAGCATAATATAACCTCACTTATTTTGGAGTACATTAAGTGCGAGATTAAACGAATTATTTTTTATGAAATTTAAAAAATGAGTAAATCAAAAGATTGCACCTAGGGCAAAAAGCAAAATTTTTGCCATTTTCCCTCTTCAAAATAAAATTTAAATCCTCCCAAAAATAATTTCTGGGAATATAAGCGCAGTCACCATCTTAAAAACGTAAATTACATGTAAAAAACTAGGGACGTAAATTACGTAGGTAATTTATATGTAAAAAAACTAGGTAAATTACCTAAGGTATATTACGTACGCAACCCTGCGTATGAGGCAGTGATGCTAACGTAGAGGGAAGATAGGTATAGAGGCGACAATGCAGCGGGCAGCTTGAAGCACGCTAAGGGAAGCGAGACGGCAGGGGAAGGCGTAGATAGGTTTAGTTTGGGAACCAGCAACGCGTGGCGCTATTGCCACGAACCAGTGGATTATGCTTAAATATGTGTGAGTGGGGTAGATGAAGAGAGTGTGTCGTCTACATGAGTCGAACTGCAAAAAATTTAGAACCCTTATACCTGGACTGGTCTTTCCGAACTATATTCTGGCTATTCACAAATATTTTTCAATTTATTCCTTATGGAGAACGTTCTCTTTATATTATAGAAAAAAACCTGTGCATATTATTCCAGAAAAAAATTTTTTAGGATCCATTTCAAACAATTTAATTGTGATGAAATGACATTTGGTACAATTATTACCAAATTCAAAATGCGTGGGCGTATTCAAAATAGATGATCTTTCGAAGGATCTCAAGTGGTCCTTGAGATCGGCTGTCTCACATATCAACCCTTATTGGTAAAGGAGTCGACTCGGTTCGTGTAACGTCTAACGATCACTCTAACACGTGACTCTGTTTCATCTAGTCGTCGACCAAATAATTCTGTTTACAAATCGTATAATGAGACCGGTGTGAAGAGAGATTTTTATTTAATTATTTACACTCAAGTTTTAAATTAGGCTGAGTTCTTAGAGAGAGAATATCTTGAGTTTATTTTAGTATGGTCGATTTCCTATATTTCATAGTTTTATTTGACGTTTCCATATACAAGTGCATTGCCTAAATTACTTTGCATTCTATTTCAATTCCTTAACCCTCCGTTTGTCACATGTTCCGACAACCTTTGGATTGGCACTTGTGGTCTGGCCAGACCCCCATGTATTTTCAAATAGATGTATGGACATATTGCATGTATTGAAATGCATTTATATATTGTGCATATATATATAAATTCTAGTGTCTTTCGAATATGTTTAATTACTTACTCAGGAGAAGAAAAATATCGATGTAGAAAATCAAATTTTACTGTTGGATTTTTCTTATTTATTAATTTTTTACGCATTATTTTGATCTATTTTATTCAACTGAATAAAATTCCGTTCAAAAATACAATAATTATGATCTTATTCATTCTGATTCATGCAAGTGAAGAAAATATAATCTACTTTGGAGTGTGGTTGGCACACAGCATCCAAACATTTAGCGCAAAAAAAAACCGCGTTTTACGGCGTAACTTATCGCTCCCTTGCGAACAAAGTTTGCATGTTCTCTTCTTTTCCAGTGTACTAAGACCGCTTTCATTATCGATAACAGATGCTGGAATCTGAAATGGAAAAACGAAGGAAAATGTATTTCAACAATGTCCAGTCAAAATCAAAGTAAATTTGAAACGGATGTGGAATGTACACAAAATATTCATATCTGAATACGTACGGCTTTTGCTCGGCCAAAGAATGCTTCAACTACTGAACGAGTAGAAAATTGCTTCATAATGTGTACGCTTTCAATGCGATTTTCCACGTTTGGAACAACCAATGACTTAGATAGCGTAGATAAAAAATTCCGCCTTGCATCAGACTTGTCGAGTTTATTAACTTCTTTGCAAATGCAAAATGCACCTAGTGCCATCACATCCAACACATTGAAGAAGAAAGCCAATGCCCCTCGTCTTGTTGCGCGTTTGGTTGTGAAATGAGTGAGCATTTGGTCCATACAATCGACACCAGATTTATTCGCATTGTAGAACAAAATTACTTCTGGTTTCATTGCTTCGCCTACACAATTTTTTGTGTAGTGTACTGTTGAAAGTAAAATCACGGCTCCATTCTTTTTTGGAACGTAGCTGAAAATTGTAACCATATCATGAAAACCAAAGAGAGACGAAAGAACAGGACGAGAGTGACTCTTTTTCATTTCCTCAGGATTTTCAACCAAAAAGACAGCTTTTCAACAAAATAAATATATTTTCAACAAAATAGTTACATTTTTAACCAATTTTCTGCCAAAAAATATAACTTTTGAACGAAGTTTGAACTTGCAACGAAATAGTTGAATTCCCGATTAAAAAAGATCAATGTTCAAACACAAATGGAATAGTTCAATTGTGAGTTTAAACAAATTAATTTTCAACGCAAAAAATTATTTCAATAATAGTTGAATTTACAAGTAAAAATTTAAAAAAATTAAATATTGCTTAATTTGGAACATTTAAAATTGCAGTTGATTAATTTTGAATATTCCTTTTTTTATTTAGGCATTTAACTTTGTACATTTCAACTAAAATGTGTTATTCTTATAATGTTTATTGAAAAACTATTATATATTTTGTAACTGTTTCAATTGTTCAACTTGATTTAAAATTTTTCATTTTCAAATTTTTTTAAACAAAATTTATTTTCAATGATCTGCGCTTGAAACGTGTACCTTATTTATTTATAAATAATTTATTTAGGTGCTATAATTGCTCTAATTATTATTCAAGAATGGGCACAATTTCAAATATCGTATACTTAAAGAGTATATTATAACTATATCATATTATATATCATCAACATATCATATTATATTATAACTTTTTATATTGAAAAAAAAAATCAAACAGATTTTCAAATGGACATATTTTAGAAACGCTTTCTTGAACCCTTCCTATTTGAAAAATTCAAAACATATTTTATTTCATTCATATCTACGTGGTCAAAAAAAGTCAAATCTACGTGGACTAGGTATTTTCGAGGAGCCCAAAACTCAGAGACTCTATTTACACTGTTAAATTCCCAAACATATTATTTTTTCAGAAAGTCACTTCTGCGAGGTAACAAGGGGTTGATTTTTTAAGTTGAGCGTTAGAGCCCAGAAACCGGAGTGTGTATTTTCGAGGAGCCTAAACAGCTGAGATACTATCCACACTGTAAAATACTCAAAAAGATCATTTTTTGACAAAGCCATCTCTGCGTTATGCTAAGGGGCTGATTTTTAATGTTAAGGGTTGGAGCCCAAAAATCGAAGTGGGTATTTTTGAGGAGCCCAAAAATCGCAGGCTCTATCCGCACTATAAAATTCCCAAAAAGATTATTTGTTGACAAAGTCGTATCTGCGTTGTGCAAGGTGTTGATTTTTAATGTTAAGGGTTGCAGAACAAAAATTAGAGTGAGTATTTTCGATGAGTGCAAAAATCAGAGACTCTATCCACACTGTTATATTCTGAATAATATTATTTTTTGACAAAGTCATATCTGCGTTGTGCTAAGGGGTTGATTTTTAATGTTAAGGGTTGAAGCCCGAAAATCGAAGTGGGTATTTTCAAGGAGCCCAAAAATCAGGGACTCTATTTGCACTGTTAAATTCTCAAAAAGATTATATTTGAGAAAGTCACATCTGCGAGGTACCAAGGGGTTGATTTTTAATGTTAAGGGTTGGAGAACAAGAATCGAAGTGGGTATTTTCGAGGAGCACAAGAATTAGAGACTCTATCGACACTGTTAAATTCCCAAAAATATTATTTTTTGACAAAGTCATATCTGCGTTGTGCTAAGGGTTTGATTTTTAATGTTAAGGGTTGGAGCCCAAAAATCAATAAGGTTAACAACCACCGCAGGGTCCCACTGGGAGCAACTGCCATCTAAAAAATGACACCGGCTCCCAGTAGGACGCAAAACGCGGCTTTTGGACCGAGTAATCTAAGTTGAATAAATTAACAATTTAATCCATGCATTAATTATAATCCAATAAAAAGGGGCTTCTTCTGGAGAAAAGGAGAAGATTCTGTTGACAATTAAAAGTTATTTTTATTCAATAGTCCCTGAGCTACGCTATTTTTACATATAGGTTTCTAATCCCTATCTAAGATTGTTAAAAATACGATAAATAAGAAAACGTAAGAAATTATATGATAATTTTTACAGGGAGATCTTAGGTTTAAGCTAGTAAACGAAACTAGAGTACAATCTGCACGCTAAACAGTCGTACGATTTAACGCTGATTTATTTTTGGTAGAATTACGTTTCATTTTAAAATGCTAGCTATCTGCTCAACGGGCAGAGGAAAAATAATCTAATTAATAAATCCTATAAAGCTTATGTTCATAATATAATTAATTCTCGTCAATGAGAAACTAAAAGAATAGATATTTCTACGATAGAAATCAGTGCAAGTGAATTTCTCGTAACGCAGCGAGAATTCACGTCTTAAATAACTCTAAATCCAAGATATTCATTTACAATATGATATTTAATCAGAAAATGAGAATATGTGTGCTAATACATAAATCGATTAATCTCGTTTGGATTTGTTAGTATACTTATTCGACAGTTCTCGTCTCAAGGAGAGAGTAAATCCCAATAGTCAACTTTACAGAGGTTTATTCTCCTTGTGTGGTTGAAATTCTCTTTAAAAATGCACTGCATTTAAAGTAGGTTAAATTTCTCACCTCACAGGGTCAATGAACTCTCTTTATACGGAAAGGTGTCTCTTCGGTACACAGATGTATTCTTTTAAATTTAATTTTAAAAATTTAGGATGGCAAATCCTTTATGAAAGAGAGATATTTCTTTATGATTCGATTATTCTCAGTCAATTACTTTGGCAACCACATTTGAGCAGTACAACTCCTCGTTTTGCTTGCAAATAGCTTGATATGAGATTAAAAGATCGTTTGCCAGAATTACAATTGGTTATATTGACCAGGTTTCACGGTATTAACCATGCTACTGCTCGAAAACGCAAATGTAATGCCACAATAATATAGAAATATCTCCGATATGATCGAGATATCGTTTTGATTGAATTATAATTGGTTCTATGAACCAGGTCTCTCGGTATTTACCAAGTTCTTACTCGAGAACACAACTATAAAGCTTTTATTTAATAAAGATATATCCGATATTATTGAGAAAGTATTTTCATTGAATTGTATTTAGTTCTATGGACAAGGTCCCTCGGTATTTACCAAGTTCTTGCTCGAGATCGCAGATACAATGTTTCAATATTGACAAGTGTCACAGAAAGATCTTATATTTTCACACAAAAGATAAAATTATGAACTTTTCCATAAACACATAGCAATTACTTAAAGGGAAAGAGGCTGAATCTTCTCACTGCCTAACCCTAAGGCCTAAGATATGGCCGATTCCCGACTCGCACCCGCTGACCTGGGTAGTATACCCCCACCATTGCATTTAGCTCGCTACCCCTTGCTTGCTTGTTCTCGCCTGGGATTATATCATATTATTTCTGACAATTACTGTACAATTATAATTTGTCATAATTGATCAAACTTCTTAATACGTGAATTTTGTATTCATTGCTTAAAATTGTTTTGTCCATTGATGTATGTACGTATTCTCAAAAGATTTCACTTGCTAACTTATAGGTTATCTTTTGCCACTGTGATATAGAATCTCCTGTTATTGTTAAAGACAAAAATACTTTTTTACACAAATTTTCAAAATCCAAATATCACGGCAAGAGAAGTTTATTTGTCAAATAAACTTTAATAAGTAAAGCTATCAAAAATAGTTAGAATTGACACCAGCCCGCAGTCTAACCTCTTTATCATAATTTTCGTTAGTTGCCATCAAAACCACACCGTAGCATTGATAATTATAAGAACCTCTGAGTCACGTGACACCAAATTGAATAAGTGTTTTCCCGCCTTCAATTTTTAATAATTTTTTTCTGCTGAACAACTCAACTGCAAATAGAACAACCTTCGTTCTATTTTCACATTGTTATCTGAAGTGAAATCACACTAGATTGCAAGTAAGCACTGCAGTATCGTAAATTAATCAGGTTATACATTGTAATTTGAAATTACACTGCACGTATAATTACCAGCTGATTGTAAATGTCACCAAAGCTTTTTTTACAGTGTTATATTTTCGGCCTACCGTATATATAAATTTGCAAATAATTTTTGAGTAATTTATGTACTAATTTTGTAATGGATAAAAAAAAATTTAATGAAGGTAAAGCCACTCTCATTTCCTAAGGACTAAGCTCTTTGTTACACATATTATTTAACTCTGTGCAAAGTGACATAATTAAAATATTGTCCTACGGAGAGATGGGTTGGGAATATTCTTAACGAATAGGTTTAAAAAATCTACATTTATCAAATTCCGATTCTCATAAATATAAAGTCACAGGTTTTTTTTGTCTAAGATGTAGATCAACAGTTAATATTATTACGAACCAACTATTCCTTAAGTTTTTTTTTAAACAAACTCTGGAGGGGGGGGGGGTATTTTTATAAAAATTATAAAATTATTCAGCGCAGACTAGCCTTGTATAAGATGGCAAGTTACATTTTATTCAATTTTGTCTCTTCTTAATTGTCATTTACAAAGTTTTTCATTTGTGGAAACTCTATTCGAGATTGAGGTTTTTATTTTTTTTACGGTCACAAAAGTGCGGGTGGTACATGTAGTGCATCATGTTTTTTTTGTGTCTGACTTTTCCCTGGCCTTTTCAAGGGCTTTCGGGACGTTTGAAGAAATATATATTTCTGAACATTCCTGTACAGGAACCTCGGAGGATCCTGCACATCTTCCTGGTACAGGAAACTGCACACGAATCTGTGCAGGAAATCTTGACGGTTCCTGTGCTGGAATTTGGCGAAGGAAACTGTACATGATCCTGCCAAGAAACCTGTATACAAGGTAACCTTAGAATGATCCTGTACAGGATCCTTCACAGAGTCAATTGAGGTGTGTGTTCATGCACAGGAATACAAGCAATACAAACAATATATGCAGGCAGTAAAGCGAGTGTAAGGGTAAATGGGAAACTGAGTGCTGTTTCGATATTGTGCAAGGCGTTAAACAAGGATGCGTTATGTCCTCATGGCTATTTATTATATTTATGGATAAGTCATAAGTCACAGTAAAAGAAAAATACAATTTAAATACTTAGGACGCGATAAACTACGCTTTAGCCCTGATGAGTGATAAACGTGAAGGTGCTTATTAGGTCGGCCAATATATTTATATGTAAAAGAGCCAATAAGCATCCTTATATATAAAAAAACACCTTTGGCTTGAAAAACATGTAAAAATATTTTACATAACAAAATAAAAGTGATGTACAGTTCAAGAAAGCTAATTTACAATAAAAAATATATCTTAGATATTAACGTATACAATATTCCTTCTTTATATTTGCAAAAAAAATTTACATATAAAAATAAGCCCTTTACATAGACTTTTCAACTTATTAAAATAATATCTATTAAACACAATTTAGTATGTATGGGTCTCAGTAAAAAAAAAAATTCAACTTAAATACTTAGGACCCGATAAACTATGCTTTACATCTAATGTGTGATGGACATAAAGGTGCTTATTAGGGCGGCCAGTGGATATATATATGAAAGACCCAATAATCACCTTTGTATGTAAAAAAACGTTTTTAGTTTGAATATTATGTACAAATGTTTTACATAACCATATAAAAGTGATGTACGGTTCAAGAAAGCTAATTTGCAATGGAAAATATATCGTAGGTATTAATGTATACAATATTCCTTTTTTATATTTGCAAAAAAAATTTATGTATGAAAATAGACCCTTCACATAGACTTTTCAAGTTATTACAATAATATCTATGAACTACAATTTATTATGTATAAGTCACAGTAAAAGAAAAATTCATTTTAAATACTTAGGACGCGATAAACTACGCTTTAGCCCCGATGAGTGATGGACGTGAAGGTGCTTATTAGGTCGGCCAATATATTCATATGTAAAAGACCCTAAAAGCACCCTTATATATATAAAAAAAAACATCTTTGGCTTGAAACACATGTAAAAATAGTTTACATAACAAAATAAAAGTGATGTCCGGTTCAAGAAAGCTAATTAACAATGGAAAATATATCTTAGATATTAATGTATACAATATTTCTTCTTTATATTTGCAAACAAAATATACATATGAAAATAAACCCTTTACATAGACTCTTCAACTTATTACAATAATACCTATGAACCACAATTTATTATGTGTAAGTCACAGTAAAAGAAAAATACAATTTAAATACTTAGGACGCAATAAACTTCGCTTTAGCCCTGATGAGTGATGGACGTAATGGTGCGTATTAGGTCGGCCAATATATTTACATGTAAAAGACCCAATAAGCACCCTCAGATATAAAAAAACATCTTCGGCTTGAAAAACATGTAAAAATATGTTACATAACAAAATAAAAGTGATGTACGGTTCAAGAAAGCTAATTTACAATGAAAAATATATATTAGATATTAACGTATACAATGTTCCTTCATAATATATTCGCAAAAAAAATTTACATATAAAAATAAACCCTTTACATAGAGTTTTCAACTTAACACAATAATATCTATAAACAAAAATTTAGTATGTATAAGTCACAGTAAAAGAAAAATTCAATTTAAATACTTAGGACCCGATAAGCTACGCTTTACCTCTAATGTGTTATGGGCATAAAGGTGCTTATTGGGTCTGCCAATATATATATATATATATATATATATATATATATAAACATTGTCCTAAATGATGAGAGATTAGAGCAAGTTGACAAATACGTATATCTGGGTAGCCTATTCACTAGCGACGGGAGAATAGATGGGATGACTATATATAATACTATGATTGTACCGGCTGTACTATAAGGTAGCGAGACATGGACATGTCAAGAAAAGGACAAGAGTAAAATTAACGCGATTTGTATGAAACCTCTGCGCGCAATATACGGGAAAACACTGTTGGACAAAGTTCGAAACGAGATAATCCTCAAGGAATGCGTTACAGGAGAGACTCTAATTGATATATGGGTGTTGCGGAACGAACGTGTGGTTTAAATAAATGTGACGAGAATTCTAGATCAATCTAAAATATCTATAGGTTACACCAATATACCTATCTACCCTATACCTATATACCCATCCACACACTACCACTTTCCAACCGAGCAATTCAAGCCTACCCCGAAAGGGAAATGGCCTAATGGTATAATAATGATAAAACATATAATTTATCTAATTAATTAATTTCTTACAGAAGATGTCTATGTAATATTTCGTAACGAGCTTGGGAAAATATTTTGCTTAGAAGTATTAACTCACACATGAAAAATATATCATTTTTAGTCATTTATATGTATTATTATGAAAAGATTTGAATTTAAATTTTTAAAAAGTAAATATTTTGTATTATTGAAAATTAAGAGTTTAAAAACTGTTTTCGAAGGAAATTTTTTGAATTGTTACTTTTAGTTTATAGTCGTCTCACTTTATTGAAAACACAACATTCATTTACGTAACTGATATGTAAATAAAAATTAGCTTGAACAACGTGATAATATATCAAATGCAAACATCGAAATCACTATTTTAAAATGAGACCAACGTTGAATAATGATTCAAATTATTAATTTTTTCAAAAATAAAATTTTTCTCCCGCGGCATGGGGATGCTGAATTAC
This sequence comes from Andricus grossulariae, assembly GCA_011634705.1. Lineage (NCBI taxonomy): Eukaryota > Metazoa > Arthropoda > Insecta > Hymenoptera > Cynipidae > Andricus > Andricus grossulariae. The sequence goes on along the minus strand of JAABKJ010075445.1, from coordinate 160,865,099 downwards.
AATAAAAACAGTTTGATACAAAAAAAATTCTTCGGTTCCGAGAAATTAAAAATTGAAGCTCTAGATATCATAGTAATATGGTCGATTTTTTTGTGGCTGTAAATCTGAAACAATTTTTTTTTTCATGAAATGATAGTAATTTCTACAAATATCAATGTGAAAACGTTTTGCAAATTATTACTACGTTAAAATTGGAAACCAATTTCAATTAAGTTTCATTAAAAAATATTTTTTAATTCATACGTTCCTTCTTATTAGGTCTTACGATACACTTTTTAGATTTTATTTATTATTTTTTAATTATTGTATCAAAAAATTATATTTTGAAAACAGTGCATTATTCTACCAAAAAAATTCTTTTAAATATATAATATTTGAACCAGAGTGGCTTAATCAAGTACGATCCTATTCCTTTTTAGTGTTGGAAGAAATTAAAAATATCACCGGCAGAAAATTTCATACTAGAAACGATGTAAAAAACAGTATTTTATATATATATATATAAGAACGAACTTAAGGCCCTTGATGTCACCACACGTAAGATCATGCATACGCATGAAAGCTTGCATATCAATTCGTCAGTTCCGCGATTATACATTTCACGCCGTCAAGGCGGACGCGGACTTTGGAATCTCCAGTGTCTTCATAACCGAATTGTTTTAAGTACAGCTTACATCGTTGCAAATGGAAAAGATCCTCTCCTAAAGAGCTTTTGGACAGATTCGATATTGATTTGAAGCAAAAACGACCGCATTTGTCGAAGAAAAAAGTGCTTTTCCATCAGGAAAATTCAAGGGTGCACCCGTGTGTAGTCATGATGGCAAAAATCCATGAATTGGGCTACGAACTCCCACCTCATCCAGCATATTCTCCAGATTTAGCCCCCTGCGACTATTTCCTGTTTCCAAAGCTGAAGAAATGGCCGGGCGGTAAGAGATTTGTGTCGAGTGAAGAGGTCATCATCAAAACAAACAAACGCCTATTTTGAGGGCCTTGAGAAAACCTATTATTTGGAAGGAATAAAAAAATTAGAAAAACGCTGGGCTAATTGTATCGAGCTGAAAGGAGATTATGTTGAGAAGTAAAACGCTCATTTACCAAAAAAAAATCTTTTAGTCGAAAAGTTACTGACTTATCAAACAGCCGATACTCGTATGGAGGAATATGATTATGCGGAAAATGAGGAACTTCTGATAAATAAGAATGATTCCTTATTGTGTTTTAGATCGAAAGTGTTTTGTGTGTCTAAAGCTGTGTGACTCAATTGCTGTCTTGGTTCGTACTCGAGCACGTCTAAACTCAGGGGGTTGCGTGGTTTTACCAAACTGGATATTCATCTGACAGTTAAGACACGTTTGAAAGTTTCAAAGGCACAATCATTAAGCCGGGTTATCAATTGTTCAAAATTTTGATATTTGTCTTCAAGAGCCGCTTGAGTTCCTGATGTAAGGAGAGTTATTCGATCAAAGAATTCACTGACATTTTCTTCTCGATTCATCCGATTGGTCGAAATCTTATGCAGGTACAATGAATAGGTTTTACGGGCCGAAAAACTCTGTACTACGCGTTTAATTAAATCAATAATGGTATATAAAATTTTAATGTTATAACATTAAAACACGAAGATTTTATCAAGAATTGGAATTTGGAAAACTCCAATTCTTGATAATAAAGTTTTTGGATGAATTAAAAATATGGAATCGTGAACAAAGTTGCTAAAATTATTCTTACAGTTTGTTGTGTAAAGTGAAATTATTGTTTTAGATTTTTGCTCAGTTATTAGGGTAAATAAATAGTTGTGCAGTCACTTTTAATACTTATTAAAAGTTGCATTGATTAAGACAGTTTAATATGATGAATAACTCTGCTATGCTCGACCCTGTAAGGAATGAAAATCTGTGCTACAAAACTTAATGAATTTAATAGTAAGACATGAAAACTTCGCTTTAAGGGTGTTGGTTAATCGTCCTTTAATTTTTTTAGCTACTATGTAAGGCACTTGTCATATATATAATTTGGCAACTGACTTTTATACTAAAATACGAGGGCTGTTTGTTAACTCAGTGACTTTTTCAATTTTTTTACGCAGTATCTTTAAATGCACCACTGATCCCGTCAACGCCATCTACGAATAGACTAATGTTAAATTTTGAGTAAGTTGGGTCATTTATTTTGTGTTTGATAGCCATTGAAAGGAGAGAACCTCGTGAATGTTAACAAAAATGGAAAAAAGTGAATTTTGTGTGCTGATTAAGCATTATTTTTTGCGTAAAAACCCAAGGAAAGGCTTGATAAATACTATGGGAACTCTGCACCATCAATTTGAATGGTTAAGAAGTGGTTTACTGAGTTCGCTTACTCTAATTCTTTTGCATTCACACTTCTTAAGGAGCGAGAAAGACAGATAACCTAAGTTCCGCCGGCCCTGATCGGGAAGACCATTTCAAATTTAAATCCAACTCTTTTATAAAATAATAAAGGACCCTGCACAAAACATGTAGAAAAATAACTTGAAATATTTGACTAACATTCATTCATTTTTTGGTTCATAAAAATAGAAAAAATGTTCAAAAAGGGCATGCGAGGATTGTTTTATATTCGATGCATGCATAGCGTGCGTAAAGTTGCCAATTGTTTAGCAGTACCGAAAAGTAATTTTATGCAAAATCGGACGGTTTTCGTATCTTTTCTGCCTGTTTGGGGGACGCGAAGTTCTCGTTTGTCGGTACATATGACTGATATTCTTAGAATGCACAATACAGTTGCGATGGCAAGTAATAATCAAGATAGACAGCTTATGCATTGCACTTCACCTCCCTTGTGAAAAGAAGCTGAAAATGGTTTAACGGAAAATTCAACTATTCTATTTTAGGTTGAAAATTTATCTTTGTTGGGTCAGAATTCAACTATTTGGCTGAAAATTGATATTTTTCATTTAAAAATTAAAACATCGACCTCATACGTCAAAGCCGTGGCCTGCTGAATCGTAACATAATATACTATTCAACCAAACTGATGAATCTTCAACTGGAATAGTTGAATTTTATACTAAAAAGATTAATTTTCCACCAAAGGTTAATTCTCTACAAAAAGACAAATTTTCCACAAGGTATATAAATTTTTACATTTTCAAATAAGAGATATCAATTTTCAACTGAAATAGTTAAACTTTTAGTTTAAAAATTGATTTTCAACAATGTAGTTACATTCTCAACCAGAAATGAATTTTCGATTAAAATGATGAATCTTCAACCAACAAAAATTAATTTTTAACAAAAGAGTTTAACTTTTATCCAAGTAGTTGAATTTTTAACTAAAAAAAGATACGAAAAATATTCCGTTCTTGCATAAAATATCGTTTTTCACTCCTCAGCAAACCTTTGACGACCTCGCCCGCTACCTCAAACATTAAAGCCGCGATTTGCTGAGTCATAACACAATATACTATTGCCTTACCATTGCGCATGCGCTTTTGGATCCAAGATTACTCACGTCAAAATGGCGAAGCCAGATTGGACTTCGAAAATTGCAGACCTGTAGTTTTTCGCTATTGTGTGTACTAAAATTAAAAAAATTGTATACCTCGTATGCAAAATTATTAAGGAAAAAAAAAATATCCCTACGGAAAAGTTTAGCTAATCTTTTAAAAATTTTCGTCCAAAAACAATTAATAAAATCCATTATCGAAGAACCTTTTTCACAGCTCTCTTTGGAGAATAGGTCATCGCCTTTGGTAGAAAAGTTATTGGCGGAATCACTGTTATTACTGTACAGTTGTAAAATATCACTCATGAACCCACAACTTCAATCTTCTTTAAAGGAAAAAATACCAAAAATTTTGCAATATATATATAATATTTTTTGCACACTCCGGGATTAGAAAATTTCAATAAATCACGGGTGGATTTAATATATATACATATATATATAATTAAAAACCAAAGGTTAACAACCACCGCAGGGTCCCACTGGGAGTAACTGTCATCTAAAAAATGACATCGTGAATTAAGCCCTGATGATCTGAGGAAAGCAAAAGTTTGCTCCTTCGACAAGGACTGTTTTTCTACATTTCTGTGAAGGTTTCCATGCATTTTCTTGTCGAGTAGCTGTTGGTGGAATTTTTCAATCTGTGCTTTCTTTATTTCGGTTTTCAGAAGTGTAGCATCTGGATGGAGCAATGCACTTTCCTCACTTCTGAATGTGAAATTCAGGCCAATGGTCTCGGCCGCCTGCCCTGCGGCTTTGTAAGGAACGCTCCTTTGCCAATCATCTTGTGTTTGCTGACCATTTTTAGGAGAGGATCTCTGCCATTTGCAATGATGTAAGCTGTACTTAGAACAATTCAGATATAAAGACATTGGAGATTCAAAAGTCCGCATCCGCCTTGACGGCGTGAGATGTATCATCGCGGAACGGACAAGTTGATATGCAAGCTCTTATGCATATGCAGGATCTTACGTGTGGCGATATCAAGGGCCGTAAGCTCGTTCTTCGTCCATTGAACGTTCCAAACAAAAATTACCGTTATTGTTATTATTATCAATAAATATCGCGTAAGCCTCAGGAGATAGGTCAAAATCGATGCCAGTTTATAATATGGATCATCATCCATTTATATATATCATTAGCGGTACACAAAATTCAAAAAAGGACATCCATTTTTACCTATCTCTCACGATTTATGAGATAGTAATTGTTAAAATCAACTGAAATCTCTTAAAGTCCTTTATGTTTTCTTAAATTTTTAAATTTCTAAACTAGTCTTACTGTAAGGACCGTTAATATCAGTAAAGTTTAATGCATTTTTAAATAGACTTAAAACTTTTTGTACGATATTTTTAAGACTACCTCAACCTTCTTCTAAGTATTGTAGGTATTTATAATGGAGCATTGGTACAAATAATAGTATTAAATATATTAATAAAAACATGTTCATATAATTCCGAGTGACTTTTTCCTTATCACATACAAATGACAATTTAATACAAAATATTTATTATGAGAAAACAATCCATTTTCAATTCAATCTAGCGTTTTCTAAGTGAAATTATTTTAAGCTTTTTTATTCCTTCTTTTACATTATTCTACTTATTAATTCTTTTTAATACGCTTCCTTAAAATTCTATTAAGTCGATTGAGAGGAATAGGATTTGCTTCTGAATTCAACGCTTATTATCGGGCTAGCTTTTTATTAGTAGAGATGGTTTTAGCTGCAGCAACTACTTCGATGGTAAAACTAACTAATCAGTTTTGTGCGGCAACAAGTCGCGACATTGGCAAAACTGAAACCTTATAACTGCTGCCAACGTTCGCGCCGAAATATCGCCTCATGTTCACGATCGTCGCAATGTTTAGAATTTCGGAGTTGTTGTTGTAAGTAAAAAATACTTAATTCGTTAGACATGGTGCTTTCAGAATTTCATCTGAGTAATATAACCTCGTTATTGAGTTCGGCCGCGAAAACAGCCTGGCGCCTTCTGTTGTCCAAAAGTGGAAATTCCTGAGTGATGAATTCCACTTGTTCACATGCGATGGAAAATAAATGAATTTATACTGAAAATAAGAGTTTATCCAGTGCCGGATTGGCAATGCGGGAATTCGGGAAAAATCCCGGTGGGCCGGTCATCATGTGGGCCGGTGTGGGCCGGTCGTCCTATATTATAGGATATTTTTATCTTTTTCAGTCATAAGAGTAAATTATATGTACTACAAATATTTTCAAATAGACCAAAGTCCGTTTCAGTCCTTTAATATACATAAATAATTCATAATAATGCAAAAATTTTATGTACCCGCTCGACGTTTATTGAGCCGCCTTGCGGTATGTGGTCGAAACAATCCCTTTAAACAAAGCGGCAATGCCGAATTTAGCCGAACAGTACCCAATAAAGTCGAAGCCACAAAAGTGAAGGTAGCGCCGCCCTTGTAGCATGTGGCCCAACTAGAGCCTTGCCGCGTCTAGGTAAAATATCTTTGATGGCATGTACAGTAAGGACAAGATTTTGGTAGTCATAGGGTTGTTGCGTGTATAAGAAATAGCCCCAAATGCAATCCGTAATGCACCCGAGTTTCGAAAAAGATATTTGCGCAAGAGCCATTTTTGAATTCGCGCATTTCATTGGTCGACCGCCATGATGAATTGACATAGATGCAGTTGTGACGGAATGCAACTCTCATTTTACCCGTTTTATGGTTAATGGCTAAAAATCTGATAGCAGCTATGCTGAAAATCTAGAAACCTGTATTACCATGCGTAATTTTGCATTAAGCGTGAAAATCAAAAGCTGCGTAGACTACGAATTTTCAAATAGAATTACTACTACCGAATATTCTAGAATAAAAATTAGTCACTCATTAGGAATTTGAGGGTCATAGGCTACGATAAATTTAGCAACTTAAGAGCGTAAGAAACAGGATAAACCGTATGAGTCAGCAACCCATAACAATGTTTTTACCTTAAGGATAGTAATTTTATGTGACACTTGTCACTATGATTTAGATGACCATTTATAGGAAATGAATTTCAGTAGCAAAACAAGTATAGGGATGATTAGTCAGCAACAGTTATCGCGTGGGCGCCCCTAGACAAGTTAAAATTTATGAGGGGGTAAAACATTCTTGGACCAATTCCCACGCACCAGCGGGTCGTAAAGAGGAATGATTAAGGGTCTCTTAAACAGGGATGAGTGAAACGAGTCTATATAAGAACGATAGCGCTTAGCCGAAAGTCCTCAGAATAATTCGGATTCTGTCGAGGTCTCATCTTTTCCTACCCCGGGAAATCATACATATATTTTTTACCAATTATATTAAAGTCTTTTTAAATTGTGAGAGTGCGTGACCTAATTTAAACTGAACCGAACAAATTATTAAAGGATAAGAATTTTGTTACACATATATCAGTGTTCTAATTAACGAGAAAAGAACCTTTCCATCCAAATTTTCAGGCAAACGTTTCTACGTTTTAAAGCAGAAAAGAACCAGAATGGAATTAAATTAGAGAATTATAAAACATTAACATTCAAATTTTCGCGGTGCTCGAGAAACTTCAACAACTCTACAATAGATGGTCACATCAGGCCCAGGACGTAACACAGTGATACGGTGTACCAAGTTGTAAACGAAATTTGAATTCCCGTATTTGATGTTGTTGATTGTTAAACAATTTTAAAAACTTAATAAGAGGGTAATTAACCCAGATAGCAAAATGCCTGCCGACCGCAAGCGATCTGCCGGCCCGCGGTCCGATCGATCGGACCGACGTGCCGGCAGATATGCACCTTAATGTGCACACCATATGATTTAAACAGTTTTAGGCAGAAACAAACCGAATTTTCTTCCGATTGTCTTCGAATCTCATTGCCTGTGATGCACCTTGATGTATTTTTGTCATCTGATATAATTTGTTAACTTTATTAACAATTATTATAAACAAATGCATGATTTGAACATTTTTTCGCAGAAACGAACCGAATTTTGTTCCGATTGTCTTCGACTCTCATTGCCTGTGATACACATTGATTTATTTTTGTCATTTGATATAATTTGTTAAATTCATCAACAATTATTATGAACAAATGCATGATTTGAACAGTTTTAGGCATAAACGAACCGAATTTTCTTCCGCTTGTCTTCGAATCTCATTGCTTGTGATGCACATTGATGTATTGTTGTCATCTGATATAATTTGTTGAATTTGACAACAACTATTATAAACAAATGCGTGATTTGAACAGTTTTAGGCAGAAATGAACCAAATTTTCTTCTGATTGTCTTTAAGTATGATTGCCTATGATGCTCATTGATATCTTTCCACTCAAAATATCATTCAACATTTTTATGAGCGAATCATTCGAACAAATTTCTATTATGGACATTTCATGATTCCAGTCATTATTTCAATAACTATTCATTCTGCAATCAAGAGATCGAGAGCTTCAGGTTAAAAATCACTATCTATATACTAGATATACTAGATCAGTATTAGTGGCTAACCGGCTGCACTTACGAGTGTGCTCTTGAGCTTCTCTTTTTCGTACAAAGAAGATTTCCAATTTCTATTGAATTGTAGGGATAAAGTACTGTAATAATTTGTCAGTAACTAATTTCAGTTGCTTATCCTCGACTGGACAATTTCCGTGGATGTGATTCCAAAGCATATACGAGATAAATCAGTGTCATTCATTTTGGGATTTTGGCTTGCAACATCATACAAGATCTCCATTGGTACCTCCAGAGAATTCATCTCGGAGCGTAGGTTAAAAGAAATTTTTTTTTAATAATGAATAAAAGAGCGAAGAAACGAAGAAATTTCGTGATACTTAAAACCTAGGGACAAGAAAATTAAAAAAACAAAAAGAAGTAGATATCTCTGAACATCAGGAAATGAAGCAACACTTCGTGAGTGACAAACAACTTTGTAATATAAGTGTCAATTTCCTACATAAAGTAAAATGTAAGAATATGAATATTCAATATCATCAGAACATTATTTTCAGTTAACTGAACAGAAGTAATATTCGTGCGAGATTCTCTGTTTTTCTCTACTCGAGCATTAAATATAAAATCTCTGAACGTCCAGCTGTTTACACTCATTCAACAAGAATCACGCATGCCTAAGAGTGTTCAAATCATGCATTTGTTTATAATAATTGTTGGTAAATTCAACAAATTATATCAGATGATAATAATACATCAATGTGCATCACAAGCAATGAGATTCGAAGACAATCGGAAGAAAATCCGGTTTGTTTCTGCCTAAAGCTGTTTAAATCATGCATTTGTTTATAATAGTTGTTGTCAAATTTAACAAATTATATCAGAGGACAACAATACATCAATGTGCATCACAGGCAATGAGACTCGAAGACGGGGACATACCATCTCACATGCGGCAAGTCTCTCTGCGGCAAGTCACAACTGCGGCATCTCTACCTAGCGGCATCCAGGGGTGCCATCCCGGCCCCCACGCGGCGTTGGAAAAGGGGTATGAATACGAACTTGCATAAATTTTGTAAAAAGTAACAGGGGTGCCTTGTCACCTCCACGAAGAGCTGGAAAAGGTGTAGGGGTACGACCTTACAATAATGTTGTAAAAAGTCACAGTGGTGCCTTCCCGACGCCCATGCGGCGTTGGAAAAGGAGTAGGTGTACGACCTTACATTAATTTTGTAAAAAGTCACAGAAGTGCCTTCCCGCGCCCATGAAGAGCTGGACAAGGTGTGAAGGTGCGATTTCATAATATTTTTGTGACCAGTCACAGGGGTGCCATCCCGGCCCCCACGCGGCGTTGGAAAAGGGGTATGAATACGAACTTGCATTTTTTGTAAAAAGTCACAGGGGTGCCTTGTCACCCCCACGAAGAGCTGGAAAAGGTGTAGAGGTGCGATTTTATAATATTTTTGTGGCCAGCAACAGGGGCACCTTCCCACCCCTCACGCGGCGTTGGAAAAGGGGTAGGGGTACGACCTTCAATTATTTTTTTAAAAAGTCACAGGGGTGCCTTCCCGTCACACATGCGGCGTTGGAAAAGGGGTAGGGGTACAACCTTACATTAATTTTGTACAAAATCACAGGGGTGCCTTTCCGCCCCGCACAAAGCGATGGAAAATGTGTAGGTGTGCGATTTATACTATTTTTGTGACCAGTCACAGGGGTGCCTTCTCGCCCCCCATGCGGCGTTGGAAAAGGGGTAGGGGTACGACCATACAATAATGTTGTAAAGAGTCACAGGGGTGCCTTCCCGACCCCCATGCGGCGTTGGAAAAGGGGTAGGGGTAAGACCTTACATTAATTGTGTAAAAAGTCTCAGGGTTACCTTCCCGACACCCACGAAGCGCTGGAAAAGGTGCAAGGGCGCGATTTCATAATATTTTTGCGATCAGTTACAGGGTTGTCTTCCCGCCCCCCACGCAGCGTTGGAAAAGGGGTATGGGTACGACATTACATTAATTTTGTAGAAAGTCACAGAGGTGCCTTCCCGCCCTCACGAAGAGCAGAAGAACAGTTAGGGGTACGATCTGATAATATTTTTGTCACTCGTCACAGGGGTGCCTTCCCGCCCCTCATGGCGCGTTGGAAAAGGGGTAGGGGTACGACCTTACATCAATTTTGTGAAAAGTCACAGGGGTACCTTCCCGACACCCACGAAGCGCTGGAAAAGGTGTAGGGTTGCGATTTCATAATATTTTTGTGACTAGTCACAAGAATGCCATCCCGGCCGCCACTCGGCGTTGGAAAAGGGGTGTGTGCACGAACTTACATCGATTTTGTAAAAAGTCACAGGGGTGCCTTGCCACCCCCACGAAGAGCTGGGAAAGATGTAGAGGTGCAATTTTATAATATTTTTGTGACCAGTCACAGGGGTGCCTTCCCACCCCCCACGCGACGTTGGAAAAGGGGTAGAGGTACGACCTTACATTCATTTTGTAAAAAGTCACAGAAGTGCCTTCCCGCGCCCATGAAGAGCTGGACAAGGTGTGAAGGTGCGATTTTATAATATTTTTGTGACAAGTCACAGGGGTGCCATCCCGGCCCCCACGCGGCGTTGGAAAAGGGGTATGAATACGAACTTGCATAAATTTTGTAAAAAGTTTTCTGAATTGGATAATTCTCGAATAATAAAATTCAAGAACTGGAAAATTCCCGAATTAGAAAATTCGCAAATTATAAAATTCCTGAATAACAAAATTCCCAAGTAATAAAATTTCCAAACAGTTTATAATATAACAGAATTGGAAAATTCCTGAATAATAAAATTTCCGAATAATAAAATTCCCGCATAATGAAATTCCAAAACGGTTTTTAACATTACCAAATTGGAAAATTCCAGTATAATAAAATTCCGGAACAGTGAAGTTTTCGAATAATAAAATTCCTGAAACTGTAAAATTCCTGAATTGGAAAATTCCCGAATAATAACATTTCCGAATAATGAAATTCCCGAATAAAAAAAATCCTGAATTGAAAAAATCCTGAATAGAAAATTCAAGAATTGGGATATTCCCAAATTGGGAAATTCCCGTATAATAAAATTCTCGAATAATAAAATTCACAAACAGCTTTTAATATTACCGAATTGAAAAATTCCAAATTAATAAAATTCCGGTACAATAAAATTTCTGAATAATAGAATTCCCGAAACTGTAAAATTCCAAAATAATAAAATTTCCGAATAATGAAATTCCCGAATAATGAAATTCCTGAACTGGACAATTCCCGTATAATAAAATTCAAGAATTGGAAAATTCCCGAATTCGAAAATTCCGGAATAATAAAATTCCCATACAGTTTTTAATATTACCGAATTGGAAAATTCCCGAAAAACAAAATTCCGGAACAATAAAATTTCCGAGTAATAAAATTCCCAAATAGTAAAATTTCCAAACAGTTTTTAATATTACCGAATTGGAAAATTTCCGGATAATAAAATTCCTAAATTGGAGGATTCCCGTATAATAAAATTCCTAAATTGGAAAATTCCCGAAAAATAAAATTCCTAAACAGGTTTTAATATTACCGAATGGGAAAATTCCAAACTAAAAAAATTGCGGAGCAATAAAATTTCCGAATGCTAAAATTCTCGAATAATAAAATTTTTGAATTGAAATATTCCCGAATAATAAAATTTTCAAACAGTTTTTAATATTGCCGAATTGGAACATTCCCGAAACTGTAAAATTCCTGAATTGGAAAATTCCTGAATAATAAAATTTCGGAATAATGAAATTCTCGAATAATAAAATTCCTGATTTGGAAAATTCCCGAATAATAAAATTCAAGAATTGGAAAATTCCCGAATTGGAAAATTCCCGAGTAATGAAATTCCTGAATTATAAAATTCTCGAATAATAAAATTTCCAAATAATAAAATATCCGAATTGGAAAATTTCCAAATAATAAAATTCCTAAATCGCAAAATTCCCAAATAGTAAAATTGTGGAACAACAAAATTTCCGAATAATAAAATTCCTGAATAATGAAATTCCCGAATAATAAAATTCCCAAACATTTTAAAATATTATCCAATTGAAAAATTACCGAAAAATAAAATTCTGGAAACTGTAAAATTTCCGAATAATGAAATTCCGATAGGTTATAATATTACAGAATTTGATAATTCCCGAATAATAAAATTTCAGACAGAAAATTTCCGAATTATTAATTATCCGAACTAGAAAATTCCTAAATTTAAACAATTACAATATTTATATAAATATTATTTATTAAAAATACAATAATCCTTAGAAATGTATATCCTTTTGTAGAAATTTGAACTTTTTGATAAAAAATGCAACTGTGTGGATGAAAAAATTAATCTCTTTCGGCTGAAAATGAACTTTTTGTTGAAAATTCAACTATTTTGTAGAAAATTCTCATTTTTGGCTCGAAAATTCAACAATTTGGTAACAAATTTTAGTATCTGGTTGAAAATTTATGTTTCGTTGAAAATTCATCTTTATTGAATGAATATCAACTTTCTGGTTGAAAAATTATTTATTTTAGTTAAGGATTCAAGTATTTTCTTGAAAATTCGTTTCTGTTAAAAATTAATTTCTTAGACTGGAAATTAATTATCTTGTTGAAAATTAATATTCTCGAGTTGAAGATTCAACAGTTTTGTAGAAAATTCTTATTTTCGGCTTGAAAATTGAACTATTTGGTACGAAACGAAAATGTTTTGCAGAATTTTTTTTTATTGTAAATTATGTCTCCTAAATGAAAATTTGTGTCTGTTGTTTAAATACAACTGTTTCTTATTTTTAGTTGAAAACCTTTTTTTTAATTAAGTTGAAAATTCGTTTTTCTGTTGTTAGAAATTAATTTTCTAAACTGAAACTTCAACTATTTCGTTGAAAATTAATATTCTCAAGTTGAGAATTCCCCTGTTTTTTAGAAAATTCGTCTCTTTGGCTTAAAAAATTAACTATTTGGTAGAAAACTCAACTATTTTGATCAAAATTTATGTATTTTCATGTAAATTCATCTTTCTTGGTACAAAATTAATTTACTGCTTTGAAAATTCATTCTTTTGGTTGAAGATTCAAAATTTTAGTTAAAAATTCGATTTTTGGCTGAAAATTCGTTTTTTTTTCTTTAAAAATTAATTTTTTTAGCTGAAAATTGAACTATTTTGTTGGAAATTCCATAATTTTGTTAAAACGGCATTTTTTTTGTTTAGAAATTCAACTGTTTTTATCAAAATTAGTTTTCTTGGCTTGAAAATTAAAGAATTTGATTCATTTTTTTTCTTGACTAACAATTTTTTTTTTAATTGAACTATTTTGTTGATCATTCATATTTTTAGTCCGCTAAAAATGAACTTTTTTGTTGAAAATTCAACTATTTTGTAGAAAATTCGTATTTTTGGCTAGAAAATTCATCAGTTTGGTAGAAAATTTTATTATCTATTTGAAAATTTAGGTGTTTTGATGAAAATTCGTCTTTATTAAATGAATATCAATTTTTTGGTTAAAAATGCAACTGTTTGGATGAAAATTAATTTATTTTAGTTGAGGATTCGAGTATTTTCTTGAAAATTCGTTTCCATTAAAAATTAATTTTTTAGACTAGAAATTAATTATTTTGTCAAAAAATAATATTCTTGAGTCTAAAATTCAACTGTTTTGTAGAAAATTCGTCTTTTTGGCTTGAAAAATTAACTATTCGGTAGAAAAGTCAACTATTTCATAGAAACTGTAACTGTTTTGAAGAAAAAAATTTGTTATGAAAATTAATTCATCTAAATGAAAATTTAATTACTTCACTTTTGTTTACTAATTGATCTGTTTTAGTTTAAAAATTCAACTATTTAGTTGAAACAAAATTTAAAACGATAAAAAAATTTGGACTCATCACATCTACACTACTCAATCTCTTCTTGGTTGAAAATAAACAGAATTCCAAACTATCTCACTTTTCGGCTCATTAGAGACAAGAATAACCAAATGAAAAAAGAGGGAGAAAAACAAAATTAATTTTCAATTTAAAAAAACGAATTTTCTACCAAAAAATAATAATTTTTAATAAAATACATGAATTTTCAACTAAAAAAGATAAGTTTTCAACCCAACAGATGAATTTTCAAGTAAAAAGATTAGATATCTATCAAAATGTCGACAAAAAATGGACTAGTTAAATTTTCAGTTAAAAAAATTAATTTTCAATTAAACAAAAAAATTACCAAAAGAGAATAATTTTTAACAAAATACATGAATTTTCAACCAAAAACTTTAATTTTCTAACAAAAAAGACAATTTTTCAACAAAATAGATGAATTTTCAAATGCAAAAGATCAATTTTCAACAAAACAGATGAATTTTCTACAAAAAAATATTAGATGTCTATCAAAAGAAAAATGTCGAAGGAAAATAGAATAGTTAAATTTTCTGTTAAAAAAATTAATTTTCAATTTAAAAAACGACTTTTCTACCAAAAAAGAAGAATTTTTAATAAAATACATGAATTTTCTACTAAAAAGGGTAAATTTTCAACCAAACGGATGAATTTTCAACCAAAAAGATTAGATGTCTATCAGAAGAGAAATGTCGACGAAAAATGGAATAGTTAAATTTTCAGTTAAAAAAATTAATTTTTAATTTGAAAGAACGAATTTTCTACCAAAAAAGAATAATTCTTAACAAAATGCATGAATTTTCCAGCAAAAAGGTTAATTCTCTACCAAAAAAGACAATTTTTCAACAAAATAGATTAATTATCAAATAAAAAAGATCAATTTTCAACAAAAAATAGAATAGTTTAATTTTCAGTTAGAGAAATAAGTTTTTAAGCAACTAAAATAAATTTTCAACTGAAGAAATAAATTTTCTATCAAAAAGATTAAATGTCTAAACAAAAAATTCGACAAAAAATTTACTTGAATTTTCAGTTGAAAAAATTAATTTTCAATTAAAAAAAAAGAATTTTCTACCAAAAAGGTTAATTTTCTACCCAAAAAATCAATTTTTCAACAAAAAATAGAATAGTTTAATTTTCAGTTAGAGAAATAAGTTTTTGAGCAATAAAATAAATTTTCAAGTAAAGAAATAAATTTTCTATCAAAAAGATTAAATGTCTAAAAAAAAATTCAACAAAAAATTTACTTTAATTTTCAGTTAAAAAAATTAATTTTCAATAAAAAAAGACGAATTTTCTACCAAAAAATAATAATTTTTAACAAAATACATGAAATTTTAACCAAAAAGGTTAATTTTCTACCAAAAAAGTCCATTTTTCAACAACAAATAGAATAGTTTAATTTTCAGTTAGAGAAATAAGTTTTTGAGCAACTAAAATAAATTTTCAACTAAAGAAATAAATTTTCTATCAAAAAGATTAAATGTCTAAAAAAAAAATTCGACAAAAAATTTACTTGAATTTTCAGTTGAAAAAATTAATTTTCAATAAAAAAAAAAGAATTTTCTACCAAAAAATAATAATTTTTAACAAAATACATGAAATTTTAACCAAAAAGGTTAATTTTCTACCCAAAAAATCAATTTTTCAACAAAAAATAGAATAGTTTAATTTTCAGTTAGAGAATCGAATAGGGACATTTTGTAATTTCCACAGTTTTGTTAAGTCGATTGGGGAAAAATTCAGTCATTTTCACATTGTTTCAGAGCTAAAAAGAGGCAAATGTTTTATTTAAGATTTTTTTCTGAATTAAAGAAGGGCACTAAAGAGTTGAATTGGTTCAGATGTTGTATTTTTAAGATTTGATTTAAGATGAAAAGGGGGAATTTTTAGTTTATTTTCTCAAGTTTTGAGTTTGAAATATTTAATGTATATAATTTTCATGTTTAAAATTTTGCATATTTAAATACTTAATTTTAGAAGTCTTATTTTGAGGCTTCTTAAAATTATGCAATATTTAGAGCTTGAATTTGAAAATGTTAGTTTTTTAATTTCTTTATGTTCAATTGTTCGAAAATAGCAAAATTTAAAATTGTTCAAACTTGAATAATTTCAGATTAGAATGTTTAAGACTGGATAATTTTAAATGCAAAGGAATTGAAATTGTTCAATTTCTAATCAAAAGGGTTCGAAATTTAATAATTACAAAATCAAAAATTTGGAATTTAAATAATTTTTATTCCGAATCGATTAAAATTTGAAATGGAATGTTTCGAAGTGAAAGTTTCTGAAATTC
>JAABKJ010075445.1:160693732-160848939 GCA_011634705.1 Andricus grossulariae | reverse complement strand
TTCGCAATTCAAGACGAAAAGATTTTAAATCATAAACCTTCAAAATTGAATTAAAAAAAAAGTGTTAAAAATGAATCAATTTTAAATGTAAAACATTTTAAATTTCAAACTTATGAAAAGAAAAAAATCAGCGTTCAACATGAAAATTCAGAACTCTAAACTTGTAACCATTCAAAATAAATTCTTCAATTGCTGAGGTACGAATTTCAGATGGTCCTATTTTTATCAATTTTGATTTTAAAAAACACAATTTTCAACTTTTTAATTATAAATATTTTAATTTTTAACACTTTCTTCAAAATTATTTTTTATTCTTGAAATTTCCCAATTATATATTTTTTCCAATTTTAAATTATTCATTGTTCTGAATGTTCGATTGATAATTGGAAAATTCTATTATATTACCATAAAAATTAGAAATTGAAATTTGCAAAATTTTAAGCCTTTCAATTCGAAATTATTTTCATTTTTCAAGTTGAGTTTGAAATTTTCAATATTTTTGAATATTTTCAAATGAGATTAAAAATTTATCATTTTTAAGGCTTCAAATCTTTTCTTAAGTTTTCATTTTTTTGAATTAATTCTGGAGATTATTTAATTACAAATATTTTGAACTTGTGATTGTGCAACTGTCAAGTGTTTCAATTTGTATTCTGCCTTATCGAAGAGTTAAAAAAACAGACAATTTTCTGCGTTTAAAATTAAAAACAAATAATTTAGAATATTCAAATCTTAAATTATTAAATTATGATATAAATAGTTGAAGATGAAAATATTCCCTCAAAAGCTATGAAATTCTTATTTTTATGAATAAATATAATTTTTACTTCTTAAACTGAAGGTACTTATAAAAGAAACCCTAAGCTTTTCTTTCAGTGAGCAAAAAATAAAGAACGCTTATTTCTAAAAAAGCCAAATTTATTTTTGACCTCCTTGCTTTTGAAGTAAATATTTTTTTCTTTCAGGGCCTTAAAAATCAAACTGTTTTAGAATTGCGCAATCAAAACTATAATTAATAATTCAAATTACTAGTTAAATAATGGATGTGATGTTAGTCCAAACTTTGATTAATTTGTAGTTTATTTTTTGTCGTTTATAACACTTTTTAACTAAATAGTTGAATTTTAAAACCAAATTGTTGAATTTTGAAGCCAAAAGGACGAATTTTCTTTAAAACAGTTACATTTTCAACCCGAGAATATGAATTTTCAACAAAAAATTTAATTTTCAAACAATCAGTTGAATTTTAAATATAATAGTTGAATTTTCTGTAAAAAAATTCTCATAGTTAAAAAAACTAATTTTCAACCAAAATTATGAATCATCAACCAAAAAAATGAAGTTTTAAGAAAGTAGTCTAACTTTCAACCAATGAGTTGAATTTTTAAAGAAAAATGTAGTGATTAATATTTAAAAAAAAAAAACATTTTAATTAAATTTAGAAACCAGAGGATTTAACCAACAAAGACAAAGTGTCAACAAAATACTTAGTTTTTAACTAAAAAATTAATGTTCTACCAGAAAAGATGAATTTTCAGCCAAGTAGTTGAATTTTCAATCAAGAAGATTAATTTTCTACCAAAAAAGATGAATTTTTAAACAAATTACATAAACTTTTAACTAAATACTTTGAACAATGAATGTGATGTTAGTCCACATTTTATTTGTTTAATTAAAAAAAAATTTTAATTGATTAGTTAAATTTTCATTGAGAATAATTAATTTTCAATAAAAAAATGAATTTACTACAAAACAGTCTAATTTTGTTCCAAATAGTTGAATTTTAACCCAACTGTTGAATTTTATAACAAACAGTGGAATTTTTAACACAAAAATATGAATTGACAACAAAAAAGTTTATTTTCAACCAATTAGTTGAATTTTCAACAAAATAGTTGAATTTTCAATTAAAAAAATTACTTTTAGCAAAACAAAAGAAGAATTTCCAACTAAAATTATGAATCTTCAACAAAAGAAATGAACTTTTAAGAAAGTAGTTTAACTTTTAAACAAGCAGTTAAATTTTCAACGAAAAATGTAGTAGTTAATATTTAAAAAAAAACATATTTTAATTAAAAACAAAAACAAGAGGATTTAACAAACAATGGCAAAGTTTCAACAAAATACGTAATTTCTAAACAAAAAAAGTAGTGTAACTTTCAACCAAGGAGTTGAATTTTCAAAGAAAAATGTAGTAGTTAATATTAAAAAAAAAACATTTTAATTAAAATTAGAAACAAGAGGATTTAACCAACAAAGCCAAAGTTCAGCAAAATACGTAATTTTCAACCAAGAAGATTAATTTCCTATCATAAAAAAAGGATTTTATAACAAATTACATAAATTTTCAACTAAATAGTGTAAATAATGGATGTGATGTTCGTCCAATCTTTGATTAATTTTTAGTTTATTTTTTGTCGTTTATAACACTTTTTAACTAAATAGTTGAATTTTTAAACCAAATTGTTGGATTTTGAAGCCAAAAGGACGAATTTTCTTTAAAACAGGTAAATTTTCACCCCGAGAATATGAATTTTCAACAAAAAAGTTAATTTACAACCAATCATTGAATTTTTAACATAATAGTTCAATTTTCTGTTAAAAAATACTTATAGTGAAAAAAATGATTTTTTAACTAAAATTATGAATCATCAACCAAAAAAATGAAGTTTTAAGAAAAAATATTTATATAAAGTAACTCTGTAAAACTAACGATAATTGTTTTCAAATATTCGAATAATAACGTTTAATATTCCTAATTAATTATATACTTTTTTATTGAATGAATAAAATTTTAGTAATATTTTCATAAATAAAAATAAGAAGGGGCCAGATCGGGCCTTCCTTATGGATACCCCAGTCTGGCCCTGATCGGATTAGCCGTTTCATTTCGAGTCTGGCCCTGACTGGGATGCCCGATCGGGGCCAGGTCCTGCCAGATCTGGCCCTGACCAGGGCCACTCTGAAATTTCTGCACGGGATTTCACGAGCACTTTGCTTTTCGTTAGGAACCATTTGTGAAAAAGTCAAGAAAAAAAATCTTGCTGTTTGAAAGCTATACAAGATTGTCATATCAATTTTTTGAATTTTCTTGAAAAATCGACAATTCAAATTTTGATCGCACCTAAAATAATGAAAAATAAATAATACCGTTTTGCGGTCAAACTATGCAAGATACGAAAAAAGATTTTTGAAGAAATTATGCAAGCAAAAAAGAACTACAAATTTGTTATTAATCACTTTTTGATAGGACGCGTACTATTGATATTTTTGGTATCAAATTCAACTATTTGGATGAAAATACACTTTTTGGTTAAAGATTTATAATTCTCTTTAATTTAAAATTAAACTATTCCGTTGAAAATTGTTTATTTTTTTGTCGTTCAAAATTCGTATTGTTTTTGTTACAACAATTTTTTTTTATGAATATTATAATTTTTTTGAATGAAAATTGAACTATTCCACTTAAATATTCATCATTTTTGTTAAAAATTCATATATTGGAATTAATTAATTTCTTCACTGACTTTATTTTATTTTATTTTTTTTTGAAAATTTATCTAGTTTAGATAAAAATCAAACTATTTAACTGAAAATTTCAAATTCTTTTTTTTTATTTTTTTTCGTTTTTGTTAAAAGTCAATTTACTTAAATGATTATGTAATTATTCATTTTTGGTTAAAAAATGATATTTTTTAATTGAAAATTCAAGTTTTTGTTGAAACTTCAAGAAAAAATTTAAAAATTCCTGATTAATAAAATTCCCGAATAACAAAATTCCCGAATTGGTAAATTTCCAAAAAATAAAATTCCCGAACAGTTTATAATATTGCCGAAATGGAAAATTCCCGACTGAAAATTTACGAATTATAAAACATCCGAACCATAAAATTCCGGACTTTAAGGAATTAAGCTTTTTTGACAATTATTATTTATTTATTAAAAATACAATGATCAAATATTTAAAAAAAAAGAAATTGGTTTGAATGTTGTTTAAATGTTTTTTCAAAGTTTCTAAAATTATTTTTTGAATTTAAGATAACAATAATTTTAAAAAAATATATTTCTGGATGAAATTTTTTTCAATTATTGTTATTGTAAATTCAAAAAATACTATTCGGGAATTTTCTAGTTCGGATATTTTATAATTTTCCAATTATCTGTCGGGAATTTCATTATTCGGAAATTTTCTAATTCGAGAATTTTCATTATTCTTTTATTTAAGATGAGATTCAAATATTTAACTGAAATTTTTTTTTTTTTGAAAATTGCTTTTTTTTTCGTTAAAATTTTTTGATTATATCCATTTGTTTGTGAAAATTGATCCATAAAATTAAAATTCATAAACATGCATAATTATTTAGTTTTCTCAGGGTGGAGATTTCGCGGACGATTTCAAATTCCCGGTCATTTCTCGATTTTTTCCGGTCAACTTGTTCAATTTTCAGGTCAAATAATAGTTACATATTCATATTTGCCGTGAATCGCAAACATTTATTCAAATTCATGACGTTCATTCTAAACATTCTTCAACACAACAGAGCAAAACATTTTTGAAAATAAATGAATTTTGAAAAAAATACTTCAATTTTCCACTAAAGCATATCAATTTTTTACAAAAAATGGAATAGTTAAACATTCAGTTGAAAAAATTAATTTTCAACAACAAAAAAACGGATTGTCAACAAGATAGTTCAATTTTCAATTGATGATGAATTTTTAAAGAAAATGATGAATCTTCAACTGCAATAGTTCAATTTTAAACAAAAAAGATGAATTTTCAACTAAAATGATGAATATTTAACTAGAACACTTGAATTTTCAACCAAAAGGATGAATTTTTAAACAAGAATATTAATTTTCAAATAAAAAGATTAATTGTCTAACAAAAAATACAATTTTTCCACAAAATACATGAATTTTTAATTAAAGAAGACAAATTTTCAACCAAACGGTTGAATTGTATAATAAAAAAATAATAATTTTCAACCGAAAATGGAATAGTAACATTTTTAGTTTAGAAAAAAAAATTTTAACCAAACATAAGAGTTTTCAAATAAAACAATGAATCTTCAACTGAAATAGTTGAATTTTCAAATGAAAAAATTAATTTTTACTAAAAAAGATAAATTGTTAAGCAAAAATTAAATAATTGAATTTTAAGTTAAAAAAATTATTGTTCAAGCAACCAGGCGAATTTTCAACTAAAACTAGGAATATTCACTTGACTTAAATTCAATTTTCAGTTTAAAAAATTACTTTAAAAAAAAACTAACTTTCAACAAAATATTTACAATTTTAAATAAAGTGATGAATTTTCAACTAAAATGATGAATCATTAACTAGATTCGTTGAATTTTTGACCAACGAGATACATTTTCAACTAAAATTATGGAATAATAATTACATTTTCAGTTCAAATAAATAATAATTTTCAACCGAAAAAGAAACAAATATTCAACAAAATAGTTCAATTTTCGGCAAAAAAATTTTTTCGTCCAAAGAAAAAGGAATTTTTTAATCAAATAGCTCATATTTCAACCAAAGAAATTAATTTCTAATTAAAATGATGAATCTTCAACCAAAAAAAATTAATTTTTAACAAAATTCGTGGATTTTCAACGAAGTAGTTGAATTTTCAATTAAAAAAGACAAATTTTCATCCAAATTGTTTGAATTTTGAACAAGAAAAGATAAATTTTCAACAAAAAATGGACATTCAAATTTTTATTATAAAAAATTGATTTTCAACTAAACTGTTGAATTTTCAACTAGAATGATGAATCTTCAACTGGAATAGTTGAATTTTATATCTAAAAGATGAATGTTCAAACATAAAGATTAATTTTCTAGAAAAAAGGCGAATTTTTCACAAAATAAATAAATTTCCAAACTAGTTTAATTTATAAATAAAAAATAATAATTTTCAACTAAATAGTTGAATTTTCATAAAAAAAGACACATTTTCAGAATGGTAATTTATAAGAACTCCAGGTTAATTTTAACGAATTCAGGATAAATTCGAAAAAGTTGAAAACAATTCAAGTTGAATTCAAAAGAAATAAAATGAATTGAACAACAATTAAAAAGACTAAAAAAGTCCACGGATTTCAGTGAAATTGGAATGAATTTAGAGAATTTAAGAAATATAAGAAGAATTCGATGGCATTCATAAAAATCCAAGTGAATGGAAAATAATTCCAAATTATGCAAAAATTCATTGAATTCAGTAACTTTGAAATTATCTCAAACAAATTCCAGGCAATTAAAAAGAATTTTATGAATTGCTTAAGAATTCAAGGCGTATTTTACTTTAAAAGACTGAAGGGTTAATAATTTTTTTTTAAATCCATTTAACTGAATAGAATCGAGTAAATTTAGAAGAATTATTCAACTGAACTAGCAAACTTAACGGAATTCCACAAATTTCGAAAGCATTTAAAAGAATTCAGGATAAATAAGTAAAAATGTAGGTGAATTCTAAATGAATTCAAATGAATTTTAAAAAATATTTGAAAATCTCTTCAAATCATTGAAATCCTAGGATAATTCTCAATTATTCTAAATAAATTCTTTGAAATCCATTAAAATATTTTTAAATCCCTTAAATGGAATCTTTTAAAATATCTTAAAACTTTATAGACCCTGTAAAATCGTTGCGTATCTTCCGTAATTTTAGAATATTCTTTAAAGAAGTATGAGAATTTGTTTCAATCTCTTAAAATCATTAAAATCGTTAGAAATCCGTTTAAATATTTGAAATATCTTAAAAATAATTTGAAATTCCTTGGCATTTTTTAAAAATGTATCCTTAAACCTTACAAGTACCTTGAATTGGACATTTTTTAAGCTACTGACAATTCTTTGTAATTTTTATAAATACCCTAAAATCTTTAAAATCCTTTGAAATCTCTTTAAATCCCTTAGAAACTTTTAAAATAACATCAAATATTTTAAATCCTTTAAAATGTTTTGAAATCCCTTGATATTTTTGATACCTCTTAAAAATGCCTTGCAATCACTTAAATGCCCTAAAATCTTGAAAATATTTTGGATGCCCTTCAAATGATTGAAATATATTTTAAAAATTACTTGGAATCTTTTTAAATACTCCGAAATATTTGAAATCTTTGAAATATTTCGAAAGTCCTTGCAATTTTCGAAATCCCTTGAAAATTCACTGGATTTTTAAAAAATATTTTAAATCCTTTGAAATCTCCTTAAACTGTTTAAAGCTTTTGAAAATTCGTTGGATTTAAAAAAAATTTTAATCTCTGCAATCCTTTCAAATTAGTGAATTTTTTTAAAGCCTTGATAATTCCTTGGAATACTTAAAAATACCCTAAAACCTTTAAAACTCCTTGGAATTAACCTAAAATCTTTAAAATCTTTAGAATCCCTTCAAATTATTGAAATATACACAAAAAATAATCTAAAATATTTAAAATCTTTGCAAATCCATTACAATATTTTTAAATACCCTACAATATTTCAGATCCTTTGAAACTTTTTAAAGCTTTAGAAAATTTCTTAGAATTTTAAAAACTACTCTTAAATATTTAAAATTCTTTGGAATTTTGTCAAATTATTGAAATCTTTGAAACATGACTTGGAATATTTTAAAAATATTTTTGATTATTGATGAAACCTAATACCTTTACTTTGGAATTGATATGTAATTTATGTACAATATTTGAACAATAAATCTGCTGTATTTTTAAAAGTACTAATTTTTGATGAATTTCCCTCTGAACTTAATGTGTTTGGTTTAAAATAACCGTCTTCTGGTATGAATTACCAACATACCTGAAATTTTCCAACTTTGTGAATGTTCGTTGAAATCTGACTTCTATTGTTTGTGTTTTAAATAACTGATTTTTGGTAATTACCAACATTACCTGAAATTGGTTAGGATTGGGAGTCTTGATAATGATTTACGTTTAAAAAAATATGGTAGTTCCCGGTATAGATACTAAAATACTTTTCGAAACCTTATGATTATACAACACAATTATTTCAAAAATAATCATTTCTAGAGAGGAGCACTAACATAAAACATATAGAATATTTCAATTTGTAGATTTAATTTTTCAAAATTTCCGAATAAAGATATAAAACAACATCCAGGTGGACTGCCATCAATTGCCTCACGAAAAACGGTGATAATTGACAATGCGACCTACTATTTGCCCTCAGATTTCAATTGAAAAAGTGAGCGCTCTTTATCATATAGGAGAGATAGGATTAGGAAATTTAAAAAAAGGCAAAACGACTGCAAAGAATTCTATATGCTTTATCGGAAATTCGTATCCTAAGAGAATAGAACTATCGCAAGGGTGAGTGTTGGAAAGTTCTTTTTTTCATAAAATTTTGTTGTTTATAAGGGGGTTTGAAAAATATATGTTAATTGTGTTATATTTTGTCTTTGTTTGGTGACTATGATTCGTGGTATTGCCGCATTACTGAAAAGTTATTGGATCCCAAGGTTTCAATGAGGAAATTCGAATTCATGGGGTTCAAATCATTACTGCCTTTTGAATGGGGTGTGGCTAATTTTATCGTTTTTTACGCAGCTCAAAGGGCCTTAAAGCAACATATCCTTTCATCAGGTGAGCCAATAAATACACCATTTGATGCGTGGAATTTGAAATGATGCATCCGCGATCGTAAAGTATAGAGGGTAAGTCAAAAAAACATTTTTTGTTTGTGACTTGTTTGATGATTTTATTTTAGGTATTTCAAAGATATATTCCCTAACTAATCTCATTGATTCAGCTTTAAGATTACTGGAAATAAGGATAGAATAAACTGATTTTGTTGCCTTTGATATCAGAAAGTAATTTAAGTTCTACTCATATTTTGATTGCTTAAAATGTATCCTAAAAATGCTTGCGTTTAAATATTTGATTTTAAATTAAGTATAGGTTTTGAACAATTTTCTTAAAATGTATTTCTAGTGCACTTTTTAGAATGAAGCTTTAATTTTTTATGAATATTTAAATTTTTCTTTGTAGATGATGTTCGTGTATATAAAGCAATAAATAATATGTCAATACTAAAAATATTTCTTTAATCACTCATTTCTTTTATTTCAAATCCTCCTCTTCATTTTCACAGTAGATCGTAAATATTATTCAGGACTTTAATTATTAAATTTGTCCACGGTTTTATTAGCTTTTTTTTGATTGGCTTTCATAGTTTTGATCGATAGGTTCTAATTCTGAAGTTAAATTATCAGTTTCTAATTCATGAGCTCGTTTTGTCTTCTGAATCTCAACTATTCCTGTTAAAAATTCATCAGTTTTGTGGAAAATTTATTTTTTCCAATGAAAATTTAACTATTCCATTTTTTGTTGAAAATTGATCTTTTTCTGTTGAAAATTCATTTATTTTCTTGAAAGTCGTCTTTTTTGGTACATTTTTGTTTGTTTTTTGGTTGAAAATTCTACTACTCTAGTTAAAGATTGATAATTTTAGTTCAAAATGATTTTTTTTGGTTTAAAATTCAACGATTCCATTTGAAGATTCATAATTTCAGTTAAAAATTCATGTCTTTGCTTGAAAATGTGACTATTTGTTGAAGATAATTTTTTTTTGTTGGTTGAAAATGCAACTATTTGTTGGAAAATTCATGTATTTTTATGAAAATTTGTCTGTTTGGTAGAAATTTAATAACTGCGAGTTGAATATTTAAGTGTTTTGTAAAAAATTCGTCTTCTTAGTTGAAAATTGGACTTTTTTGTCAAAAGTTAAAATACTTTGTTAAAAATGACTTTTTTTTATTGAAGATTCATCACTTTAGTTGAAAATTCATCTCGTTGATTGGAAATTTGGCTATTTCGTTGAAAATAAATTTTTTTTACTGAAAATTTAACTTGCCCATTTTTTTTAATTGATCTTTAGTTGGAAATTCAATTATTTGTTGTAAAATTCATGTATTTTGTTCAAAATTCGTCTTTTTGCAGAAAATTAATAGCTGCGGTTTGAAAATTCAATTTTTTTGAAGAAAATTGAACTTTTTTGTATAAAATTCGTCTTTTTGTTTGAAAATTTGACTTTTTTGTTTAAAAGTTGAAATACTATGTTAATCTTTTTGTTTGCAGATTCATTTTAGTTGAAAATTCATGACTTTGCTTGAAAATTTGACTATTGGTTGAAAATATTATTTTTTTTTTGTTAAAAATCTAACTGTTTGTTGGAAAATTCATGTGTTATGATGAAAATTCGTCTGTTTGGTAGAAATTTAATAACTACGGATCGAAAATTGAAGTGTTTTGTAAAAAATTTGTCTTCTTGGTTGACAATTGGACTTTTTTGATTAAAAGTTAAAATACTTTTTTAAAAATTACTTTCTTTTTGGTTGAAGATTCATTACTTTAGTTGAAAATTCATCTCTTTAGTTGGAAATTTGGCTATTTTTTTGAAAATAAACTTTTTTTACTGAAAATTTAACTTTCCCATTTTTTTTTAATTGATCTTTAGTTGAAAATTCAAACAGTCTAATTTTCAAAGATTAAATTTTCAACTGTTGAAAATTTAAGAAAATTCAAATTTGAATTTACAACAGTTAAAAGTTAAATTTAGAATTAGCTTCCATTTTCTATTTTTCTATTTATAATTGTTGAAAATTCAATTTCTTCCGACGAAAATCACTGACAAAGTCTAAAATCTAATAATTTTTATTCAAAATAATCACTTTCATATGAAAAGCGTTAACATAATCTGAAGCTGTTCAAAAATGGCAAATCTTCTTTAAAATATATATTGAAAATCGCTAGCTTAACTTGCTAAATTGTAATAAAAAAATGTTTAACTTTTTAAAAACTAAAGTTATGAATCTCCTTTGACCTTCAAAACCTAATTATTTTTGTTTAAAAATCTCAATTTCCGGTAAAAACGCTAATAAAGCCGAAAAATGTAAATTTTGTAGAAAATGTATCTTCTTTGGTGGGAATTCATATTTTTGGTTGAAAATTCAAATATTCTAGTTGAAGATTCATCATTTTAGATGAAAATTCATCTTTTTGGTTTGAAATTTAACTATTCCACTTGAAGGTTTATCATTTTTGGTTAAAATTCATTATTTTGGTTGAAAATTGAAACATTTTTTTTTAAATTGGGTTTTTTTCTTATTGTCAAAACGTAATTTGTTGTTTAACTGAAAATTTATCATTTTTAGTTGAAAATTTATCCACTTTGTTTGAAAATTCAACTATTTGGTTGAAAATTCATCTTTTTTAGTTACAAAATCAACTATTTAGTTGAATATTCATGTATTTTCTTGAAAATTGCTCTTTTTTTACTGAAAATTCAGCTTTTTGGTCGAGAAAACATCTATTTGAGCTAAAGATTCATCATTTTAGTTAAAAAGTCGTATTTTTGGTTTAAAAATTAACTATTCTTGTTGATGATTTATTATTCTAGTTGAAAATCCATCCCTTTGATTGAAAATTGAACTATTAAGTTGAAAATTAGTGTTTTGTTATTGCT
Source organism: Andricus grossulariae (assembly GCA_011634705.1). Classification (NCBI taxonomy): domain Eukaryota; kingdom Metazoa; phylum Arthropoda; class Insecta; order Hymenoptera; family Cynipidae; genus Andricus; species Andricus grossulariae. Next base: position 160,837,449 of record JAABKJ010075445.1, on the reverse strand, counting down.
GAAAGTTGAGCTTTTTTAGTTGAATATTCTACTATTTGGTTGAAAATTCATGTATTTTGTTAAAATGCGTCTTTCTGGTTCAAAAGTAATTTATTAAACTGAAAATGTATCTACTTCAGTTTAAGATTCAACTATTTTGTGGAAAGTTTATTTTTTTATGAAAATCAATTTTTTCAACAGAATATTTAACTAATCCAGTTTAATATTTCATCTTTTCAGATGAAATTGAAAACTAAATTAATTAAATTTAAAATTCATATTTTTTGGTTGGAAATTAATTTTTTTAACTGAAATTTTAACTTTTTTGTTGAAAATTTAACTATTTCATGGAAAATTCATCATTTTACTAAAAAATTCAACAGTTTGACTGATTTTTTTCTCTCTCTCTCGCGTTTAAAATCTTTCTGGATTAAAAATTTACCTCTTGTTGAAAATTCGTATTTTTTTGTCGAATTCAGCGGTTTTTGAGTAAAAAAATACAATCTTTTGGTTGAAATATCTAATATTACATTTTTCGATGAGAATTAATCTTTTTCGGTTAAAAATTCAATTACTTGGTGGAAAGTCAAACTCTTTTGTTGAAAATAAATTCGTTTTGTTAAAAATTCATAATTTTAATTAAAAATTCAACTGTTTGGTTGAAAATTGAACTATTTTGTTGAATATTCATTTTTTGTTTGTTTAAAGTTCAGCTTTTTTAGTTGAATATTCTACTATTTGGTTGAAAATTCATGTATTTTGTTAAAAATGCGTCTTTCTGGTTCAAAAGTTATTTATTAAACTGAAAATTTAACTACTTTAATTTAAAATTCAACTATTTTGTTGAAAGTTTATTTTTGTTTATGAAAATCAATTTTGCAACAGAATATTTAACTAATCCAGTTTAATATTTCATCGTTTGATTTGAAATTGAAAATTAAATTAATTAAATTTAAAATTCATATTTTTTGGTTGGAAATTAATTTTTTGAACTGAAATTTTAACATTTTTAGTTCAAAAATCATATATTTGATGGAAAATTCATCATTTTACTAAAAAATTCAACAGTTTGACTGATTTTTTTCTCTCTCTTGTCTGTAAAAAGCGGAGAAGAACGCGGGACCTGTCACTTATGTTTCTTGACTTGGCGGTGGTACACCGGGCGCAACCGGACCGGAAAAATAAAAAGATATAAAAGCGAGAAGACAAATAGAAAGATAGTAAAAGCACGATGGAACATAGCAAGCAGAATTACGCCAAGTGGCTACAAAGTGAGTGGCCTCTTTTCTAGTGTTCTCGGTGAGTCAGTTTTGTTTCTCGACCTCCACGCGGTGTGACTTCCGCGACCGCGTGTGCAATAGTAAAGTGTGTACAGTGTTGACCGAGACTTTCGCGACACCCGGGAGTGAGGCACGCTCGACTCAAAGACGGGACCGGAACCGATGGGGCTCGGATAGGTTAACCTCTCTGGCGCCTGTAAAATAAATACAACGAGCTTCGTGGGTTGTTCGTTAGTCGAAAGAGTGCGACTCACGAACTCGGTATAGTCCGGTATTTGTGTCGCAGCCGCAGGTGAGTGGCATCCAAAATAATTTAATGTAACTGAGTTTTTCAATCCTGGGCCATACCGGGTCAGGACGTGATTAGCCGTGGTTCACACGTGGTATTTGGAAAACTTGGTTTTAATATGTGTATATATATATATATACATCGTATTTCTCTCATTTTCAGCAAAAACAACAGTAAAACGACATAAAAGATCGAACAACTTTGTTTTTGTTGAAACTCACATATTTGATGTATTTTTTTATGCTGAACACGAATCTGCCCGAAAAAAGTATCGCTCTCTTACCGTTTTCGAGATATCGAGATTTTTCCTATCGAAAATGTCGATTTTTTTCTGTTTTTTGAAATACACATTGATAAACATGATTTTTTTTTAAGTATATAATTTTGTTTAACATGAATATATCAATACAATGAGTTTTCTGTATAGGTCATATCCTAAAGTCATAATGAATTTTGTTTTGTATACCTTAGTCGATTGCAATGTTATGATCTTTTTCCATCCTTGGTCCTAACTGAAATTCTTTTTTCCTCTTTGTGTAATGTTCAAAACATAGTAATGGAATTGTATTAAATTTTTAAGATTTAACTATTGTGTTGAAAATACGTTTCCTTTTCGGCTGAGAATTAATTTGTTTGAATGATAATTTAACGATTTAATTTTTGGTTGAAAAATTCATCATTTTAGGTTGAAAATTAATGTCTCGTTTATAATAAAAATGACATATTCCTAGTGGGGAAGACCTTCAGAGTGAAAATATAAAGTGAATTGAATGTTAGGGTAAAATTGTTTTTATTCTATTACTCATTACAATAATAATTATCGGATATGGGGTGTACGTCAATTATTATTAATAAAATGTGAAAAAATAGTTTTCATAAAGTATACGTTAAATTTATGCAGTCTTATACTGAATTACAATAAATTACACTCAGATAGTTGACCTATAATTTCCATTGCCATTAAATGTTAAATAATATACCTTGCGTTTTAGTTGTGATTATCATCGATGGCAATTATGAAAATTTTAGCCATTCGTTTAAAAATTGCTTTAAAATTTATGTATTTTGTTCAAAATTAATCTTTTTCATTCGAATAGTAACTTTTTTGGTTGAAAATTAATGTCATTAATGGAGTACCAGCCAGTTGTTTCTTCTTTTTCTCTGAAGCAGCAAGAAATAATGCTATCCTGTGTTGAAAATTCATCTTTTTGGTTGAAAATTCGTCTTTTTGATTTGAAAATTCATCTCTTTTGGTAGAAAATCATTTTTTTCTTGTTAAAAATACAACCGTTTGGTGGAAAATTAATCTGTGTTGGTTGAGGAATAAATTATTTTGCTGGAAATTCGTCCTTTTTTGTTCAATTTAACTGTTTTTTATTTAAAATAAAGTTTTTTTGTTTGGTTAATAAAAAAAAAATCACATTTTTTGTTGAGAATTCATATTTTTCTGATTAAAAATTGAACTAATTTGTTTATTCTTAAAAAAAATGTTAAGAAAATTTCATGGTTCAAAATTTCAGAAAAAAACTTTACGTAATTTATGCACGGCCCCTGATAAAAAAAAGTGTAAATAATGTGGTGAGTCCGAGGCCTGAATATTTTAGAGGATTTTGCAAATTTCAACAGATTTCCAGAGAACTCTAGGAAATAAATTTAATTTATTTGGAAAGGGATTTCAAACGATTTCTACAGTTTTCTATGAAATGATTTTCTATAATGAATTTCCTAAAATTTCGCGAAAAAATTCTATTCTACAATATTTTTTTCGTAAGTGACAATTTAATTTGAATTAAAATATAGTATAGAAATAAAGTATATTTTTAAGGAAATAAATATAAGGTAACAAAATAATAAATAAAAATCGTGTGCATACCTGGCAGATTTTGCCGGAGTCATGCTGTATATTCTATCAAGAAAATACCGAAAATACCTACCTGGACAAATTTTGAGGTTAGGTCTTGTTACACTTTAGAAAGAGAATAAGAATTTGTTGAAGCCGGTAAAGAGAAGAATTATTCCCCTTTCATTTTGAGGGTAGTAGATTAATCTCAGAGAATTAGAAACACACCTTTGAATTGACATTTTACAGCACTTTGAAGGAAATTTTAAGATCCCGAAATATTGACAAATTCGGAGTAAAAAAATGAGGTTTCAGTCTCACATTTTGGCACATTTTTTCGTATCTGCCAAAAAAAAGTAGACAGCCTTGTGCAGGATCTGATTTAATTATATAATATTTACATGTTCAGAAACCGGCTTTTTAAGGAAGTGGGCACAAAGGAGGATTGCACGCATGTTCGATATTTTGATTATGCTTGTTAGTTCAGAGAAATACCACCAGAGGGCGCTGCATGTATTGTCGTCTATTTGAAATTTGCAAAACAGTTGAAACCCGAAAATACGTTAAATTGTAAAATGTGATTTGCTATTTTTTGGAGATTTTTGATCGAATTAGGATCATCAGAGATTGTTGAAATAATTTTCAAGATGTTGGATTAAGCATAAAGGTAATTATATAAATAATTGTATTGCATTTTCATATTTTAGGTGAGTATTTTGAATTTTTTGCAAATTTTTGAGGTTAGGAAAGTACTTTATGAAACTTTCGACCAAAAGAAATATAATTCGCCATTTCTATGAATTTTTTATGTGAATTATTTATTATTTTATTGTTACTTTATAATTTTATTTTCAAAAAAATCCGAATTTTCTATTAAAATTATGAATTATTAACAAACAAAAATTAATTTTTAACAAAGTTCAACTTTTGACGAAGTAGTTGAATTTTCAAACATAAAGATGAATTCTCAAACAAAATGACGTAATAGTTGAAGATCTTTCTCCTTCGCTCCAGTTAGAAATTTTTTATTTCTGAAAAAAGATCATTCTCCTTCGCTCCGTTAGGAAATTTTTAATTTCGGAAAAAAGATCTTTCTTCTTCGCTCCGGTGGGAAATTTTAAATTTCTGAAAAAAGATCTTTCTCCTTCGCTCCAGTTAGAAATTTTTCATTTCTGAGAAAAGATCATTCTCCTCCGCTCCATTAGGAAATTTTTAATTTCGGAAAAAAGATCTTTCTCCTTCGCTTCGGTAGGAAATTTTTTATTTCTGAGAAAAGATCTTTCTCCTTCGCTCCAGTTAGAAATTTTTTATTTCTGAAAAAGATCATTCTCCTTCGCTCCATTAGGAAATTTTTAATTTCGGAAAAAAAGATGTTTCTCCTTCGCTCCAGTGGAAAATTTTTCATTTCTGAAAAAAGATCTTTCTCCTCCGCTCCATTAGGAAAATTTTAATTTCGGAAAAAAGATCTTTCTCCTTCGCTCCGGTAGGAAATTTTTTATTTCTGAAAAAAGATCTTTCTCCTTCGCTCCAGTTAGAAATTTTTTATTTCTGAAAAAAGATCATTCTCCTTCGCTCCCTTAGGAAATTTTTAATTTCGGAAAAAAGATCTTTCTCCTTCGCTCCGAATTTCGGTGAACCTGGACACGGTAAAAACCAAGATAAATAAAAAATGGATGAAAAAAAAATAATTACAAAATAAATCACTCCGCTTGTAGCTAAAATCACTTCACCGAGCGCAAAGAAATGTGCAAGGACGGCTGTGAATTTTTTTCGTCTCGAAACGACTGTTTCGGAAACTGCAGCCATAAAATAAAACGCCTTTTACCAAGGTAGCAGAATTAGACCGGTACACCCGGCAGTGATTGGCTTGCTGCTAAGGCGAACAGGTCATGTAAAAAAAAAAGACAAGGACATTCATTTTCCAAGTCAACGACACCTTCAAAGCCGCAATGAGCACGCTACCTTGTGAAACAAAGTGTGAAGGAGTATTTTGAAATTCGATTCCTCAAGAGACGATAATTATAATTTCATTTCAGAAAAAAATTATCATATTTTATCATATTTCTTTTTATATTTATATATATTTTTTCTTTTTTTCCTATTTATTTTCTTATTTTTTAATATATTATAAATATGTTTATATTTTTATTTAATTATCAATATTATGGAGCGAGTGAAAAATCCCGAAAAATAAAATTCCAGGATTGGAAAATTCCAGAATAATAAAATTCCCGAATAATAGAATTGCCGAAAAATAAAAATCCCGAATTGGAAAATTCCCGAATGATAAAATTCCCGAATTTCAAAATTCCCCAATTGAAAAATTTCCGAATAATAAAATTCCCGAATGATAAGATTCCGGAACATTTTATAATACTACCGAACTGAAAAATTCTCGAATAATAAAATTCCCGACAAAAAAATTTGCCGAAATATAAAATATTGGAATTGTAAAATTCCCGACTTTAAACAATTAAAATTAAAAAACTAAAAATATTTCATTAAATAAAAAGACAATAATTAAATATTATTTTAAAGAATTATTTTTAATGTTTAAGATTCCGAAAATAAATATTTAAATTTGAAATAACAATTATTTAAAATAATATATTTCTTGGTGACTACATTAAAAATAATTCTTTTTCCCTGTTCCAAGTCAAAATCTTAATTATTTTCGAAAATTCCCCTTCCCAACTAAAAATTGTAATTTTCTTCGAAAATTCCTCGTTCCTACTCAAAATTGTAATTCTCTTCGGAAATTATCCATTCCAACTAAAAATTGCAATTCTTATCAAAAATTCTCTGATCCGAATCAGAATCTTGATTATTTTAAAAATTTCCCTAGGCAACTCAAAATTATATGTTTTTTTTAATTTTCCTCTTCTAAATCAAAATCTTAATTCTTTCCAAAAATTCTCCATTCCAAATTCAAGATTGCAATTCTTATCGAAAATTCCCTGATCCAAATCAGAATCTTTATTATTTTAAAAATTTCCATTGCCAACTCAAAATTGTAATTTTTTCTGAATTTCCCTGTTTCAAATTAGAATCTTCATTATATTAAAAATATTTCTCGCCAACTCAAAATTGTATTTTTTTTTAAAGTTCCCTGTTCCCAATCAGAATCTTTATTATATAAAAAATTTCTTTGGTCAACTTTAAACTGTAATTTATATTTAATTTCCCTTTTCCAAATCAAAATATTAATTATTCTCGAAAATTCGCCCTTCCAACTAAGAATTGTAATTCTCTTCAGAAATTACCCGTTCTAACTCAAATATATAATTCTTTCGCGAAAATTCCCCCTTCCAACTCTAAATTTTAATTCTTTGAAAGAAATTCCCTTTTGCAAATCAGAATATTAATTATTTTAGATAATTCCGCGTTTCAAATCAGAATTGTAATTCTCTTTGAAAATTCCTCCTTCCAACTCAAAATTGTAATTCTCTTCGGAAATTACTTGTTCCCATTCAAAATTGTAAATCTTTTCAAAAATTCCCCGCTCAACTCAAAATTGTAATTCTTTTTAAAATTTCCCCGTTGCAAATAAAAATAGTTATTATTTACCGAAATTCCTCCTTTCAACTGACAATTGTAATTCTCTTCGAAAATTACCCGCTCGAACTCAATATTGCAATTTAAAAAAAAAAATGCCCTGTTTCAAATCAAAACCATCAAGAATTTCCCCGTTCCATCTCAAAATTGTCATTCTTTAAAAAAAATCTCTGTTCATAATCAGAATCTTTATTATTTTAGAAAACTCCCCATTTCAACTAAAAATTGTAATTCTTTTTAAAATTTCCCGTTTCAACTTAAAATCCGAATTATTTTCGAAAAATCGCTCTTACAAATTAGGATCACAATTATTCTCGAAACTCCTCTGCTTCAACTGAAAATTCTAATTCTTTTTAAAAATTCCCTTTTCCAAGGCAGCATTGTAATTTTCTTTGTAAATTCCCTTTCCAGCTCTAAATTGTAATTCTGTTCGAAAATTTCCCCTTCCAATTCAAAATTATAATTCTTTTTAAAAACTCCCTTTTCCAAATCAGAATGATAATTCTTTTGGAAAATTCCCTGCTCCAATTCAAAATTGTATTTCTTTCTAAAAACTCCCTCTTCCAAATCAGAATAATAACTCTTTTAAAAGATTCCTTGTGACAATTCAAAATTGTAATTTTTGTCGAAAATTCCCCTTTCCAATTCAAAATTGTAATTCTTTCTAAAGACTCCCTCTTCCAAATCGGAATGAGAATTCTTTAAGGAAATTCCCCGTTCCAATTCAAAATTGTAATAAATATAATAATTTGTCGCATTTTTACTTAAAGTAATGTATTCACTTTATTTCTATAACATCAGTATATCGCGTGACCAGTGCTTCGCTCTTTGTTGCTAATACAAATGTCTCTTTTTATACAAGTATCAAAAACTTAGTTTAATCTGTTCAAGAGTTGAAAACTTTAGATTAGTTAAGTAATACAAGAAAGTACAAAAGATTGATTCTGAACAAAAAGGAAAACTACCACTGACCTGAATAGTAAACATATTTTTGTTTAACTTCGTCTCAATAGAAGTTGTTACCCTGTTAATCGGTATACCAAATAGTCTTCTCAGTGAAATGAGAACCCTTTTCTCCTTGGGAGTAAAAGTGTGGTTCTGGTTGAGATGCAAATACCGCACCAGTGTTCTCTCCTTGCTTCTGCTGCGTCTTACTATTATCATTAGAACGATAGTATTCCTGAGACTCTCCAGGATTGCAATAATAGCTCTCTGTAACAATTTTTGAGTCAAGATTGAATATTTTCTTAGTTAAATTTTCGTGCACGCTGAAAGATAGATTTATTAAATATATCAGCGAGTTATCATTCTGAAGCAACCCATTTTATCTGTACTATTCCTCTTATCACGCATTCTTTGACAAAATGATATTGAATTTCTGTGAGATGCCTAAGTCCCACAGCTTGTACTTTATACACAGTTGTTGTTGTATTTATACACAGTTGTGTATAATCACAATTATTTCCTTTGAAGGTTTGACTAACGCAATCAGCTACAGTAATCGCGGGAAGTGATTTTTCTGCAGGGTGATAAAAGAGTTTCCTCTTTTCATCATCTGGGTATTTTCCGGACGTAGAGTGATTTACGTACATTCGAACAGTCTTTTTAAATCGAGAAATTTAATCTACCGCGGTCTCCTTTTTGAGATCAAATCTAACATTGACGAGCTTTTTGAAAGCTGTGTGCTCATCAAGACCTATCTCGCCGAGCTTGATGTCTTTGATATAGTTTAGGATTTAATCTGGGGTTTTATCTTTTCAATGATAGAAATCATTTCCATAGTCAATTATACTTATGTGGTTAAATGTAATATCCCCGAGTGTGTTGTCCTCATTTTATAGAGTTACTAAATTTACATTAGATCTTTAAATCTCATTCGAAACATAGAATAATCACCTTGATTTTAATTCAGAAGCAAGATAACCTTCGAACGCTTCGAAGTTCATTTTTTCAGTTAGTCTATAACTCCTATGTATGTTTGAATGTGATTGAATTTTGGAAGATTCTATGCTGATTTTACTACTTGTATCTCCTGAATTTGTGATATTGTTAATATTTTTAATTTTATCCAAACTTTTCCTAACCTTGTCTGTAATTATTTCGGTTAATTCTTTAACATTGAAACAGGCGATGTTACTTAAGGCCGATTCACCAAATCCTGGACTTGCAAACGTTAATATATTTCTTGTTACCTCATTACATGGAGTTGATGCTCCAAAGCCGCAAACACCCGGAAGAGAGAGATTTTGCGTATCTCCTGGACCGATTCTTGCTTTGGGGATCTCACTATTCTCCTTTTCAGAAGACTGCTTGTCAGCGATGCTGCTGGTCTGCCTGAAGCCAGTGGGTTCGTCCGAGTCTTCATCGTCGCCTTGAGAGTGTGTCCTAAATGTGGCTCAAATAAATCCTGGCACAATTTCCAGCACATATCTTTAGATCATTCATGTACAATACATGAGTGGCTCATGGTGTCACCTTAAAAAACACCTCTCTTGGAGGCGACGCTGTGAGTGGTCACTCGATGTTTTCCAGATGAGATAGCGCCCTTTCACCAACCACTCCGGAATAGGCTCTTCCGACTCAAGATATGAGAAAAACTTTCTTCTGAGCCGTAGGTTTTGTTTAACGGTTTGCATGCGCCAAAGCTCTAGCTGAATTATACACACTACAATTGACAGTACAGAGGTCAAGTTCTTTACGAAAATCTCCATGAAGTTCGTCATCCAGTTCTGCCTGATCGCTGGGTTTGACAGAAACCTTGATGTTTATATTTCTGCGGGTCCTCAAGCATCGTTCTTCATCTATTGGATAGCTGTCTGCAGTTGAAGTCAGTGTCGTCTCTCTTTCTCTGTTTTCGGCTTGATATGCTCGCGGGAAAGTAGGCGCTCCGCTAACATAGCCCCTTTTCTGAGGTTGCTTCGGGTAGTCGGCATTGTTGTCCCACCCATTTTGTGGAGCCCTGAGCGTTCGACTGTTTTGAACCGCACGTACTACAAATACGTTTGGTGTTATTATTTTTGTTCTCACGGACAGCTGGCGAAAGGGTTTCGTCCATGCTTGTAGATTCCCGCATACAAGGATAAGGCTGCATACTCTGAGTGGTCGCTTGGTAACCCATAGTCACCGTTCGAAACACCTCACCCAGCTGCCATTTAGCATTCGACACCGTTGTTACGCTTTCGCTCGGGGGTTAATTCCTTTGGCAGCACCCGTGGACAATAGCCCGCAACCGCTCATAGATTATTGTAACCATAGTCAGTAGAAACCTTTGATACAGGGACCCTCTATTTGCAACCCGAGGACGTGTTCCATGGCTTTCTCATAGGCCCATGTATATGTATATGTATATGTTGTGATGATGTTTTCGAGAAAACTCAGAAAGATTTGAAAACAACTTTCCGGGGTTTCGCAAAAGCCGTACCTAACCTCCGAACGCGAAGAAAGGGAGGCTCGTGAAAAGATGATGAGAACACTGTTACCGTCCAGCCAAGAAAATAAGTCTAGACTAAGGAAACTCAATAGATCATGTGTAGATATTTATATTTTTGAATGGACCTCGAAGCGCCGGAGGACCCTCAATTTAAATAATATTGTGATCCTCCATAATTTGTGTAAACGGGGTCGAGATTGTAACTGTATAGCAAACTGAGAGCATGTAAACACGAAGAAGACGACGCAGGCAGCCAGCACCAAGGAAGCAGGACGGTCGGATGGAACGAAACCAACACGGCGCACCAATCCCGCGCATGACATGGCGACATTACCGGACAGCCATGTTTCACCGACCAAGTGGGGAGGTGCCACGGCTAGCAGCTATTTTCCATCGTCGGCACTATAGCACAGCGACATTACCAGACAGCCATGCTTCACCGAGCAAGTGGGAGGTGCCACAACTAACAACTATGTTTCGCTGTCGACATGATAGCCGTGTTCGATGATAGCCGTGTCGAAGGCAGACGTAACGGAGTCGACCAGCCCTGTACCAGGGCATGGCTGGACGATCCCGCGCTACTAGGAGCCAGTAAACGTCCATTGACCACCCATCTCACGGTTGTGAGACGTGGCCATCAATGGGACTTACCGCGGTCCTACTGGGAGCCGATGTCATTTATTAGATGACAGTTGCTCCCAGTGAGACCCTGCGGTGGTTGTTAACCTTTAGTTTTTATATATATATAATACCAGTGAATATGATGAAATATAATGATTGGTCAATTGATAGACTGTTGCCCTTAAAGCCATGCGTAAGTATGGATTTTTTAAAATCTTAGGACATAATTTTTTAAACATACGTAATAATATTTGGAATGATGAATCTTAATTCTTTGTTTACAGAATCGAGGAAAACAACAAGAGGCGAATGAAAAATAGTTATGTAATTTTTCACATTTAAATTTGAAACAGTTTGATCCGGAAATTATGAATGTTTTAATTTTTAATCTTAGACGCTATTTTGAATTTGAAATTGTTTTGATCTAATTGCTGTACTTTGTAATTATGTTTTAAGTTCATTATATAACAGTGATAATGATTATAATAATAATAATAATAATAATATATAATAATAACGGTGGTGGATCGACAAGTTTGTAAGCATGATAAAAAATGGAATGAATAACATAGAACGATAAATAGATAAATTTAATTTATTAATAGATCAATAGAATGGCAGCTCTAAGGAGGAATTGAAAGGCGACTGTTGTCACCTCCAACACTCGCGCCAACTGTGAAAGGATAACAGCAGTAAAAGACAAACTGCAAACTAGAACATGTTCCTAATTTTCTACCTACAACATCATCGCAAATAATTTCAAACATCGTAATAAAATGACTTATAACATCCTCATCTCGTCAGGCACTTGACTTAGTCTATGGCTATGACGAAAAACCAATTTCACCCCAGAACAACTTCAAAAAGAAATAATAATAACGACAACAGTAGTGAAATTTTAAATTTCACTGATATTTAATTCAAATGGCTTCAACTTAATTATTGCCTAATAACATTTGAAAAGGGTTTTCGAATTTATGCCGTTATAATGTTCCAAAGCTATCAATTTTTCACAATGCAACAAAATACTTCTTTTATTTCCACAATTATTCACAGATAATCGAGAAAAAGTTCAGTTTTACTCCAAGCTCTAATACTTAAACTTTGTTTACACGGTTGTCCTCAAGCAAGAAAAAGTTGGCCTAAAATGGATCTAAAATCTGCTAACGCAGATCGATTCTGTATCGTTTGGAGGTGAAAAAAATGTAAAATTAAAAATCCTAGCTGATCGGTTTTGCAAGTTGTCGACATTTTTGTATGTATACTATGCACAGTCATAGAGCACAGTTCTGAACTTTAATTACGAATTACGGAAACCACTTTCAGCGTGACCCAGGATCAACGACGAGGTCGTAGTGGTTGTCTGATCCCTCTTTTTTTTGTACTGTTTTCAAAAATTTTTTAAAAATCTTTTTTACTTTTTTATTTTTTTTTATTTTTGAAACGATTTTTGTTTTCAATGTGTTTTTCTTGAACTAGACAAGATAATAAGATGAAAATAATAATTCATTCAAAAAACGATGAGATAAGACCATTTTCTTCATAGAATAATGAAAACATAATTTTTTGTGATGCTGAAAAATAAAGAATTAAAGATGTAGCGATGAGAATTCAACTACTGCTTTTAGTAGTGTTTGGTCAGTCGTTCTTTTTTCATTCATTTAACATGTCCGAACCACCTTAACAGATATCTTTCCCATATACCAACTTGTTTCTCTCCTGTACCACATTCTTTAAGAATTATCTTGTTTCGGACTTTGTTCAGCAGTGTTTTTCCGCATATTATGCGCAGAGGTTTCATGCCGATTGACTTGATTTTACTCTTGTCCTTTTCTTGACATGTCCATGTCTCGCTACCGTATAGCACAGCCGGTACGAATAAAGATTCATATACGGTCATTTTAGTTTTTTTTTATTTTCATCTGTTTTTATCTCTGAAAATAGACCCTAATCTACCGATAACCTTCTTACCCTCATTTATGCGCCTATATAACTCCTCATTCATTTTTCCGTCGCACATTGTTTTCTCATTTCTTCCTTCAAACACCATTACTTTTGTTTCATTTGCGTTAATTTTGAGGCCCATGTTCTTCATGCTTGTATTAAGTTTATTCAACATACTCTGCAAGTTCTCGAATGATTCTGCTATAACAATCTTGTCATCTGCAAAAGTCAACCGACGCCCCTTCACTGTTTCGAGATCTACACCTTCTTCGCCGAAGAGGGCCATTCTTATACACTCATCCATAAATATAATAAATAGCCATGAGGACATAGTGCATCCTTGTTTCACGCCTTGCACAATATCGAAACAGTCACTTAGTGTCCCATTAACCCTAACACTTGCTTTACTGCCTGCATATATTATTTGTATTGCTTGTAGGAGCCGCCCATGAACTCCGTACTCTTCAAGGACTTCCCAAAGTATACTTCTATTTGCCTTGTCAAATGCCTTTTCTAGGTCAACAAGTGCACAAAAAACTTGCTTTCCTACTCTTAGGCTTTTTTCTGTGATCTGTATTAAGGGGGGGGGGGGCGGTATAGTTAATTCGGTAGAAAAAATCTATTTTTCAATTTTTTTATATAAATTTGCAGCATCTCAAGAATGACATATCCAAATTTCAAGGAAATCGGAGCAAAAATAACGAAGGTATAGAGTTTTTAAGGATAGCTGCTCTCCTTCGGTTTTGCGTACCTGTCCGACAGCAGCCGGCGAGGTACACAAAATTTAGGTCCCTCAATTGCTTTATTTGTCGGTGAGTCATTACACAGGTATAAGAAAACCCTTAAACATTCAGCATATACGGACTTGGCATCGATGATTCTGTGTAAGTATAAAAAAATGCATTTTTGGATTTTTCATGTTTATAACTTTAAACGCGTTTTTTTCGAAACCACGTTTTCAAAGTCGGTGACGGTTGTAACTCAAAATCTACTGCATGAATCCTTTTAAAATTCAGTGTGCTATTTATATACATAATTCATTAGGTAACATGGTCGAGTTTTTTCAAATATTATTATTATTAGTATTTATTTCACCATAACGAATTCGTTGATTTCTTAGCAAAAAAACGCGTTTTGAATTCAAAGGGTTAAAAAAAATAAAAAATGAAAATCTAGAAAAAAAAGAGAGCCATGTTACCTCGAGAAACATCTTGCGTAACTAACACACTTTGATTTTTTGATTTTGAATGATCCAGTGTTCAGTTAGAACCGTCACCGCAAAGTAACTTTTTTTCGAGGCGCCTTCGGAGATTTGCTGCCAACGGCCTATTTATTAAGGTAAAGTGACCCCGTTGTGCCTCCATATTGCCTGTCACGTGACGCTGTGACGTCATGATTTCAGATCCCAATAGTCAGTCTGGGTTTTCCCACAGTCTCCTTTTAATTTCCAAAGTAGGCATTTTGCATACCTGATAAAATTAGGGTGCCAATTGAAGGATCCCGAAGACGTCATCATTTTAGAAAAAGTAATTTTATATATTTCTACATAAATGCCACGATTCAAAAAAAAAAATAATACAATCACTCATTTTCCACATTTCCCCTTTTCCCCTCTTTTTTAAGTCTTTAGAGTTACCATTATTTAGGATCAGGGTATAATTATCACATTCTCATCTGAAAGAGAAGGTATTGGTTTAATGTGGAAAATGACTTTCGCGAATTTTAATTGAATTGCCCTTTAGCACATTTTATAAGGGTGTGTCAAGAAAGAGCAAATTCGTTAGCCAGCCACTTTAGATAAAAATTCTAAAAGTAAGAACATTTTCAAAATTTTTGAGACTTTTTTTTGAAATATTCAAATTTTTCATGCACAACTATTCGTCGTACTCAGAAATACAAACCATTTATCCTCATGACCTTTTTCGATAGAAATATAATTATTAGCAATTGAAAATGCAAATTTTAAGCCAAACAACGCACGATATTGAAAAAAGTCAATCAAAGAGAAAAGTTGCATTTTAAAAGCCCTAAAAGATTATTATGACAACTTTTTAAATTTTCTTGAAAATTTTCAAATTATTATTTTGATCGCACAATAAATCATAAAAAATCAAAAATTCCATTTTGCGGTCAAACTATGCAAGATATGAGAAGAAATAAATGAACAAAAATTATGCTACCAAAAGAGATATACAAATTGGTTATTATTTACTTTTCAATAAAACGCGTAGTTTTTGTTTTATTCGTGAAAAGCAATATTTGAAATTAAACAATAAAATTTTTGCACAAGCGATACAAGCCACGAAAAAAAAAAAAAATTTCTTCCAGCCGAAAAAGTGCTACGAATTTGTTATTAATCATTTTTCCATGGGACGCGTAGTTTTTGTTTTATTCGTAATAAAACAACATTGAAAATAAAAAAATTCCATTTTTGTACAAACGACACAAGTTATGAAAAAAGTTAATAACCAAAGGTTATTCACCCAAAAAAAGATATGCAAATTTTTTATGAATTATTTTTTGATACGATGCGTATTTTTGGTTTAAATCGTAAAAAATCACCTTGAAAATAAATAAATTAAGTTGGGAAAACGAAACAAAGTGTAATAAAATTTTAATTAACAAAATTGTTTTTTTTATATTATGGGCACTTGTTTTTTGATTATAGAAATAAGACAATGAAATAATGTCTGTTTAAATATCAATGCATATTATGAATCGAAATAATATAGATTTATTGAAATGAGACATTTTTCAGGGTAGCTGAGAATAAAAGTTAGTGCAAAATAGGGAACAAATATTAAAGCTGTCATGAAAAATAAAATTTGTACATTAATTGCCATATATGAATGAGCAGTCCCAGAACGAGGTACAGAAATGAATATAACATTCATTTGATATAATAGAGTTGGACTTCATGTAGAAAAGTTCGCACTTTGGACAAAATCGAGTGCGAAGCACGAGATGCGTGAAGAGAACGTGTTCGGCAGCGAGTGTGGTGGGTGGTCCAGTTGTGGGGGCGGAGATGGAGACGATGTGCCAGTTAGGAAGAATAGCGGGTGATCCAGGGTTAGGGAGGAGGAGGGGGTTCCTGGGTTTGGGTCTTCTTCGCTCGAGTAAGGGTTGGAGCGAAGAAACCCGGGAGATGTGGCTTGTGCCGAAGCCCGGGGAGATCTGACTTCTTGGTCTCGCGGACCGTGCTTTAGTAGGCTTCGCTTCAACGGTGGCGCAGCACTCGCGACGCAGCCGAGTGGGGGTTTACTAGTGAGGATCGTTTCGTCGATGTCGCGGGGAGGGGGTTTCGCGCGATTGGTTATAATTATATAATAAATATGATTTATAACCATCGATATAATTTAGAGGACATCAATCCACAGGGTCTTGCGTCACCTAAGGCGTTCTAACATCACTCTGGAAAATAGGGTAAAATACGGAAGCTACACTTAGATGCTTACGCTAAGAACTACATATATTTTCATAATGAATCTAACGCCGAGGTTGGAAATCGTAAAATCTTCCTTGTAGCGGAGAATCAGGTATCGTGTTTACGTAGTTTTCCCTGTTGTCAGCATCCTGGGGCCGCTTTAGAGACCGCCCTTGGTGGAGTTCCTGCTCCGGAGGGTCTTTGTCGAGATTCTGGATCAACGGATCGGTCTCGGGCCTTTTTAGAGGCCGCCCTCTACGGTGTAACTGGACCGGAGTGACATGGGGTTGTGGACTGACCACCGGACTTGGTTGGGACATTTTTCTTGAGCGTCCTCTGTGTCGACGGTAGACTCTAGGGGTTCAGAGAGTCGTGGGATCGGTGTGCAGTCTGGGTGCCTCATAAGGTAGTGGTGTGAACTTTTAAGGAAGAGGATCCTCGTTTTTGTTGACCTGGATATCTGGGTATCCATTGGGGGCTTAGAGTTTGGTGAGACCTGGATATCAGGGGTATCCATTGTGGGCCTAGAGCTTGGTGAGACCTGGATACCAGAGGTATCCATTGGGGGCCTAGAGCTTGGTGAGACTTGGATATCAGAGGTATTCATTGAGGGCCTATAGTTTGGTGAGACCTGGATATCAGGGGTATCCATTGGGGAACTACAGTTTGGTGAGACCTGGATATCAGGGGTACCCATTGGGGGCCTAGGGTTTTTCTCAATGCTTGGGTCGACAGGGAGGTCGCACATTTTGGTAGTGATGAGTGTGGGTTTCCGAGCAGTTCTGGGGCTACTCTTTGGAGGAAGACCTGACTCTGCTTGAGCGACAGTGGGGCCACTCTTTTGCGTAACAAGGCGGTTATTTTTGCAGGGGTGTGTGGGGTAGATCTGGGTTGTGTGCATTTTTGCGACACGATCTATGAGGTATATTTCGTAGACCTGTCCACTAATCCGTTCCAGAATAGTGAAGGGCCCATTACTCTCAGGACCCACGTTAGGCGTCAATTTGAGGGCAGTCTGTGGGTTGAGACTGATTCAAAACTTATTAAATTAAATAAGAGAGGGAAACTAATTTACAAAAGGAACAGCAAAGTAATTTTAAAATTAAAGTGAAAGTTTATTGCTAATACTATTTACATTGGAAGTTCGCGTTTTATTCTAGCCGTGTGGGTATTGGGATTTTTGAGCTTGACATGTAGGGGGGGGGGGGGGTAGAGGAACCGAGCTTCAAGCGTCAGGTAAATGTGTCCGAGCGCGTAGCGCGAGGTGAATATATTATCGAGCGCGAAAAAACTTCTTCTGAAAAAACTATGAAAATGTATTTTTATGTTTTCGAAATATTAGAAAAATATTGAAAGTTCGGTGTCAGATTATAACGCGGCAAGTCACATTTTGTAAATGAGAAAACTAATCTGCTAATTTTGAAAAATTATATGCAAATGAAAAAAATAATGGTGTCATTCATATTGAATTTACTGCATTTTTTCGTTATAATTGCAGGAACTTCTGTAAATCATATGAACTTGTTTTTTACCTTAAATTTCAAATTTGAAAATTAAATCTAAAAATAATCCCTTTTAATAAGTACTTTTCGATGGAAATTAGAATTTCTTTAAAAATAATTTAAATATAAAATCATGAGGTTTCGGAAAAGACTTGATTTTTTTTTATTTTCAGGTTATTTTAGTTTTTTTTCACCGGAAGTTAGCATTTGTAAACAAAAAATTATCATCAAGATTTCCAAGTTTCAACAATGTTATGTTATGTTAGCGTTTTACACCGGAAATGAGTATTTTCGATAAAATATATTAGATTTCATAGATAAAAAATTTTTCAACAATTTATGGTTTTTATTTTTATTAATGTTTTTACCGAAAATTGATATTTTTGAACAAGTATTATTAGATTTTGATGGTCTACAATTTTTTACCATTTTTAGGTAACGTTAGCGCTTACATCTAAAAATTGGTATTTTAAAACAGAAATAATTTTACGTTATGTTATTTTAGTGTTTTTTTTTTAATTTGTGGTACTTACAATAAAATATTATTATATTTAAAAGAATATTTACTACAACAACTTTATGTTATGTTAGTGTGTTTCGCCTAAAATTGGCATTTTTAAACAAAAAGCATTAGATTTAAATCCCATGACTTTCATTTAGAATAATAAAATTTACAAGCTTGAGCAATTTCAAATTGTGTTAGTGCTTTTCGTCGGAAATTTAAATTCGTTTTAAACGACTAATTATATTTAAATGAATATTCATAATTTTTAAAAATTTTAGGTTACGTTGGCGTTTTACATCGAAAATTTGCATTTTCAAACCAAAATTATTATACTGTGAAGACCATTTAGAATTTTCTTACAATTTTTGATTATGTTAGTGTTTTCGTTGAAAATTTGTATTTTTGATCCAAAAAATTATATTTCGAAGAAGATTCACAACTTTTACACAATTGTAGGTTATTCTAACGTTCCACACTGGCAATCGATATTTTTAGTATCATTAGATTTTAAAGAAGATTTACCATTTTTTGACATTTTGAGGTTATGCTAACGTTTTTCACCGGAAATCGGTTATTTGAAACAAACATCATTAAATTAAAAAATATTTTCAGTTTGGAACAATTTTTTATTATGATATGTTAGTGTTTTTCTCGGAGACGAAAAATGGTTTTCAAAAACTCTCAACTGCGCGTGAATGTGTCTTCACTTCTGCGCCGACTACATGTTTTTCGGACATTGTGGAAAATTTTGGAAAAAAAATTCCTTTATTCTTCAAGCTGTTTTCGCAGTCACGTGTTATTCCCACTCCCCTATGTTATATTTTGACATCTCGATGCATACGTAGGTTATGTTGTCATTTTTTAGATGACAGGTGCTCCCAGTGGGACCCTGCGGTGGTTGTTAACCTTTAGTTTTTAATTATATATATGTATGTAAAGTAAAACAGTTAAAAGGTTGCTCCCGAAATATAGTTGAAAAATACCATGACTTTTCTCTGTTTCCCAGGTCTACTTTGGAAAAAAATCTAATCAATTCAATTTGCTTTTAAAAAATTCTACTCATTGCCAAAAATTATTCAAACAAATTATTCCTATGCGCACATTAGAAGCTTTGTCTTTGTTAAATTCAATGCGATATATTTTCCTGAAGTTCCGAAAAATGATAAAACTATTGAGTCATCACTGACTGTGAGTTCAGATTTGCTTATTTTATTACTCGCAATAAATTTCCAATAAAGATAATATTTGTATTTTCAGTGTCCTCGCATAACACAAAAATACGTGTGCTATATTACTTTAAAAAATACATTTATTTCTTAACGTTAAGACAGAATTATCTTGATGTTGCGAGCGTAAGATCAATATAAATTTTGTTTATAATTGTATAATAATTTATAGTACAAATTTGTATAGGTATTTACTATTTTTATGCCAGTGGCGACAAGAAAGCGATTCTTTTGTTGAAATCAATATCGAATTGTTTCAACAATTTGTTCAAGAATAATTGTACATTTTTATGAAAATCAGTCTTAAAAATCTGATTTTATTGTGTAAATTTGGTTAATCAAATAATAATAATATAATAATAAAAATGTGGTTATTTTTAAATATTTAAGTATTATACAAATTTTCAAAATAATTAATATTTCTTTTAAACAATTATTTTACATTGATCATGAAAATTAAAAAAATGCGTATTCACTTTCTTGGGAAACCTCACAAAATGAGCTATTCTCCCATACTAAATTCAAACATTGTCTTTTTGTGAACCATATTATACTTTTCTTCAAAATCTGAAAATCAATATGAGACGAAGAGTATTGAATAAATAAATTGATTATATTTGGAATTAAAATTCTATTATTTTAATTTCCCATCAAATTAGCATCTAATAAAATATTTTCATTTTTCTTTTTCTAGACTACTCGCAATAGCAATTCTTGCAACAGCAGGTTTCACACAGGCACCTAAAAACTCTAAAGCTGCAACTGAAAATAATCCAGATGAACTTCTTAAGAAAGCCAAAGAATTTCTGGCGATAGTCAATAAAGAGAGCGCTGAATGGTACAATAAAGAATATACAGCAGACTGGAATTATGATACCAATATCACGGATGGAAATTTGGCAGTCAAGCTTAAAGTCTCAAATGAGGCTTCAGAATTCAGAAAAAAAATTGTAGGAAAGGGTTAAGTCGTTTCCATGGAGGCAATTGAAAGATGAATATACCAAGAGGCAGTTTTACCTGTACAGCAACATTCAGGAGTATGTTTTGCCAGAAAAGGTTACTTTAAACTTTATGTAATTTGTATGAATAAATGTTCTGATTTGCTAATATTAATTATACCCTAATAACGTATAGTCACTGATTATGTCGAGGAAATAATAAAATTCATTTTTATTTAATATATAGCAATATAAGGAGCATAAGAGTATCACGAATCAGATGGCGACAATTTATTCTACCGCAAAATTTTGTGATCCAAACAATCCGAAGAATTGTCAAAGACGGCTTATGTTCGAAAAAAATTAAGAATTTGTTTATTTATAGTTCTGCTTTCTTTAAAAATTGGTGGCCAATAAAAAGTAAAATGGTGTAAAAAAAGAAGACCTGGAAAAGCTTGAGTTCTTGACCTGGAAAGTACCTTAAATCTCGTTCCTAAGAATCGCTGGACACCCTGATTAAGTATAACTTTTTCATTTTGGGACATATTAATAATTTTTCAATTTGTTAAAAAATAGCAGATGCCGTTGGAGAAGATGGGATGCGGTATCAGGAAGCTCTTACCTATCGGGTTGTCCAGGTAAACGGAGCAACAACTGGATCCGAGATGGACATTCAGGGAAATCAATCCGGAGGAAATACCGTTCAGGTTTTAACGTCGCCTCTCAACGGCCAGTTTTACGTAATAGGAAATGCGAATGACGTTTTCACTACAGCCCAAACGTCCAGGTCGCTCGCCCCGAGATCAGCAACTCTTCAATTAGAAACGCCGAGAGCGTCCTCTACGGGACTAAAGAAGGTTGTAGACGATTTATTTAATCATTTCGAACTCTATGTTTGATTAGAAATTAAATTTGAGTCATTTCACTGTAATCCAGGCCTCGGACTCACCAGACTATTGACACTATTTGACACTTTTTTTTTGAGCGATGACACTATTTTGTTATTATTTCGAAAAAAGTTTCACTAAAGACACTATTTTCTCACAATTGCAGGGTGCACAGTCTTCCCCGTTTTCTCTTAGTTTTCCCTTTTTTCTTGAAATTTCCCTTTTTTCTCCTATTCTCAAAAAACTTCCCCTTTTCTCTTTGAATATACGATATTTGAAAATACAATATTTGAATTACGCGGAAAATTCTCTGAAATTAGTAAGTGTACCCATTGTTGAATAATAATTACAGCCATTATAGCACTTGAATACATTATTTATCTTTTTTTTCTGCTGGTTCAAAAATAATGACAAATTTTTTATATTTACAGCTTTTGTTAGTGAACAATAATAAAAAATTACGAAAATTAAACATAAATTTTACGCTCATTAACAATTTTTTGAAAATGTGCAAACAGATTTTTTTTATTGAGTTATGTGCGCACATTTAAAAAAAATATGAATATGTTGATTCTGAAATTTATTCAGTTTGAACCAAAGAAACATTTTATCATTTTGCTTTTTCGGAAAAAGCTTTTGTCGTGATTTAGGACTTTTGGGATTTCATTTTTATTTTGCGATTTTGGAACGTTCTAAAGATCAAGAAAACAATGTTTTCTATGAATAAACAATAGTAACATGTTTCTTTGATTTGTTTGTTCTTTTCGACATGTAAAAATAAAGGTTTAATCGTTCCCCTAGTTTCCCCTTTTTCGTGAGAAAATTACACTATTTCTCCTTTTTTGAGCTCCTTTTGCACTGTGATCTCTGTTTACTTGTACACTAAAATAACTAATTTTCATTTTTTGAAGCATTTGAAAAATTGTTATTCACGCGTATATTTCCCATTTCCGTGATTGGAACTTTAGCTTCTTCCAAAGGAGAATCTATTGATTAATTTCTGAAATATTGAAAAATGAAATAGTAACATACCATTAGAGGAATGCAGCTGCCCCAAAGAATTAAGATGCATCGATGAAGAATTTTCTCAAAGTTTGATGTATTTTACATTTTAAATTTCAACAGCTCGGGAGCACATGATTATATGAACCGATCTGTCTTACATTTTGCACCAATATTTTTTTGTTTATATTGAAAGGTTTTAGGGGGGGGGGGGTGAAAAACTTCGACATCGCCAAAATAACCCGCGCGTGTGTGTGTGTATATTCGGTTTCGGTTTCGATTCCTCTGAAGTGAAACCGAAGGGCTTACAGGGTTTCTGCTGAATATGGTTACAATAATTAATAAGCAGTCGCGAACAATTTTCCAGGGGTGGTCCCGAAGGAATTAACACCCAAGTAGAGGCGTGAAAACCGTGCCGAAAGCTGAATGGCACCTGGGTGAGATGCCTCTAAAGGTGACTCTAGGATACCGGGCGACCTCTCAGATTACGCAGCCTTATCCTTGCATGCGGGGCTCTGCAAGGATGGACGAACCCCTTTCCCTAGCTTCTCGTGGGAGCAACAATGATATCACCAAACATAGTTGTAGTAAGTGCGGTTCAAAATAATCGAACGCACAGGGCTCCTGGCAATGGGTCGGACAACGGCGGAATCTCGCGATTTGTAGGTGGACGGATCGACTCAATGACGACCTGCTAGAATGCTACGATACCAGTATGGCCTCTGAACCAGAAGGTTACATGGCTCGACTGCATGCTCTGTGGTGCGAGAAACACCTACAGCTGTCGCACTTTTTGCATGAATTTCACTGCCAAGGTTCGACAGTTCGCTCGCGACTGCGGATCCGTCGTCACACACTCAACAAGTCAAAGCTGCCGATAATCAAACTGCATATTGTTGACAGAATACGGGTACTATCTCATGCTAGGAGAAGTCTATTGTGGAAGGTGAGATGGGTCAGAAAAAGCCCAGCACCCACTGAAAGAACACTCAGTAAAAATAAAGAGCTTTAAGGAGCTGTACATTGCCCTCGTAAAACCTGAGGCGGAATGCCCACCTATCACTACCAAGTATTTCATTGGCCCGCAATTTCACCTCATAAATAAATTCGGAAGAGCCTATTCCGGAGTGGTTGGTGAAAGGGCACACAGTACTCCTGCCGAAAATGGGCAACTTAGCTGACCCAAAGAATAACAGGCCAATAACTTGTCTGAACACACTGTAGAAGACCTTCACAGCTATCCTAAATGATAGAATTGGTCAGACAATCGGATTTGTGTAGCGAAAGATGTACGAACAACGCGGCTCAAAGAAAGGTGTAGCAGGATGCCGGGAGAATCTGCTCATCGATAGATGTGTCTGCAAAGACGCAGAAACCTCCCAGCGCTAGCTATCGATGACCTGGATTGACTGCCCGAAAGCTTTCGATTCTAACTTAGATAGACTTATCATTTGTCTGTTGGAAAGCTTAAAGGTTCTTCCACACATCGTAAGGTGCATACTGTCCGTCCAAAAAGTTTAGGCAACTCGATTTTTGTACAGATTTTCAGGAAAATCTCAGCAAAAAAAAAGTTCTAAAACTATGAGACAACATGCATGTTGCAGGTGAAGGTTTTGCCAATAGTGATATCGACTTTCAAAATTTGCAGAAGATTAGCGATTATTTCCGGGCGAGTGAAAGGTGAAGAAGCATAATAATCCTATGATCATTTCAGAATACTCAACTTTGAATGGCTGTAAGTCACTGAATTTAATATTGTGAAAAAAATTAATCAGCTAATAATTAATCAATCAGTTCAAAAAATAAGAAGCATTAAACTATAACTTTCATTAAAACATTCGAATAATTTTTACTTTAAATTTTTTTGTAATTTTTACTTTCGTTTCTAAAAATTTGATTTATTTGTAACCTTTTATACTAATTTCAGAAAAAATATTCACATATAGTTTTGAAAATTAAATTTAGATACTTATTTTAAAAAATCAGGCACAGTTGAAAAATTATGTAATTGTAATGAGGGTATTATAAATATAAATAAATTTCCATTATAAAAATTATATCCAAGTTTCAATTATAGGACCTTAAATTAAATAATCAATTTATGTTACTTACTTAAAAAAAAACCTAAATATTAATCTCTATTTAATTTAATATGGGGAAACAAATTAATCAGCTAATAATTAATTAATCATTTTACAAAATAAGAAGCTTTAAACTTTAATATTCATTAAAACATTCAAATAATTTTTACTTGTTCTCTTTTGAATTTGAACTTTCATTTATGAAAATTTGATTTATTAATAATCTTTAAAACTAATTCCAGAAAGTGTAAGTTTAAATAGAATCAGTTAATAATGAATTAATCAGCTCACAAAATAAAACGCATTAAACAATTATTTTCATTAAAACATTGAAATAATTTTCACTTTATATTTTTGTTTAAACTTGGAATTTAATTTCTGTAAATTTAAATGGTTAATAACCTTTTACAGTAATTTTCGAAAAAATTGAAACATAATACTTAGATATAATTTTGAAAATTGAATTCTGTTCATTGGAACATTCATATAATGTTTACTTTACATTTTAAATTTTCACTTTTATTTCTGAAAATATGATTCATTAGATAATCATTTAACAACATCACAAACATTGACAGAAATTACATGATTGGAATAGAGGTATTTTAAATGTAAATAAACATTCATTATACAAATTAAAGCCAATATTCCATTACATAACCCTGAAGCAAATAATCAATTTATGTATTTAATTGAAACAAATTAAAAATCAATCTTTATGTAATTTAATATTGTGAACAAAATGAATGAGCTAATAATTAATCAATCAGTTCAAGAAATAAGAAGCATTAAACTATAACTTTCATTTAAAAAAATTGAATTCAGATATAGTCATTTCACAAAGTCGCAGACATTTAAAAAGATTATATAATTGCAATAGAGGCATTTTAAAGAAAAAATAAACTTTTATTATAAAAATAATAGTTCATATTCAATTACATAACCATAAAGTAAATAATGAATTTATTTTACCTAATTGAAAATCAATTTGAATTCAATCTTTATTTAATTTCAAATTTTTAAAAAAATTAATCGACTAATAATTAATGAAATTGTTTACAACATAAAAAACATCAAACTATTATTTTCATTTAAAGTATTCAACTACACTGTTGAAAATGTTTGTAATTTTAATATAGATTTACTATACATTTGCATATTAAATCTAACATAACGGTCTATGAAATATTAATTAAGAGGATGTATATTAAATTTCATATACATGTATATTGATCAGCTTTTAGAAAAGTCAGGTAATTTCACTTTCAGCAAATTAAAAATAATTATGGCAGTAATTTTCAATTCTAAATGATGAAAAATGTTTCCCACGAATAAAAAATAATAACATGTTTCTTTGGTTCAAGCTGAAGAAATTTCAGGTTCGAATCAATTCAACAAACATGTTTTTGTACATTTTCAAAAAATTCTAAATAAGGTAAAATTTAATTTTGAATTTGAAAAATGTTAAATTGAAAATTGGAAAAAGAGAACAGAAGATATTAACCGATTTCAAAATTTTTTTCTTTGCTTGTTTTGGATGTCGACCCACAAACTGCTAGCCCTCTCAAACGATTCGATTAATTTTAGCATTTTTACTTCGCTCAACTGAAGAGTGTAGTTTTAAATTTACATTGATGGTATTAATTATAGTAAGGAAGAAATGACAAATTTTTGAAAGAAATATTTATGAGAACGATGTTCTAATTCTCCTTTTTTGAGCTCTTTTTGCGCTATGATCCCTGATCCAAGTTTCAGCGTATTATATTTTTGGTTCAGAAATGATTGCTTTTGCTTAAAAATTCTACTAGTTCGGTTTCCGACGTTTTTTTCAACAGTTCTTACATCCTTCTTCCCTGGGCATTGGTCATTGAGTAATCTCAAATCATTTTGCATGATGAATTCCTCTATTTCCAAGCCTTTCTGATCAGCAGTTCTGCCTCTCCAGGACGGGGATTTGTCATTATCAGCAATCGATATAATTAACTGTTCGCCTCTCAACTCTTTCCGAACTGTGTCCAAATGAGTGAGGTGTGGCTCTACTGGATCTGCAAACTGAAAGTCGCATGAGATCGCGTAAAAAGAGCCACATGACGCAATCATCTGGATACAGACGCAATATTCTGTGGTCAAGTGATGCAGCACAGTGATATTCACCTCATCTTTTAACGACATAATTAATGCCTTGGTTTCCATAGAACCCTCGGCAAAGGCCGCCTTGGCCGATGATCCTAATCCAGTAGATTTTCTTCCATCTTTAAGATAGGGCTCTTGCATGAGAAGCAAGACAATCCTGTGATCCCCTACTACTTTCTTAATTCCACCTATGACTTTAGTGTCATGATTTAAGTTGTACTGCCATATTGTAAGTTCCCCTCGAACACTAAAGTTTGTCCTAGTTCTTTTTGAAGCAGATATTTCCGCAGATTTAGCCATTTTAACAGGGGATCCCCTGTTAAAATGGCGAAATCCGTCCACCACCGAGGAGTTCGAATTACTCGGTGGTCCAGAGGAAGCTCCGGCCATAGAGCAGTGTGATTTAGGATAAGCTCCGGTATTGAAGCCAACTGGGTTCCTGTTAGAAACTCTGGGCAACTCCTAGTCACACAGCTTTGTTTGAGATTGGTTGAAAGAGATTGCATTCTGTTTTTTCTGAGTATTGACGAAACTAAGAGACGCAGAGGAGAGCAGAGTCTCCCCAGTTGACAATTCCTGTACAGTAACCTCGGAGGATCCTAGACATGTTTCTGGACAAGAACCTGCACAGGTAATCTTGATGGTTCCTGTGCAGGAATTTGGCGAAGGAAACTGTACATGATCCTACAAAGGAACATGTATGCAAGCTAACCTTTGAATGATCCTGTACAGGTTCCTTTACTGAGTGATTTTAGACGCGGGTTCATGTACAGGAACTTGTTCAGGATCCTATACGTGAACCTGCATAGAAACTAATCCGCGAGGGTTCGGAAAAAATATCTAAAAAAGTATGATTCATGGTTTCAAATACTATCAAGTGAAATGATTTGAATGTGAATAAAACAACCGATAAATTGTAGTCGTAATTTTTGATAAAGATGAAGACAACTCACCTGCACAGCCAGCAAAAGTTTCAACTATCCATGACTCGCCATTTTCATCAGCCCATGTTACATCTGGCTTCTGATCAGTTTTTAGAACTTAATCTCTTTGTCCGAAATTATATCGGGAAAGAAGGTTGAAACTATTCCACCAGAGTCCCTAAAAACCGGCCAATTTGTACGAATCACATCAAAATCATCTTGATTTTGCATCCTTATGACTGTAAACTGTGGTTTTGTATGGTTCTCTAGGGAAACCTGTTTGGAGACATTTGCTGTATTTTGTTCTCTCTCTGTAATCGTCAAAAATTGTAAAAATGAGTTGCTTTAGATTTTATGTAACTTCACAATATAAATCTTGCGATAAAGATCAAATGTTTGGTATTTGCAAAAAAATAATGTAATTGACGGAAAAAGAGCAGCACTTCAATACTTTTCTTTGTTTGTATGATTTGAATTAAAAACATTACAATATTAGTTTACTTACCATCTTTTGGAATGCATTTTTCTCTAGAATTCGCAAAGGCAGAAGGTTCTGTCAAGAAGCTTTTCGTCAGTTTAAACGCGCGTGCTCGCCTCACCTCTATTTGAGAATCATTCTTAGAGAACATTTTTGCACAGCGAAAGTGTCTGAATTTTTTCAAATTATCCATATTTATGGTGTCGTATGAATCAACGTGTGTACCTCTTTCTGGTAAAGATGATTAATTACCACCATCAACAACTGACACTATCCTGGTCAACAAGAAAACATCTATTCTTTTGTTTTCCGTTTTCTCGTTATTTTCGATTTAAGATACTGTCCCTCTGTCAGACATTTGGAACAGCTGCCTTACCTTGAGTGTCCTTTTAAATGAAAGGCAAACGACATTGCTGGCGCATCACAAATAATAGCATTACTTGAAACTTTCACATTTATATCATTCAATCCATTTGCACAAAGTTCTATGGCTTCTTCTACGAATGGTTTAAGAAACTCATTCGCATGTTTAGGTTTTTTGTTTCCGTAGAACGCACATTAGACAATTTCGAGTTTATGCCTTAACTCAAAATAAGCCAAAGGCCTTCACCTCCTACTTCATACTCCTATGCTCCTACGGCATACTTTTTTAATTTTCATGCTGCTCAGAAAGAGTTGTTTTTGTACACTCATCGCTGTCTGTTTCCTCTGAATTCCTTTCAGGACTCATCTTGAACTTTTCGCGATCGAATGATTCTTTTTCTACAAGGAATATATTAGAATTAGTTTCATCCCCGGTAGCCACTCATTTCCAGACAGCGAGCCTTCGCTGCTGATATCAGAGTAAAGAAATTGTTCATCTGAATACGACTGTTCGCCGATCGAATACTAGTTCGATTCCTCAATCTGTGTATCACATCGTATCTGTGCATCACTGTGGATGGCATGTTGTCTCACTCCTGGTGTTGCATTATCAGCTGAACTTCTTGAAGAGTAATTATCAATCACTGCATCCCAATCCACACCAGTCTTCAACACATCAAGACGATCATTGGAAAGACGTTCCTGAATAATACGATATATATATATATATATATATATATGTTTTTTTTGTCAAACTATGCAAGATATAAAAAAATGTTAACAAACAAAATTATTCACCTCAAAAAGATCTACAAATTGTGTTTGCACAATTTTTCAATAAGATGCATAGTTGTTGTTTTAATAGTAAACGATAACATTAAAATTGAAACATGATGGAAATGTGCTCGTGAAAAGAGCAGATTTTTTTTATAATAATAAGAAAATTTTCAAAATACTACACGAATACTTAATTGAACAACAGACACTTCAAGTGAATAGGGATTAATATTTACAACTGTTGTTTAGTAGGTATAACATAAGTTTATACAACTGTTTCAAATTGTGCTTAGGTAAACAAGTCCGTTATCTCGATTGCCTCCCACCCTAAAAACATTCTTAGAGTGCCAACAACATTTTTAAAATGTCTCCGTTTTTGACAAGAAAAGCATAATTGGCTACCTTACCCAGCCAGCTATAAATTTTCAATCCAAAAGTATGAATTTTCTATCAAAATTGTTGAATTTTCAACCCGAAAAGACGAATTTTCCACAGAACAGTTGAATTTTCAACCCAAAAAGATTACGTAAACAAAATTTTCGAATAAAAAAAGACTTTTTAGTTAAGAAAGAAAGAAACTTCAAGAAAACGATTTTTCAGTCAAGAAAGAGAAACAGTGACAACCAACTTGTTGAATTTTCAAATCAAGAAGACGTTTTTTTACAAAGCTGTTGAATTTTTAATAAGAAAGTTCATTTTCAACATAATAGTTAAATTTTCTACCAGAATAGATACATTTTTAACCCAAAAAAACAAATTTTCTTCGAAACAGTTCAATTTTCTACCTAAAATGATGACTTTTTTCAACAAAATTGTTGAATTTTCAACAAAATAATTAAATTTTTAACCAAGTAATAAAATTGCTGACCAAAAAAGATGAATTCTCCACCAAATATATAACAGTAGACTCCTTAACCAAGAAGAATTAATTATTGGATTCTATTAATTTAGTTCGCATTTAAGTAGAAGAACGAGAAAAAAGAGGAAAGAAGGAAATAGGGGAAAGACTGTGAAGCTTACGATAAAAAATAAGAATTTCGATTCAACAATTTTAATATAAATATGTAATAAAATAAATAAAACGGCGTATTGGAGAATATAGTATGTTAGTCGCGGTTGAAGAAATAAAATTTTGGAAATCGAAAATAATATGAAAAAAGTAGTTATATTAGACTTGAACTGATAAAAATATATTAGGAGCGAATTTAAATTTTTAATGAGACATAAACAGAAAAATTAGGTTTTTTAATTAGAAATTTTTGTCTTCTTCAAATTATTTCTTTCTAGTTTACATAGAAAAATACATCAAGTAACTCAGGGTTCTGTACTGAAAAGAATAGACTGGAAAAAATTGATGTGAATAAGGAATTCAAAATCTACTATCTACTGATAAAAAATACAGTAGAAACTCACATATTTCTGTATCTCTTATTTCGTGTCACCTTTATTTCCCGTTGGCTGTAGACGGTTATTTACATTTGCGCAGTTCCGGCAACTCCCACCACGGTCACGGTATATTCTCCTCCGCGTCAGTGGGTGACCAATTAAAAAAAAAGAGGCCCGAAGAGCGGGAAGCCTTGAATTGAGAAATACACATAGTTATTTCAAGTTACAATGGACTTTTAACAACAATTTCGTGGGCGGGGTACCCAGGTACCCGGGTGGCAGATGATGTGAGTTTTTTTGGGTGGAAACACAAGGGTTAATTTACTAAACAGAGACATTAAGTCATCGACTTTCATTCCGTTCGTTTAAAATTTGGTTCTAAGTTACCTCTACAACAATTTGCAGTGAGTTTCAAAAGTATATTGAAAATCGTTTCACCGTGTTTTAAAAATCTCCAAATATAGCTAATCGGCTTGATTATTATTAATTATCTAGAACATTTTAAATTTGTGTCCAGTTGAAAAATTTTCCTAAGATGATTTTTCAATCTTTTTGAACTATACCAAAAATCACAATTAAAACTTACGGATCTATCAAAAACAAGAATCGCATTATTTTGAAAATGATCTAACTTTTTGAATTTTAGTCTAATCGAAAAATTCTACTGGGATAGTTTTGAATTATATTTAATATCTAGTAACAATTTTGATTGAAATTTCTTAATCTAGCAGGAAAATAGTGTTTTCTATTTTTAAAAAATTTTCAGGATGATTAAAAGCATATAACTTTTTCCATTTTTTGAGTGAATTTAAAAATGCAATAAAAATAATTTGCAATTTTTGTTGTCATGTACCAGAAACTTTGACAAAAATTTCTAAAATTCTTAAACAAATTTTTTTTTAACTTTGAAATTTTTCTACAGTTTTTAATTTTGGCCCAAAATATCTGGTTAACCCCTTCATTGCGGATGACGTGTATACACTTCATGGACTAGGTAGGCCTAAACTGCGGATGACGTGTATACATGTCATGAAGGAAAGTTCCTGATGAGAATTGACGGATTTCATTGAAAATTGGTACTAAAGGGTTATTTGGGTCGCTGAATACGAATTCGAGGTTGAAATTCTAAATTTCGAAAATACTAATCCAATATGGCGACAAAAAATGTTGAAAAATCCAATGAGTTGGCGGATTTGGATGAACATTGGTATTAGGGGGTTATTTGGGTCGCTGAATACGAATTCGAGGTCAAAATTCGCAATGGCTGATCCAATATGGTGACCAAAATTGTTGAAAAATCAAATGAGTTGGCGGATTTGGATGAAAATGTATACTAGGGGGTTATCTGGGTCGCTGAATACGAGTTTGAGATCGGAAATTAAAAATTCAAGATGGCTGATCCAATATGGCGACCGGAAAACCATATTTTTACCAACTCTTATTGAAATCCGCCTGCACTAGATTTTTCTAAATTTTGATGCGCCATAGTGGTCCAGCTATTTCGAAATTTCGAATTTTGACCTCGAATTCGTATTCAGTGACCCCAAACAACCCCCTAGTACTAATTTTCGTCCAAATCAGCCTACTCATTGGATTTTTCAACCTTTTTTGTCGCCATATTGGGTTAGTATTTTTGAAATTTTGTCCTCGAATTCGTATTTAGCAACC
Source organism: Andricus grossulariae (assembly GCA_011634705.1). Taxonomy (NCBI): domain Eukaryota; kingdom Metazoa; phylum Arthropoda; class Insecta; order Hymenoptera; family Cynipidae; genus Andricus; species Andricus grossulariae. The sequence goes on along the minus strand of JAABKJ010075445.1, from coordinate 160,805,218 downwards.
TTAACCCTCCGACATCAACGTGATGGCTTTTGAGACCCTAACGCAACAAAAAACGCATTTCCGCTGTGTACAGGTTACAGGAAGGCTTTTCGTTTTGAGCACCTTGTCTTTCCGTATCACTTCAGCCTTTGCTACGCGAAAAGTTGGACTTGGAGGCAGCGGCGTAGCCAGGAGTTTTTTTCTCTGCGAAAGCCAATCCACGCACTTTTACTGTTTCGAGATCTACACCTTCTTCGTCAAAGAGGGCCATACTTAGACATTTATCCATAAATATAATAAATAGCCATGAGGACATAACGCATCCTTGTCTAACACCCTGCATAATATCAAACCAATCACTCAGTTTTCCATTAACACTGACACTCGCTTTACTGCCTGCATATATTGTTTGTATTGCTTGTAGGAGGCATCCATGGACTCCGTACTCTTTATGGAATTTCCAAAGTTTACATCTATTTACCTTGTCAAATGCTTTTTCTAGGTCAATAAATGCACGGACAACTTTCTTCCCTACTCTTAAGCTTTTTTCTGTAATCTGTCTTAAGCTATATATTTGATCTGTGCATGATCTTCCTGGCATAAATCCACTTTGGACATCCCAAATCTTTTCTTCTGTAATTTAAATTACCCTACGAATAAGTATTTTTGAATATATTTTACTTACGGTACTCAGTAAGCTCATACCTCTGTAATTATTGCAGTTTTTTTTATTTCCATTTATTTGTATATTGGTACGATAATCGCTTTTCTCCAATTGTCTGGGACTTGTCCCGTCTCGATGCATACATTTGTTAATTCGCACACCCTGTGAGGTATGTACTCGCCACTGTATTTAAGGATTTCAGCACTAATACTGTCTACACCAGCAGCCTTACCATTTGTTAAACTCTTAATTATATCAATAGCCTCAGTGACGCAGACATTGTCAATTGGATTTTCTAATGTATAATTTTGCAACACCCATCTCCAAAGTTGACGTTTTCATGCTTCTAAATGGTGCCTAAAGGACCTTGTTAGAGCGTACTGTGTGCGAAACAATTTCGGCGCATGCGCAGTTTGAATATGGCTTACTTAAGGCACTGGTGAAAAAGCTGCGCATGCCCACTTTTGAGATGATGTACTTCAGACCCTGGCATATGTAACTTTAAACACTGGTGTTAGTACCTTCTTGAAATAAATTTAGATTTAACTTGAACAAATCCTTTAATGATTGAAGTATTGTTTTTAGGGTTTTGTAGCCGTTTTCGTCCGCCGTAAAAAGGGCATAAACGCAAAAATTTGGCACAGCAAAAGGTTATAAGCACCAAATTTTTTTTTCAACCATTTTTTTTCACCAAATTTTTTTTCAAACAATTTCTTATCACCCAATTTTTTTTTAAAAACTTTTTTTCACAACATTTTTTTTTCTAAACATTTTTCTTTCAAACTTTTTTCAGACATTTTTTCTTCCAGAAATTTGTTTTCAAAATTAAAAAATCTTCTCTTTTAAGATCAGTATTTTTTGTTAACTCCTCCTTACACAACTTTTTCGGAAGGGCGTTGCAAAAAATAGCGTGTGATACACGTGCGCATAGGTGATTGCTAACTCGTGCAATTGTACCATTCGCCTGCGGCTTATGCTGCAAAATTCACACTCGTAAACAACCACCTATTTTGCGCACATGTATCACAAATAACTATTTTCTATCTCGCAGCTCTGTTGCCCTGCATCTTCAACTACTAATGATTCTTTAAAAGAGTATTTTAAAGCGTGCACTATCCCGTCTGTATCATATAGCATTTCACCTTTGTTGTTTCTCATGCTCACAAACTCTGTACTTTTAATTTTCTTCAGATTTCTGGAAACTGACACAAGATCGCGACACTTCTTACCAGAAATATTAACCAGAATAGTTTTAACCAGAAAAATCAACCAGAGTTAATTAAATAGAATTTTCTGGTCATATTAACCATAATTTCAGATTAAACTAACTAGAAATTTTTTAACTAGACGCGTCTGGTAACTTCAACTAGAACTTTTTTTTGAGTGTACATTAAAATGGCACTTTCTCGAAAACACGTTTTTTACCGTTTGTAAAAAAAATCTCTGAAACTACCGAATCGATTGGTCTGAAATTTTTATCACATATTTTATACATATACATCAATCGGTGGTAGCAGATTTTTTTATTTACATGCCAAAAAAACAAAAGGGCAGCAATTCGAAAAAAAAATCTTTGTTGTTGCTTATTTTTTGCAAAAAATAATTGTAAAAATAAAAATTTTCATATAAATCTGCTACCACTGGTTGATGTATATGTATAGAATATATGGTGAAAATTTCAGGCCAATCGATTCGGTAGTTTTGGAGATTTTTATAACAAGCGGTAAAAAACGTGGTTTCGAGAAAGTGCTATTTAAATGTATATAGGGCGTATAAAATATAACAAAAAAAATTTTTAATGTATTTTAAGAGTATATTTATTAAGCATAACAAACCCTACATAAATATCTTTATTAATGTTGCAGAACAAAATTTACAAAAATACATTTTTTTCGCGCGTTCGAAAGTAGAATTCTGCCTTAAGAAAAAAAGGACCAACATTTTCAATTTTGAATATCTCCTAAGTTTTTTTGTTTTTTCCAACATTATTTTAGGGTTTTTCTTTCAACACCTAAGAGAATAGATACTAGATTTTTCATCAAAATTACTAAGAATAGCTGAAATTCTTCAGATGATTTGACATGGAATTGCTCAAGTCTCAAGTTTTAAATATGTCGAGTAGAGCAAAGGTATCCAAGCGTCGGAACGCTATTCCCACTTCCATTGGATTCGCGTTTCACATGCAATATTGTTCATGATTCTCGTTCAGAATGATCTCCTAATTCCGAATCTGCGTGATACCCCTGTGGCATTTATGGCCTTCTCGAGATATAAGAACTTAATTAAATTTTCATTGTCAATCAATTATTACGTTACCGTTCAATATTTAAACAAAATTTCTTTTGAATTTTTGTAAAGGAAAAGAAGAGGAATAAAAGTTTCCCTGCAACTTATTTGATGAGAACAATAGTTTTTTCAAAACAGCACTAATTAGTTAAATAATGGACAAAAAATATTCTCCTTTCTATGCTGAGTAACATTGTTTTATTTGATAAATTCTGATCGCCTGGCGGGCATATTCTCATCGCGCGCTCGGCGCGCGGCTTGCTTCGCTCGCAAGTTTCAGCGCACCTAAGGCGCGCACCTGTTGGATCTCGCACTCGATAATGTAATCGCCTCGCGCTACGCGCTCGGACACATTTACCTTACGCTTTAAGCTCGGTTCCTCTAGGTTTTCACACTTCGTGTGCTCGCTATTGCGCGCTTTGCGGGCTATTACTCTCTTAGTAAGCTTTATCGTTATAACCTGCTTTTGTTTCAATTATGTCAATTTTACATAAAAAGAAGAACTAATTTACTTAAGGTTCTATCGACCTTAAGGAACACATTCTCATCAATTATCTGGATTACAAGTGGATTACGTGGATTATTCGAATCACTATGAATTATTTGGATCACAAGTAGATTATTTTGGATAACTGGATTACAAGTGGATTACGTGGATTATTCGAATTACTATGAATTATTTGGATTACAAGTGGATTACCCTAGATTATCTGGATTACAAGTGGATTACTCTAGGTTAAAACTAGATTACAAGTGGATTACTTGGATTAGCTGAATGACTGAATTATGTAGATTAATAAATTATTACTGCTGATGAAAAGTGGATTAAAAGTGAATTACTTCCAATTACCTAGATTACAAGTGGATTATTGTGGATTACAGGTGGATTAGTCTGGTTTACAAGTAGATTATGTAAATTACCACAATTACTATGAATTACTTGTATTAAAAGTGGATTACTCTGTATTATCTGGATTGGAAATGGATTATGTGGATTACTAAAATTAGTATGCATTTTTTAAAATTACATCCGGATTATCTTAGATTATGCGGATTACAAGTGGATTACTGTTCATTAGAACTATATTACGAGTGGATCACCGTGGATTATAGGTGGAATGATCTGGCCTACAAGCGGATTAGGTGGATTATCCAATTTACCATGAATTATTTGGATAAAAGTTGATTACCCTGGATTATTTGGATTACCCGAATGACTATGAATAATTTGGATTACAAGTAGAGTACTCTGGATTATTTGGATAGAAAGTAGTTTACTTGGATTAGCTGGATTACAAGTGGAATATGTGGATTATCCGAATAACTATGAGTTATGTGGATTAATAGTGGATTATCCTAGATTACCTGGATTACGAATGAAATACTTTAAGTTAGAACTAGATTACAAGTGGATTATTTGGATTACCTGTATGACTCTGAATTATGTAGATTAATAATTTATTACTGCGGATGAAAAGTGGATTAAAAGTGGATTACTTTGGATTACCTAAATTACTTCGAAGGACTTGTATTAAAAGTGGATTACTCTGTATTATCTGAATTGCAAATAGATTATGTGGATTACTCGAATGAGTATGCATTTTTTTAAATTACAACCGGATAACCCTAGATTAATTGGATTACAAGTGGATTACTCTTGATTACCTGGAATACACGTGGATTATGTGGATTACCCGAATTACTATGAATTATTTTGATTACAAGTAGATTATTCTGGATAAGTGGATTACAAGTTGATTACGTGGATTATTCGAATTACTATGAATTATTTCGATTACAAGTTGATTATCCTAGATTGCCTGGATTACAATTGGATTACTGTAGCTCAGAATTAGATTACAAGTGGATTACTTGGATTGCCTGAATGACTGAATTATGTGGATTAATAATTTATTACTTCGGATGAAAATTGGATTACAAGTGGATTACCGTGAATTATAGGTGGATTAGTCTGGTTTACAAGTAGATTATGTGAATTACCTGAATTACTATGGATTACTTGTATTAAATGTGGATTACTCTGCATTATCTGCATTGCAAATGGATTATGTGGATTACTCGAATAATTAAGAATTATTTGGATTACAAGTTGATTACCCTAGATTGCCTGGATTACAATTGGATTACTCTAGCTTAGAATTAGATTACAAGTGGATTACTTGGATTACCTGAATGACTCGCATATCTGCCGGCACGTCGGTCCGATCGATCGGACCGCGGGCCGGCAGATTGCTTGCCGTCGGCGGGCATTTTGCTGTCTGGGTACAATGCATTTGCAGGAGCTCTTTCTGAGGCTTGACAATATGCTCTCCCTGGCTAACGAAAGGTTCCTAAAAGCAAAAGAAAAGTATGAGAAATACTATGATAGAAAGGCTATTCCTAAGCACTTTAAGGTAGGGAGTCAAGTATATTTAGAAATAAACGAAAGAGAAAACAAAAAATTTTCATCATATTATGATGGACCATATGTCTTAGAAGAACTGGTAGGTGAGCGTAACGCTCTTGTAAGGATTAGCCCTACGAAGACTTAAATTATTCATTTAGATAAGTTGACTCAGTTCATACCCATGCATGGAAGACTAAGATTACAAATTGATTTGAGAATTGTAAAATCAGAACAATTCAAGGAATCAAAAAATTATTCTTTCAAGAGTGATTTTGATATCCAAACAATTCTTAAATAACTATAAACGATAAGAGTAGTTTATAATTCAAAGTCAAAATTAACAAGCATCATTTAAAAAAAAATGATGTACATGATAATCATAATTAAAATGGAAACTAAAAATATGAAACTGATTCGAAAAACAGTAAATAAGAACAGTGAAATGTGCAAGTTGAAAAGGGATTTAAAATGTTCTATTTTATGGTCGACTTGGGGTATCCAAAAGTATGCGGAAAAATGTTGTCGCCACTGGGTACAGAAGGGATTCAGTTCAAGAGATAACTTCTACTGTTATAGGGATTCAAAACGCGAGGACAAAAACGGTATTGAAAAGGATTCAATAATTGTCACGTCACCATTGAACAGGAAATTTTCGAATACTTTTTAATGCAAGCCTTCTTACCGGGTTAATAATTTTATTTTAAATAATTTACATTTTAAATTCTTTTTCTTTATTTCATAATATTGGAAGAAAAATGGTATAAAAATATATGTATAAAACTACATTCAAATTTTATTTCTTTAACCTAATTTTAAATTGTAAATATGTTTAAGGTTAATCGTTTTCTTTTCCTTTTATTTTAATTTACGCCGAATTTTATTTCTCTTCATTGAATATTTCAACACTGAGTTTCTTATTATTTTATAGCTCGCTGAAATAAATAAATATAAATGATTCATTTAGAATAAAGCTTAGATCCATATACTCATAAGTAAGGTTAACTCACATACCTTTTTGGGTCCAAAAGTCGTAAAATTGTAGTAAAGTAAACATTCCAAATGATTTAATGAAATCAGAGCAAGAATAGTCCTTTCGATTCACTCATAGGAAACCCTAATCACGTAACGGCTCATAAATTAACTCTTGAAACTTGACACCACGGAGTAATAATAAGGAGACCGTTCATGCTGTACAAAGCGCCTCGAGTTTTGACTGCGGTAGCTGCAAATTTATTGCTCAGCTCAGACGTTTCTAATTAGCACATTATGGCCATTCGGTCACGCGCACTGTCATTTGCTATCTCCTTTTCTCCCACGAGAAGTGTGCAAGTGAGCGCCGTGTTTAATGACAACTTAAAACTGGGGTTACCCAGCGGACACGTTCTGTAAATGTTACATAACAAAAAGGGAACATTTATACATAACATTGTTACAATCGTGTGCCTCCTCGAATAAAGTACGTAAACGTAGTTTATTGTCTTCTCATACATTTAACAAAGTTTCAGCCCGATATTTTATTTAGAAAAAAAGTTCTTAGATTAAAAAAAATCAGAAAATGGAAAAAGTAAGGCCGGTAAGGTAGGTATTTATGCGTGTCACATGCCCTTAAAGAATGAACTTGCAACCATTCAGCCTGATCCCAGAAAATTAAAAGCAGTTTCTAAATTTCCAATTCCAAAAAAAGAAGAGAATGTCAAATAATTTCTAGGCTTAGCAGGTTATTATAGAAGGTTTATCGACGGATTCGCTAAAATAGCTTCACCTTTAACTCAACTTTCAAAAAAGGGTACACCCTTTATATGGACAGCAAAGGAACAATTAGCCTTTGACAGACTCAAACAAAAATTATGCGAAGAACCCCTTCTTCAACGTCCCGATTTCACTCAACCTTTTATTTTAACAAGGGACGCCTGAGGATACACAATCGCGGGAATACTCTCACAAGGTAAAATAGGACAAGACAAGCCTATAGTCTACACATCACGCGCTTTAAATGTCTGCGAAAAGAAATATGACACTTGTCAAAAAGAAGCACTAGCTATTGTATACTCAGCAGAACATTTTCGTCACTACCTCTGCGGAAGAAAATTCACCCTAGTGCCTGACCACAAACACTTGTATGGTTCCAAACTACGAAAGATTCTTGTTCAAGAGTAACAAGATGGATACTGAAATTAGCCGAATATGAATTTAATGTTTTTCATAAAGCAGGTAAAACAAATGTCAATGCTGACGCCTTGTCACGAAATCCTGACGAAACCATTGTTGCTATTGTAAATGAAGAAGAAAAAAGTGATTCAAACCCAAGAAAAGTGAAAGGTCTCAAGAATAAAATGAGCCCTATTTTTACCTCAAGTTTAATTCATGCAAAGATTAGGAATGACAATGAGAACAAACATATTTTCAAGACTAAAAAAGGTAAGTCAAAATTAAACAGAATACCAAAAATTTTACGTTCAAACAATGAAATAATTATTACAGTAGATGAGCCCAAATCTCCGGTGGCCATCCATACAATTTCATATTCCGAGGAAGATTTACCCTCAAGCGAAGTTTCAAGTTCAGATGATGAGCCTGAATCAATTAATAATTCAATTATAAATTCTGAGGAAGAAGTACCCTCAAATGAAAGTTCAGAAGATGAGCCTGAATCTCAATCGACCATCTCAGAATTATTATTCAAAATGACTACAATTATTTCAGAATTTGGGAAGTAACATGCCCCTAAGAAAAAATTACGAGTAAATGTACTAAAAACTCGAAATATAACACGAAAATTAAATGCAGAGAAAGAAGATAAAAAGAATCATGAAGTGATCTACAAGGATTTTTCAAACTCCGAAGACGAAGAATATAGAAAAAGCAAATCAGAAATCACAAGTCGAAAGAAAAAGCTGAAGACAGTAAAAGAAGCAGTTCAAGTTTCAAATAACATGCACCTGAATCTAAAAGAAAGAGAGGCAGGCCTAGGAAGAAGTCGAGGCAGAATCTAGTAATAAAGAAGAAAATTAATCCAAAAAAGAAGAATAAGAAGAAAAATGAAGAAAATTCCAGCGAAGAAAAGGACATCATTGGTTCCGATCCTGAATTTTAATGCTGTAACTCATTTTTACAATCGCATAGCTTTTTGTCAAGAAGCTCAAGGTTTTCAGTTCGAACATCTTTACTAAAACGTGAGAGGCAAGGGGACTCACGCTAATCAAGCACGCCGAAACGTGAGAGTCAAGGAGACTCACGCTAAACAAGCACCCCAAAGAGAACAAAATTTACTACGTCCACGTCGTTGCTCCTAGGTAACGCCAAACGTAAACGTAAACTGCTTGGAAAAAACCTTGAAGAAACCTTGAAGATCATCACCAGGATCAATACAGAAATAAAATAAAAATATTTTACCTGGGGAAATATCTGACCGTCCCGGGACTTTTTAGACACCCTGTATATATTTATACCTTATACTTTTTTCTATATTCATCTATATTGAACATTAATTTAAAGTTCGTATTCATGAATTGCATAATATTGCTGGCATAATATTAATACAGTCAAATTCCTTTTATTCTACTGTCTGCCTATTCTACAGTTCACCTATTCTACATCCCCTATACATGCTTATTCTAATTTGCGCCGTTTTGTCATCTCCCACCACGGTCCCTGTACGGGTTTTACAGCCACGCCCGCATCAGTGGGTGACCAATTAAAGAAAAAGAGGCCCGAAGAGCGGGAAGCCTTGAATTGAGTATTTTGACATGCCGTCATGGTAATGCAGACAACTTTTTCGAGAAAATATCCTAAACGAAAAAGTCATAAAAGTACAAATGGTAATATTTCTCAAGTGTAAAATGGATTTCATCAGCCATATTCCATTCCTTTGTCGATTCACGACCTTTCAGTGTCACAAAATACAAGCAACTTTCCGAAATTTGAGGTTAGAGTGCCACTAACCACAAATTTCGGACAGTTGATTGTGTTTCATGACACTGAAAGGGCGTCAACCGACAGAAGAATGGGCCAAGACTGAGAAAATAGATTTTACACTTGAGAAATATTACTAGTCAGACCTTTATCACTTACTTTTCCGTTTCGGAGATTTTCTCCATGAAGTAGTATCCAGTTGCAGTACCATGTAATACCTTCCTGACGGCTGACATTTTCACCTATCCTACCATTCTTCACTTGAAAAGTAGCTCCAATAACACTTGGTAAAGAGCTGGGCAAAAAAAATCACTTAAGTTCACTTGAACAAAAGAATTGGCATGACGCGCAAATCAAGTCAACGCTAACGGAGCGCGACTTTTTCAACTGCGCATGTACCGAAAAGCATTACTATTGAAAGCACATATTTATTGATTTCAAATCGACCGCGCTTTTCGGCACATGCGCATTTGTGCTATTAGGGAGTAGAATAGTTTCTCTTTTACCATAATGGACAAAACCAGAGATACCACTAAGAATAACTTTCCTGACAAGGTGATGTCATCCTGATTTTGTTTTTGTTCATCTTTGTTCGAAAAATTTTCGACGGAAACTTTACATTTACATATCAGGATGCCTCATTACGATCGGACCTTTCCTTCTGCTATATGTGATAAACAACGAGGTACAATCGAATTCAAAACGATCCTCTCGAAACATTTCTTTTTATTGCATGAAGTAGACAGAGAGCGTCCGTTGCTTTTGAACGACAAGTCATACTTAGCGTTTCGAAACAAGCAAACTCTCTCTGTATATCTCATACTTTAGGGAAATAAATTTCCTTACCTTATTTTTATAATTTTTATCATATTTTATAAGTAGGATATGTTATAAACTCCGAAAACGTTAAGCGAAGGTTTGACGGGATGTCAACAATATTTGCGTCTTGAATTAACCTAAAAATTTTATTTTACGTGCATAAAGCGATTGACTTTCAACCAAGCGAGTAACTGAATGTCATATTACAGTCATCATTTGACTTTCAACCGGCGAATGATCCTTTTGGTTACATCTGAAATTCAACCTACTGTTTTTTACTGAAATTCAGATTCTTGCATTACTGTGTACTTGCACGAGAGCAATGCAAATGGTGGCAACCAAAGTCTGTGATATATTCCACCCCACACTTAAAAAGATGTACCAAAATCTGACTTTTAAATCGTCGTAGCGCAAAAACTGGTCATAATTTGAGTTTTTGCCATGACGAAGTAAACGTACCCCTCCCCACCCTAGAACTTCTTAAGGCATACAATAGGCTAGCTAGGACCGTATACCTGAGACTCTACACTGTAGGGGCTAAAATGGCCAAAATGGCGACTTAAATGATGGGTAGAGTGTACAGTCTTCTTTCAGCCGCGACAGAAACAGGAGCTCCTACGTCAAAATAAATAATCTTACATTGAAAGAAAAGGTGTTTCTCATCCAGTGCTACTTTTCCAGGGGTACAGTGTATAGTGAAGCTTTGACAGGATTTCGGGTGTCGTGATGAATTGCACTGAATGAGAATAATTTCTTATTGATAATTTGCAGAATATTAGGTAATTTTGTACAGTACGGCACTCTCCTGTACCGTGGATACGATATATGGAAATCGAGTGATTGGTCTGGAGCACCGCAAGAATGCTCAGGGGTTATAGCCTCCTTACTCGCCGAATATGACCTCATGCGATTATTTCTTATGGGGTTAGATCAAAGACCATTGATATGCCAACAACTCCAAAACAACGGAAGAATTGATCGCAGCCATAAATAAAGTAGTTACCGGCATTACAACTGACGATTTGGAACTTTCTTTTACGGTTTTCTTAAGCGAATTGATTGCTGTGCTAATTCTAATACCGAACTCCACCGCAAGAGCGTTCAGCGCGTTATTATTAAATTCGGTGCCACTGTCTGAGTGGAGCACCTTAGGTGATCCCCACCTAGTCACAATTAGTTCAAGGAAAGCTTTAATAATGCTTTCCGCATTGGCCTTTTTCAAGGGTGCCACCTCGATCCATTTCGAGAATAAGTCCTGGAACACCAGTAGGTATTCATATCCCTGTTTACTCCGAGGGAAAGGACCCATGACATTGGTTGCCACGACTGTCCGTGGCTCCTGGACTATTCGCTGGGTCATGAGCCCACGCGATTGGGCTTGCTAAGGTTTATTCAGCTGGCATGTCTCGCGATTTCTAACGAAAGGCGTGATGTCTTTGAACATGCCAGGCCAATAATAACGAATTGCGGCACGATGGCAGGTCTTCTCCCTACCTAAATGGCCGGCTTCAGGCGCGCAATGTACATCATGCACCAGGTCTGACTGGAGGTTCTCAGGAACCATCAGTTTCCAAGCTTCCTGGGTGACTTCAACACAGCCTCACGCCGCCTGGCATACCACTCGTCCTCGACAGGCATCATGGCCGCAATACGGTCGACCCTCCTATGGTTCCCACACCTCTGCTGTCTCTTGTTCTCTAATTAGATAACTCCTTCTCGCTCTATCTTAGTAGATAGAAATCCGCAATCCCTGAAGACTATCCTTCTTACTATTCACGAACAATTACCATCCAAAAGTAAGGAGCATATCAATTGGCGGCCCAATTCGTGGGGCTTGAAAACTAAGTTTTCCTGTGATAGATGTCACAAACTTGCGACCCTGACAGAGCTAGCAAGCAAAATAATAAGACATGGTTCCACATTCTCCTAAAAAGAAACCAATTGTGGAAAGAACCATATCGACACGCAACAATCCACTCCCCACTTCCGGAAGTGGAAGAGAAAATCCGGTGGCGCCCAATTCAAAAACAAACATAAACAACAAAGAAACTAACTCAACGGAGTTACTAGACAACCCGTTAGTAGAAACAACTATCAACACAGCAACCAGCTTTACTGCTTCCACACTCCTCGCCTTGGGTAACTTAAAAAACCCCCAGCCAACTAATCACTTCCTATCCCAAAATATACCTACCTTCCTACCCACGCCGAACCCATTACCTAACCTCACAAGCAGATTCACGAGTTCAACTGAACAACCCAACCCTGCTTTCAATCCCACAATAAACATGGCGGCGTCTAACTCAACCAATCAGGACGCTCTCACATTTTCTCCACCGGCAATTACAATCCAAGATCTTCGCACGATTTCCCGACATAAATATGCCAGCCAGTCTGTCGAAAACAACCTCAGAATCTCCTTATACTCCACCAAACAAGGAGAAAAAAAATCCACCCGATTTTCTTACAAAAAAAAAACTTGCTGGCTAAACACCTCTTACATCAAAGTACAGAGGCCGACTTAGTCAGCATTGTATTAGAAACATTGCGCCCATCCATAAAACGTATAATTTGTTTAGCCTCCCCACGGGCCTCCACGGACCTAATGGACTGCGCCACTCAGACAGAAATTGACGAGGCGGAACGCAACCAGGGACGCAACCGCAACGAGGAAAAATCTAAAATGGCGGAACCAGCAACTAGCACGCCACTTGCCCGCGGGTACGACCGCGTGCCACGCTGCCACTACTGTCCTGGTCGCCATTATCATCGAGACTGTCCAGTATTGTCCAATCAAACTTCGGAAAACCGGAGAAGGGCGGCGGACACAGAAGGAAATTCAGAAAACTGGAGGACCGCGGACTCCCAAGGACCGGCCGACAACAATCCTACCAACCCACAATAACCGCCGCGCGCATAAATCGAAACAACCTACCCCACCTCTGGACATACGTTTAAGGGAAGGAAATGGAAGCCTTGGCAGATTCCGGCTCATCCGATAATGCCATAAAAACCCGAAGATCCTATCCAGGGTCCTTCTTCGTGTCTGACAATTTAGGCGAAGAAATTATACTGGGTAGAACCTGGTTAAAAGAACATCACGTTGTCCACGCACACCACTCCGATTGCCTATATATCGGTGCGCAGGAACGAAAACGAGTGTTCACCGTCCCTGGCACAAACGAGACTGCCAGCGACGAGCCAAGTTTGAATGAGGAAGAGTTGACTAGCGATTTTACGGGGCAAGCTGCCAATAATTTTCGCGACCTAGCACAAAGACACGCTACCATTTTTCACCGTGGTGGACTTTCGGCACGGTTGCTACGCCTCCGCTTAGGGGTTATTCCTTCGGGACCATCCCTGGACAATTGTCCGCGACTGCTTCTTAATTATTGTAACCATATTCAGCAGAAACCCTTGGTACAGGGACCCTCTATCCGGAACCCGAGGATTATTCAAATATTGTAAATATTCTTTTAAATATAATGATTTTTTATTAACAACGGAAATTCTAGACAAAAAGCATGAATATAACACATCAAAAGATTTTTTTAGAATTCTAAATCTTTTTCCAAACCTAATGATTTATTATTTTAAAATACTAATTTTGAATGTAAACTGTCAACGAAACTTAAAATTGTTTAAAAATTATTGCACTTCTTTGAAGTGTAGTAATTTTTGAATAAAATTGATAATTTCTAATGATCTTTTGTTTGAAAACATAAATTTTAGGTAAAACACCAACATAACCTAAAGTTGTTGAAAATAGTACACATTTTTTTAATTCTAATAATTTATTATAAAAAATACCAACAATTTTACACGAAAACACTAAAATAATCAAACCTTGTTATAATATTTCAAGTGTAATTCAAATTATATTTTTTTTTTGGTAAAAATACTATTTTTCGATGTAAAACGCTGACGTGACTTGAAATTGCTAAAAATCATGAATTTTAAACAATAATCATTGGATTCACTTCTAATGATTTTTGTTTTAAAACACAAATGTCAGTTGAAACGCATCAACATAAACTAAACTTATTGAAAATTTATAAATATTCTTTAAAATCGAATAATTTTTTATTAAAAAACCTAGAAACTGATTTGCTGCGAGCAACGCTAATATAACCTGAAACTGTTTAAAAATTGCTGATCTTGTTCAAACTATCATTATTTTTGCTTTAAAATACCAATTTTCGGTCCGAAGCGCAAACGCGTAATCTAAAATTGTTTTAAAAAAATGAATCTTGAAAATCTAATGATTTTTCTTTTTAAAAAACGCCATTTGCGGTGTAAAACGCTAATTATTTTGGGTCTCCAAAATTATAATTTTTCGATCCAACCTAATGTACTTACTCGTATTACTCGTAGATATTCAGTCATGTCATCTTTTGCCTATGACACCAAATATAACTTTAATTAATTTTTTTTTTACAGCCAAGATATCCCATCAGTCCTTGCTGAACTTACGACTTCTGCTATAGAAAATCAAGAGGGAGATGTTGCCGGTGCAGACCTAAATAAACAAATTCTTGATATCAGCGAAAATGAACCTGCCCTTTTAGAAAAAAATGTTTCTACCACATCTATTCACACAGCGGAAAGTATTGTAAGACATAAGATGTACGATATAGGGTTTTGCGCATTGCAGCTACCAAATGTTAATATAAGCGACGAGGAAAGACAACTGGTATTAAGGAACATATGGGTTCCTGATAAATGTTACAAATTTGAAGTTACAGGAATAGGGTCACAAAATAGAAAGTTTAATTTAGGTTGGCTAGAAAAATATAAATGGCTCGCATATTCAGATAGATTGAAGTGCGCGTTCTGTAAGATGTATATACTTCTTGCATCTAAATCTCTAAATGGTGTAGGAAAAGGCAAACATCAGTTACCTGGGCGTTTAGTTAAAAATCCATTTACAAACTGGAAAAATGCCTTAGAAATTTTTATTTATTTTGTAACTTTTATGCATTTTTCCTATGGTATTGCATGGTTTTGTAGAACAAAGTTACTACTAGCGCCGCACACGGCCGTTTTCAACTCTCATGACACATTTTTTACATTGGGCAGTACAGTGGAAGCACCCCCCTGTCACAGCCACACAAAAATAATGAAAATTCTGGCCATTTCACCCCATCATGTCAGATTTTTGACATAACCCTACACAACTATTATTATCTAAACCCAATTAGCCCGCAATACCTAATATATTGAATCCCATAACCCCTTGATCCTGACTGTCGTTTGTTATTCGTTATTCAGAATTTTTAAGGTTATGTGGTTATTGAAATTTTAGGTTATAGGGTAAAGAGGTTATGGGCGAAGGGGAGAAGGAGTCGAATGGTTATGGGGTTAAGAGATTATGAGGTTCAATATTATTTTATTTTTGTGTGGCTGTGAAGACTTTTTGAGGTTTTGTCAAAAACCTAACGTGATGGGGTAAAATGGACTTCGGATTCGGCTTCAGAGACCTCAAAAACATATAATAAACATGGTCGGAACCACCGGGCCAGTAAAACTTTTTTTTTGTGTGGCTGTATTATGAAATATGTATCAAAGCCGCGTTGTTTCTGTTTATCAATATAGCCCGGCGTTTCGATATAATTTCAATGTCGAAATAATTCTTCGATGTTTCCGATGAGATCTCTTGGTCTTCACTTATCCAATAGCTTCGGCATTATGAGAATGTGAATCGTTTCTCTGGATGGACGAATCTAAAGCCGGAATCATCTTAATTGAAGTTAACCAAATATCCAGGATGTCAACATTCGTCAAAATTGCAGCGTAATTTGTATTGAATATTTTTTTTGAATTGGTGGTTTACTATCAATTAATATATTTTCTGTGATTTCACATGCATGCGCATATCCACTTGTTATTCCGTGGTATATTTCTTCAAGCGTAATTCAACTTGTCATAATATATTTATTACTTCTGTTTGTATTGATTTTAATATACCACATTGGAGGCATTATAAAATCTCATGATTCTACATTTTCAAATTTATTCACTATACTTTCTTAATGGACCTTCTACTCACTCATTTGTTAAATCTTAATTATCGAATCTTCGAAGCATCAATGAATTTAAATATATAATCTAAGAATTTCATTCTTAATTTTCACAGTTTTCTGAAATCAAATTAAAATATTAAACTAAAGTAACTTTTAATGTGACAAAAGCAAATAAGTTTGTTACAGTATCACAGGCGCTGTAGCGCGTTTATAATGTCGATGTAAGCTTTTCTCTGTCCAACAATCAGTAAAGTTATTGCTGCGAGTATGTGTATTGTAATGTTGAGACAAAATAAGTTTTGCAAAAACACAGTCAATTGATTTTACTACATTAGTACGTTTAGGAATAATATCCCAATTTGATATCAAAATTTTGTTCCAGAAATTTGCAGAAATTTACAGTAACTTATTGTAAATAACCGAAAAATGTCACTATCTGCAACAATAATTTCTCCACAGTTTTTACGTTAAGGAGATCAATTATTGCAAAATGTGTGCGCACGTATGTATTATTATTATATCATTAAGCCGTTTCCCTTTCGGGGTAGGCGTGAATTGCTCGGTGGTAAAGTAGTGATGTGTGTTCAGGGTCGGCCTCCTCGCGATGTCGACTGGGATCTTCACTGCTGTCGAGATCCTTCTGTCCTTTACCAAATTTATTCTCCAGGCCGCCTTGGCAGCCACGGCCTTGATGGTGAGATAAAGGGGCTCCAACCCAATTAGGGCCCCCAGTGTCATCGTGGGTGACGACGTCAAGGCACTAGTGATGCCTCTCAGAATCAGTCCACCAGACCACCGCCGCATATGTTAGCCTGGGTCGAAAAATCGCTGTGTAGATCCACATAAGTGTCTCCGGTTTCAAGCCCCAGCTTTTTCTATGGCTCTCCAACAGAGCCATAGAGTAGCTACTAGCTTCTTGAACTTGTTTTTCAGGTGCTCGTTCCATAGCAGCTTCTTATCCAGAATTACTCCTAAGTATTTAGCTCGTTTTTTGATTTCCAGTTGTTGTCCTCCAAGTTTGAGTGTACTCGCGGTTGCCTACTCATGCCTTCTGGTGAAAACAACCACGTCTGTCTTACTCAGATTGACCGATAGTCCAGTTTTCTTACACCATGAATCCACTATCATCAGTGCTTGCTGCATTACTCCAAAGAGCGCACCCAGATGCTGGCCGTTCGCGATAACTAGTATATCGTCCGCATAGCCTATGACGTGGTGACCCTGACTCCAGAGTAGATGAAGCAGCTCATCCACTACTAGGCACCACAGCAAGGGCGATGAAACTCCTCTCTGCGGACATCCCGAGTCAATGATTCCACATAAAGTGATATCACCCTTAGTCGTAGTTAGATTCCTGTTGGTTAACATGTGGCACGTCCATTCCACGACTACAGTAGGCACACCATGTGTGATCATGGCCGCCCTGACCACCTCTCCAGAGGTGTTGTTAAAGGCTCCTCCGATGTCCATAAAGGTTAGGGTCGCTTCAATTAGGTTTACTGCTCCGCTTA
This sequence comes from Andricus grossulariae, assembly GCA_011634705.1. Classification (NCBI taxonomy): domain Eukaryota; kingdom Metazoa; phylum Arthropoda; class Insecta; order Hymenoptera; family Cynipidae; genus Andricus; species Andricus grossulariae. The sequence continues at coordinate 160,787,617 of JAABKJ010075445.1, read as the reverse complement.
GGGCCGTCTCTGTCGAGTGACCAGTCCTATAGGCGTGTTGCTCTTTGTGAATTGGCCTCCTTGACAAGATCTTATCGCGGATATATCTATCCGCAAGTCTGTTCACTGTCTTTAGTAGGAAAGATGTTAGGCTAATGGGACGGAAATCCTTGGGTAAGGTATAACCGAGCCTGCCTGCTTTCGGAATAAAGACTACTCTCGTACCCCTACATGCCGCCCGGACATGTCCCAGCGTCAAATTAGCCCTAGCAAGTCTTACTAGCGGCCCTATGATGGCCTCTCCAGCCCTCGGTAAGAGGACTGGGTATATGCCATGTGGGCCAGGAGATTTGTAAGTGCTAAAGGACGTCAGGGCCCACCTGACCCTGGCAGGGGTGACTATCTCGTTAGCAAGCCGCCGTTTCGGGCCCAGTTGGGCCACAGGCGACTTTGATTGCCTCTGAAGTGCCGTCCACACTTCTCCAAACCTTGAAAAGCCCGGGAAATGTGCCTTGATCAGGTGAGCCAAGGTGTCCCTGTCCGATTCTGAGTAACCCCCGCCGGGCAATTTCAGAGTGCCGAGAATAGCGTCCGGATAACGAGGAAGCAGCCTGTCCTCCTCAGCTACCTCCTCGATGTCTGTGCAAAAGTTGGTCCAGCTCTATTGCTTTGCCTTACGTATTGCACCCCTGTATTCATCCCTCATCGTTGTGAATGAGGTCCATAGTTCCTTCGTTTTGCTATTGTCTTCCGATACATTTTCCAAAGTTTCAGTCCGATATTTTATTTAGAAAAAAAGTTCTTAGATTCAGAAAAAATTTCAGAAAATTGAAAAAGTGAGACCGGTAAGGTAGGTATTTATGCGTGTCACATGCCCTTAAGTCAATTTAATTTGATTGAGAATTGTAATAATTACTACCTTGATTTAGCATTTGCTATTTTTTAAGTCATAATTAATAAAGTTGTTGCTCCTATCCTGCCAGAGGACAAGTACCATCCGCCACTAAATGTACAGTTTCACCCACATTTCAGACATAACAATTCCACATAAAAATTTGCTAATAACTCCAAATTTATAAGCTGTAATTTCAAAAGAGCTGATTTTAATTCACTTTATATGAGTCTAAACAATACAGATTGGTCATTCCTATGGCTTTGTGACGGACTCAAGCGAACAGTTTGTTCTTTTTACATGCTCGTTTATGATATAATTCACAAAACTGTTCCATTATTTAAATTGAATAAATCAATGTTCCGTTTTGAGTCATGGTACACTTATGATATAATCACTGATATTAAATTGAAAAATAAATTTAAGGCTAAACATGACTCTACTGATAACCTTTACTATCTTGTTATGTTCAAGAAGTTACGCGCTAGTATAAAAAAGCGTATTGAAATTGCATTTGCTGAATGTACGCGCAAAGCAGAGGTAAAAATAATCTTAGAACCATATACATTTTAGTCATATGTCAATAGATTAGAGCGTAAACATAGAATACCAGGTATGATAAGTTTTAACAACATCGAATTTTTCACTCCTCAGGACATAGTACAAGCTTTTGCTTACTACTTTAGTAGTGTTTTATGAAGTCTACTGTTCCTACATCTTTATTAGATAAGTCACATCAGCGGCGACTAGGCGATAATATTTAATTTTCCGAAAGCACTGTGTTAAAAGCAATTAAAGAGTTGCTAAATAAATTTACTGCTGAGCCTGATATAATACCCGCATTTGTAGTTAGGGATTGTGAATTTGTATTAACCCCAATTCTTACCAAAATATTAATTCTAGCATTAGAACGTGCTACATACCCTGAGGAATGGAAAAAGGCTAGAATTTGTTTTGTATTTAAGAAACGAGTTAAATCCGAAGTTACTAACTACAGGCCTATTGTCATCTTAAATAATTTTCTCAAACTTTTTGAATTATGCCTGCAACATGACTTCATTCCACAGAGATCTACCACTTTCAATCTACTTGTGTTTACGCAGAATATAAAGAACCCTCTTGTCCATTACGATCAGATTGATGTTATTTTTACAGATATTTCTAAAGCATTTGATAAGTCCGACCATGCTTTATTACTTAATAAGCTTTGTAAAATGAAAGTTCCGCATAAGCTTTTGCTCCTAATAGCATCGTATCTTACTGATAGAAATCATATAGTTCAGTATGGTGGCTACTCTTCTCTTCCGTTTGTGTCTTGATCTGGAGCTCCTCAAGGTTCCAATTTGGCACCATTGCTTTTTCTTATATTTATGAAGAATGTATCACTTGCTTTGAATTTCAGTCACCTGCTTTATGCAGATAAGGAAGTGCTTGATACGTTTCAAAGCAAAACACGAAACACTTCGAAAACGTCACTTCACAAGGATAAAAACACAACAAAAATGAAATAATCAAAGTTTTGATGAGAATGTGCCCACTACTCGGGCCGATTTTTTCACTATTAATGTTATTTTTCACGAATAAAATAGAAACTGCACATGGTAGCAAAAAGTGACCAATAACAAATTTGTTAATCTTTCCGGAGTGCACAGTTTTTGTTCAATCATCATTTCTCGCATCTTGCATAGTTTGACCGTGGAATCAAATTTTGGATTTTTCATTATTGTTTGTGCAATAAAAATGAGAATTTTCGATTTACGAAGAAAATTCAAAAAGTCGTTATGATAATCATGTAGAAAGTCCAAAAAGAAGCACTTTTTTTGCCCTGCCTTTTTTTTGTGTTCTGCGTTGTTTGGTTGAAAATGTTAATTTTCGTTTCCTCTTTTGCATTTTGAAAATGCTGTAAGTCTGAAATTTTTTATTTCAACGAAAAATGTCATGCAAATAAATTGTTTGAATTTTTGAGTACTATAAACAGCCGCACATATAATTTTTATTTTTGAAAAAACATGGCTTCAAAAATATTCAAAATGCCCTCACTTTTTGTATTTTTATTCAAAATGACTGGCTAACGAAGTTGACCTTTCGTTTACGAGAATAAAAGGGTACACCAAACGCCAATCCAATAGGTTAATTCTTTCGAAAGTTATCGTGTTCATAGACAGACATACAGACAGACAGACACATTCGTAAAGTCCTGTTTCTTGGATTCAGGGGGTCTCCAAACGTGGACATTTTGACAGAAAACGAGCGGATCAAATTTTACACAAACCTAATACCTTCTCTAGATGAGAATGTAAAAATACAAATTTTCAAGTACCACGAGCATTAATGATGGTTATTTTATCGTTTAAATCGTTACAAATTATATTGAGGACATAAAAAAATTAAATATTCTGACAACCCACTCACGAGATGAAAAAAAACATGAAATAATCAAAGTTTTGATGAGAATGTGCCCACTACTCAGGCCGATTTTTTCACTATTAATGTTAGACCAGGAGCAGTCATTTAGGTCTGCCCCCGATCTTCCTGTGTCTCAAAAGGCTCCTCCTGTCCCTGGCCAGCAACCCTAAAGTTGACCTGTCCAATGTGATAGTAGGGCTTGCTCTCAAGGGCCGCAAGAGCCCTCGTCTGGGACTCAGGAATCTGCAGAACTAGGAGGTGCTTTTGTGCCTCCTGCTGCGTCCTCTTCCTGAGGCCTATCGTCACTGACGATTCGCTAGGGCGCTGTCTTAAGTGAGGGGTTGAAACCCTCCAGCCGTTCGAATTCCTCAGACGGGTCTTCCGGTTAACCCGGAAACCACGACGTAGCTCTCACCATCTTCTGGAGCATCGCAACCCCACTCACCTTAAGCACTAAACCTTCCCACGGCTTTATTTCAACCACTGCTTTGAATAGCCAAGCTTTAGCCGCTAGGGCGGCTGCCACAAATACGAAGACCCCTCCCCTGCAGAAGGAGGTCGACACAAGGAAAGAAAAAAAAAAATATATATAATAGGCAAACCTGTTCACTCAAAGGATGTAAAAATTTGTTATGTTTAGTTTTCAGAAAGGGCGAGTATATTTTTCAATCATAAAAAATAAACATAAAAATAAAAAAATTAAATTTTTTAAAATGACACAAGAGACGAAAAAAAATGATAATTGAAATACACGTCCACCTGATTGAACATCGAATGAAGTAAATTGTTTATCACAGTTACACTTTTCAGACTGGCTGTATTTGCAGAAGTTTCTGCCGGTCCTTCCAGTTTGACGCGTCTACTGAGCATTATATGAGCGAAATCTATGTATTCTTCGCCGTTCCCTGGAATGAGAAACTCTATCGGCGAATCGTCGCTCAGCGATGAAACGGGCTTGTAATTGACCTATTGCGAGCTCTCAATAGATGTTTAAGCAGGTGGAAGAGAGAAAAGGTCTTGTTTAGTTTTCAAACACTCGCTAGAATTTGAGTGTAAAATGGACATTATATAATACTCTAGTTATTAACTGTTAATAATGTCCGAAATTGAACGATTTTTTCTCATACTAGTTATACGCTTTTGTTTCTTCTGTGTTTTCTTATTTTTCCTCTCTTTACCACTATTGATTCTCTTTTTAGATTTCCTATTTTTTACTCCTTTCCTTTTCTTCTTCTTCGGTTTATGCGTTGTACCAAGCCTCTTAACTTTTTTCATTTTAATAACTTTTCTAAAGAGAGTGATACTCTCTATACCACGAACTCCGGGTAACTGAGTTCTGAAAATTTTCACACCAAATTTATAATTCGATCTGTTCATAAGATTATCAATTTTATCTAAAGCTTTTCTTTTTAATTTATGACCAGATTCCTTGAAACGCGCGTTAAATGACTGTTTGACTGGTAATTTTCTATCGACATCATTTAAAACGTTAAGATCTGTTCGAAGTGTCTCCTTACCAACTGTACGCGCACCTCGTGCTAGTATGGACAGCACACGTCGAAAAAGCCCACCTAGAAAACTGTCGATTCCATGACCTCTCTGATTGGACGATCCGACATAAACTTTTGATATGCACTCGCATATACATTTTACGAGTTTTGCATTAGCTGTGCTCATAATTTCTTTTCGTTGATTACGATCGAGGCGACAGAGTGCATGCAATGCTACTGTGTTTTTTTACCAATATTTTTACGTGTACTCGACGCCATTACAGACGTACAACTGGTATTTCATTGATTCGAGCACCTCCTTTTATATTTTTGACAGGTATGTACACATATGAAAAACCCTCGGTTGGAAAGGTATTTGTTCTAAAACGACAACTATCGGGTGTATACTGTTTTAAATTGAGAAAAAGGTATCGAGAAGAAGGTATATTAGATGTTGCGTCCTGATAGGCTTCTTGTAAAAAACGAGGATTTTCTGGATATAACTGTCGAGCAAGATATTGAATATGCTGATGTTAATGAGCTCGGTCTCGAGGATTTTTAAAAACAACAATATAATTTGTATTAAGAGATATATCACCTTGTTCATGTCCCTGATGAAATAAATTTTGCGATATAATTATAACACTAAGTTTTTCGCGGTGACTCCCTTTAGTGAAAAGATCTACAATTGTATTGTTTGAAGATTCACGCATAAGATCATCGATAATTATGAGCTTAGGATGGTCATTATCGTTAGAATAATCAGCTGGTTGCGGTAATCCTTCTCGAAATTCTATGGTTTTACTGTATTCAGAATAACCCAACTGCCATTCTGAATAGTAAAAAAGAATACGTTCAAAATGTGTATCACACATGACATCGATGTAGCTTAAGAATTTTTCGTTGTTTTTAAAAATCCTCGAGATCGAGCTCAATTTCAACATCTTGCTCGACAAATATATCCAGAAAATCCTCGTATTTTACAGGAAGCTTATCAGGACGCGACATTTCAACCTCATGGTTACCTTCTTCTCGATTTAAAACAGTCTACACCCGATAATTGTCATTTTAGAACAAATATTTCTCCAACTGATGGGTTTTCATATGTGTACATACCTGTCAAAAATATAAAAGGAGGTGCTAGAGATGATCAGATACCAGTTGTACGTATGTAATTTCGGATCAGAGGCTAATACTAGAGATACGGAAGCGCACGCTTCTTCGATGAATCCTGTATATAATATCTTCTCTGATGCTAACTAAAAAGTTCCCAATCTCAAGAATACGACCCAAACTCTAGGTAATATTATGACCAGACTCGATGCTGAAATGAGTCAAATATAAAATTCACCATTCTAGAAAGATGAGCGTGAAAAATGGAAAATGTATCAACAAGTTTTACAAAAATTTTTATTTCTTACCCAGGAAACATGAAATCATAAAAAACCAAATAAACAGCAGGATAATTAGAGAGCTAAAAATATGGGTTTTGCAAAAAATAATAATGATGATGATGATGATGATGATGATGAGGGGGGAGATTATTTTAAAAATACTGATGATATTATTTCAACTATTCCAAAAACTTTTAGAAATAAGGGAATGGTTTTACTTCAACGACTTTGTGAACCAGATGTGCAAAAACGTGTAAAATGGGATCGCATGGTTCTATCTTTATAGATGGTAAATCTGTAAAGAAATGCAAATATTAATGTTCTGATGATGAGACTGTCCGAAATAGAGAATACTGGAAAGAAAATAAAATGTCGCCGAGAGAGACAGGTAGTCGGCGTAGTCCCAAACGATCGTCTGGACTTTCTGACTCGCTAATGACAGAAAAAGACGAAGGCAGCGTTAGTGGTAACGAGGTATACACAAGTATCACTGACACTCCAGGTAGAGGTAGGAATCGAGCAACACCTGGCAGTACGGGGTCGGCTAAATCTCAAGGAAGGAAAAGAACTACTAATCACTGAAAAACTTTGTTTCTGAAACCATAAAATTGTTAGAAGTAATTTATTTCGACCCATCCCATGAAGCCTCTTATGCTGGCATTGAGAAACTCGCAAAAGCTGTGCATGGAAAAGTCTCACGTGCAATTTTGGTTGAGTGGTTAAAATCTCAAGATTCATATAATCTACACGTACCTATTCATAGACGTTTCAGAAGAATAAATTACGATATATCAAATATATATGATTTATGGGAAGCACATTTAGTTGATATGAAGCATTTAAAAGATTGCAACGATGGATACTTATATCTACTGGAGGTGATTGACGTGTTGAGTAAATACGTTTGGGTTGAGCCTCTTGAAGATAAATCTGTGAATGAAGTGAGAAGGGCTTTTGAGTGTATTCTTGAGAAAAGTGGTAAGCGATCTCCCGTCTGTCTTCAGATCGATATAGTGAAAGAATTTCTCAATGTAGTTTTTCAAAATTTTTTATCAAAACGGGGTATAAGATTTCGTGTTGTGCGTGATCCAAATGTTAAGGCTGCTGTAGTCGAACGATTTAATCGCACACTGAAAGAACGTATGTGGCGCTATTGAAGCGAGAGAAAAAAGGCAGGCTCCGAAAAGAGGAAGCCATCTGTATCAAAATGGATGGAATCTCATATGCGGACAAACTTAAAATAGTTAAAGAAAACCTTGATCCTGAACAACATGGTATTGAAATCCAGGAAATCAAGAAGACCAGGAATGGGGATGTCCTGCTTACAGTGAAAAGTTGTGACCCAAAAGTTCTAAAAAAAGAGGTAGCAAGGAGAAACCCAACAACCCGGGTGACGGTCCTAAAAAATCGAAGGGTCATCCATATCAGAGGTATGGATGGAGTTGCGACTGAGGATGAAGTCAAGCAAGCCATCATGAAAGAGATAGGGAAGGATTCGAGTAATTTCGAGCTGAGGGCTCTAAGACCAGCTTATGGGGGGAAGAAAAATATTACTGTGATTATGCAGGAATCCGATGCCCAAAAAATAATTAATGAAGGAAAAATTAAAGTTGGGTGGATAGTCTGCAGTGCTTCGGAGAGATTTGGAGAAATAAAATGCTTCAGGTGCTGGCAGCAGGGACATAGAAGGATGGAGTGCGATGGCATAAATCGGGAAAACCTGTGCCGGAAGTGTGGACAAGAGGGCCACAAAGGTGTGGGCTGTCAAAACATGCCCTACTGCCTGGATTGTCAGGAGGAGGGGCATCAAACTTCTAGCTCGCAGTGCTAAAAAAATCGAATCCGATTTAATGGGAAGCAAACTACGTCAAAGAATGGCAGGTGACATAATCTATCTGCAAATAAACACAAACAGGATTCGAGCTGCACTTCATATGGCGGTGCAGTACGGCAAAGAAAGAAAAGCAAAGGTGTTGCTTATTAGCGAGCCAAACCAATTGGCCATAGCAGGCAGAAAGGACTTCGTTTATGACAAAAAATTTGACACAGCAATAAAGGTTTTAGATGGCAGGATGGTAATAGAGGATCACGGATGTGGCTCGGGTTTCTCCTACATTGAAACTGGTGGAGTAACTGTTTACAGTTGCTACTCATCAGGTAATAAGAAAATCGAGTATCTCGAAAACACGCTGCGAGAAATCGCCACAAGAATCCGCATTAATAAGGAAAGTGCCATTGTAGCAGGAGATTTTAATGCAAAGTCGCCACTATGGGGCATGCGGTACACGGACGGCAGAGGACAAACCGTTGCGCAATGGGTTGCGGAAAATGAGCTGGTGGTCCCAAATGTAGGCGATAAGCCGACTTACCAAGCGCGGGGCTACTCCTCAGTGCTAGACCTAACTAGCTGGACAAAGAAAAGCTAAGCCAAATGGCTAGTGAAATCGACATTAGCAGTAATACAACTTCGGCGGAAGGTTTTTCAAACATGCTGAATGAATTATGCAATGAAACTATGCCAAAAAGACTATTAATTCCCGGAAGAAAAAGCGTATACTGGTGGAATGAGGAAATCGCAAAATTGCGGGTAGATTGCAATAAAGCAAGACGGCTCTATACCAGAACTGTCAAAAAGGGGAAACAAAGCATGATACAGAGCTTGCAGCCATTGCCAGAAACAACCATGAAATTCGAATACGCGAAGAGTTCTCGTAGCTTCGTCTTCAAAAAAACCATCTACTAAAGGGCCTTCTTCAAGACGATGCTCTCGAGCTCTACCAGCGTGTCGGATAATAATATCAAGAGTTAAAAGAATGTTATTATTTTATTTACAAATAATAAAAGAAAAATAAGTGGCTCTGAACTTTTTAGGTTAATGTAATAGATGTCCACAATATTATGTCTTTGATATTACTTACCACTTCCAAAGTCTGTTTTGCAAAATATTTGATTTTGATCATTTTATAATCTTTGTCGAGGATTATGCCCTCGATGCTTATTTTCAATTTTAATTTTATACTTAATCAAAACAACTCAAAACGATAAAAACTGACGCGTAAAGATGGACGCCTTTTGACATTAATGCGCATTCACAAGGCACGATGTTTTAACTCATATATATAAAATGGTTGAGCACCGCAGTGAGCTCAGAGCGAAATCTCGGAAACAACCACTGGCTCACACGCAATTGTAACGACGCATCGCTATTAGTCCGGAACCAGAAGTCGTCACAACGCGCGCCAAAAGTTTGATATGCGTTCACGTCCAATGCGTCTATTGAAAGATAAAGTACTATAGAGAGGTTGAGAGAGTAAACTGTATTAGATGATTCGAGAAATCGTGTTTGAAAATATGAAAAAATGTGCGCTATCAGAAGTCTTCACAAACGCGCCAGATGATTGATATTGAGCGCCCACGTCCTATATGCCTTTATTGAAAGCTAGATGGATATATAGGTTAGAAAAATTAGCTGGTTTACATGTCAACACAGATCATTACTTTCCAAAATAATTGAAAACTACGATTCTTAATCCAATTTAATGACACATTAGTTTATAACAATTATAGATTTGGAAACTAACGCTGCAGAACAATATATGTATGTTTGATATACTCTACATGTATCAGTTACAATTTTTTTCTAAATGTTCTATTAGTATTACAGAATAATGAATATAGAATTAAGAATAATATTAATTATTACTATATAATGATAATACAATAATAATATTATTATTATATTTATTGAAGAATAAAGAATAATTATTAATTAATAAACATAATACAGAATAACGAATAATGATAAATAATTCTTATTCTGATAAATAATTCACCACGCAATTACTGTACCTTTTTCTTAAAACTTTTTGATTAATTGTTGGATTATACAGGGTGGCCCAGACTCAAGTGTCCGGACTTATATAGCTGTATGCAAATAAAAAAAAAATAAATCGAAAATTCCTTTTCCAAAAATCAGTTGAAGTTTTTGAGTTATAAAATATTAGCACTGGACCAATCAGGAGCGCGGTATAAACAGACGTGTGTACGTGAGCGGGAGTCCAACGTAGTGTTATTGAAGCGAGCGCTTAGGTGGGGCAAAGATTGGGTGGGGTTAGTGACGAGAGCACAGCGAAAACTACTCTATGTTGGACTGTCGCTCATGCATATACGACTGTTTATACGACACTCCTGATTAGTCCAGATTAACCCTCTGCCTGGTCATTTGACCGTTATCGTCAAAAATCGTAAAATGAGGCATGTAGAAAGGGAACAACCAATGGTAGTGCTCATTTACGTAACGTGATGTGTGTAAGTGCAACAGAGCTGTATCGTATAGCTATTTCGAGGGGCACAAGTGCCCCACGATAAAAACTTTTTAAATAATAAGTAAATTATTATTAAAAAATACTCAAAATGAAGTATCAGTACTAAAGTTGAAGAATGTTCAAGAAAAAGGTCACACACGACCTCCTTTCCAGCCTATCGTGGGGGCGGGAAGGCACCCCTGTGACAGGTCACAGAAATAACTTACGTCACACAAGACCTCCTTTCCAGACTATCATGGGGGCGGCAAGGCAACCCTGTAACAGGACATAAAAATAACATAAGTCACACCCGAAATCCTTTCCAGCCTATCGTGCGGGCGAAAAGGCACCCCTGTGATACGGAACAAAATATAACTTAGGTTAAACACTGCCCCTTCTCGCAGGTTTTGTGGGGCGGGAAGTCACCCCTGTGACAGGTCACAGAAAAAACTTCGGTCACACATGACTTTCTTTCCAGCATATCGTGAGGGCGGGAAGGCACCTATGTGATACGGCAAAAAAGTAACTTAGACACACGCGACCACCTTTTCAGCCTATCGTGGGGCGGCAAGGCACCCCTGTGATACGGCACAAAAAAAAACTTCGGTAAAAAACGACCCCCTTTCTCAGGTGTAGTGGGACTGGGAAGACACCCCTGTGAAAGGTCACAAAAATAACTTAAGTCACACCCGACCTCCTTTCCAGCCTATCGTGGAGGCGGGAAGGCACCCCTGTGACATGTCACAGAAATAACTTGAATCACACCCGACCTCCTGTCCAGCCTATCGTGAGGGTGGGAAGGTACCACTGTGACAGGTAATAACTTAGGTCACACACTACCTCCTTTTCAGCCTATCGTTGGGGCGGGACGGCACCCCTGTGACAGGTCACAGAAATAACTCAAGTCAACCACGACTTCCTTTCCAGTCTATCGTGGGGGCGGGAAGCCACCCCTGTGACAGGTCACACAAATAACTTCGGTCACACACGACCTCCTTTCCAGCATATCGTGAGGGCGAGAAGGCGCTTATGTGATACGGCACAAAAAATAACTTCAGTCAAACACGAACCCCTTTCTCAGGTGTTGTGGGACCGGAAGACACCCCTGTGACAGGTCACAAAAATAACTTAAGTCACACCCGACCTCCTTTCCAGCCTATAATGTGGGCGGGAAGGCACCCCTGTGACAGGTCAAACAAATAACTTAGGTCACACCCGACCTCCTTTCCAGACTATCTTGGGGGCGGGAAAGCACCTCTGTGACAGGTCACAGAATTAACTTGAGTCACACCCGACCTCCTTTCCAGCCTATCGCGGGGGCCGGAAGGCACCGCTGTGACAGGTTACTGAAATAACTAAGGTCACACACGACCTCCTTTCCAGACTATCGTGGGGCGGAAAGGCACCCCTGTGATACGGCACAAAAAATAACTTAGGTCACACCCGACCTCCTTTAAAGACTATCGTGGGGGCGGGTAGGCACCCCTGTGACAGGTCACAGCAATAACTTAGGTCACACACGACCTCCTTTCCAGACTATCGTGAGGGCGGCAAGGCAACCCTGTGGCAGGTCATAAAAATGACTAAAGTCACACCCGAAATCCTTTCCAGCCTATCGTAGGGGCGGAAAGTCACCCCTGTGATACGGAACAAAAGTACCTTAGGTTAAACACCACCCCTTCTCGCAGGTGATGTGGGGCGGGAAGGCACCCCTGTGACAAGTCACAGAAATAACTCAAGTCACACACGACGTCCTTTCCAGTCTATCGTGGGGGTGGGAAGTCACCCCTGTGACAGGATTCTTCAGTTTCAAATTAACTTTTATGTTGAAAATTCAATTTTTTTATTAGAATATTCGTTTTTTGTTTCTTTTGTAATTTCATCTCTTTTATTAAAAATTTCATCTTTTTTGGTAAACATGCAACTGTTTGGCAAAAAATTCTTGTCTTTTTTTGAAATTTTTGCCTTTTTTGTCTTGGAAATCGAACAATTTGGTTGAAAATTCGTATTTTTTGTTGAAAAATTAATTATCTTGGTAGAAAATTAATCTTTTTGATTGAAAATTGAACTATTCTATTAAAAATTCATTTTTTAATCTGATAATTCAACTATTCAATTTTTAATCGAAAATTTGGTTAAAAATTCATCTTTTTGGTTGAAAATTTAACTATTGCATTAAAAATTCGTTTTTCTATTAATTTTTTAATCAAAAAAGTAAAGTGGTTTCTTAAACATTTGTCTTTTTTAATAGAAAATTCGTCTTTTTGTTTTGTAATTTTATCTCCTTTATTGACAATTTCATCTTTTTTGGTAAAAATGGAACTGTTTGGTAGAAAATTCTGGTCTTTTTGTGAAATTTTTGGCGTTTTTGTCTTGGAAATCGAACAATTTCGTTAAAAATTAGTATTTTTTGCTGGAAAATTAATTATCTTGGTAGAAAATTCATCTTTCTGGTTGAAAATTCATCTTTTTGGTTGAAAATTCTACTATTTGGTTAAGAAATTAATTATTTTGCTGAAAATTCAACTAATTTGTTAAAAAGTGATTTTTTTTTAAATCAACAGTCTTGTTGATTTTTTTGTCTATTTGAACTGAAATTCATATTTCTGTTTTTGAAAATTCAGCTGTCTTCTTAAAAATTCAATTCTTTCGTTGAAAATTAACTTTTTTGTTCAAAATTCAATTTTTTTAATAGAAAACTCTTCTTTTTCTTTTGTAATTTCATCTCTTTTATTAGAAATATAATCTTTTTTGGTAAGAATGAAACTGTTTGGCAGAAAATTCTTGTCTTTTTGTGAAATTTGTTCCTTTTTGTTGTTTGAAAATTCGTATATTTTTGTGTAAAATTAATTTTCTTGGTAGAAAATTAATCTTTTTGGTTGAAAATTTAACTATCCTATTGAAAATTCATTTTTTTAAATTAATTTTTTATCTGGAAATTCAACTGTTCCATTTTTAATCGAAAATTTGGTTAAAAATTGATTATTTTGTTGAAAATTCATCTTTTTGAGTAGAAAGTGAATTTTATAGTTGAGAATTCATCTCTTTTTGTTAAAAATTCTACTGTTTGGTAGAAGAATTAATTATTTTGTTGAAGATTCAACTATTTTGTTAAAAACCAATCGGTTTTGATCGGAAAATCAACTGTTTTGTTTAAGTTTTTATGTATTTGAATAGAAATTAATATTTTTGTGTTTGAAAATTCAACTATCTTCTAAAAAATTCAATTCTTTGTTTTAAAATTAACTTTTTTGTTGAAAATTCAATTTTTTTAGAGGAAAATTCGTCTTTTTGTTTTGAAATTTCATCTCTCTTTTTAAAAATTTCGACTGTTTAGCAGAAAATTGTTGTCTTTTTGTGCAATTTTTGGCTTTCTTATCTTAAAAATCGAACAATATTTGTTTGAAAATTTGTATTTTTTGGTGGCAAATTAATTTTCTTGTAAAAAATTCAAAATCATGCGAGATTTGAGTTTTATAATTTAAAATTCTGCAATTTTAATGATTTACATTTAAAGTTTCTTCAATTCGGAAGATTTAGAATTTACAAATTGACTTTTTATTTTCAGAATCATCAAAATTGAAGATTTTTTATTTATACATCTTAAAAGTTGAAGACTTTAATTTGGAAAAATTTTTATTAAAAATTATGCATGTTTTCAGTTTTCCAAATGAAAAAACTTGACTTTGAGCTTTTAATTTTAAATCTTCAAAATTGAACAATTGCCAAATATAAAAAACAATCTTGAAAATTACATAATTTTAATCTTTAAATAATTGAACATTACAACTTATTAAATCTTTAATTGTAAATCTTAAAAATTGAAGGACTTTCGATTTCAAATCTACAAAATTGAATTATTCCAAAAAAGCATTCGAAATTGCATCTTTTTTAATATACACATTAAATATTGGAAAGTTTTCAATTTCAAATATTTAAAATTCAATAATTTTCCATTGTAAATGTTCAACATGGAACTAGATTCTCTCTAAAAAAAATCAAAATTACGTCTTTGGAAACTATAAACATTTCAGATTAATGAATCTTCAATTGGAAATCTTAAAAATGGAAAATTTTTAAATTCTAAATCTTCAAAATTCAACTATTCCAAAAAGAGGTTCAAAATATGCCTTAAACATATAAATCTTGATAGTTGAATAATTTGCAATTCTACATTTTCCAAATTCAAGAATTTTTTGTTGTAACTCTTCAAAATTGTATAGAACTTCGAGCTGTAAACTATAAAATTGAAGACTTTTTAATTTTGAAAAGTGTCAATATAAAATTATACGAGTTTTAACTTTTATAATTTAAAATTCTGCAATTTTGATAATTTGCATTCAAAATTCTTCAATTCGGAAGATTTAGAATTAAAAACTTGACTTTTGATCTTCAACATCATCAAAATTGAAGATTTTTGAATTTGTACGTATTTGATATTGAAGAGCTTTCAATTTTAAATCTTCAAAATTGAGCTGTTCCAAAATATAAAAATGAACCTTCAAAATTACATCATTGGAAACCATAAACATTCCAAATTAATGAATCTTCAATTGTAAATCTTAAAAATTGAAAAATTATTCAATTGCAAATCGTTAAAATTGAAGAATTTTCGATTATGTATCTACAAAATTGAACTGTTCCAAAAAATTATTCGATAACACATTATTTTTTATTATACACATTAAATATTGCAAAGTCTTTAATTGCAAATATTTATAATTCAAGAATTGTCCATTGTAAATCTTCAAAATTGAACTAAATATTAAAAAGAAAACGTTCAAACTTACATCATCTTAAACTATAAATATTGCAAATTAATTAATCTTCATTTGTACATCATCAAATTGAAGAATTTTAAACTGCAAATCGTTAAAATTGAACTATTCGAAAAAAAGGTTTAAAATGTACCTGTAAAATATAAATCTGGATAATTAAATGATTTACAATTTTATATTTTCAAAATTCAAGAATTTTTTATTGTAAATCTTCAAAATTTTACAACTTGAAATTAGAAATATGAACAATTGAAGACTTTAATTTTTTTAAGCTTCAATTAATATTTATGCTAGCTTCAAGTCTTACAATTAAAAAATCTCAAGTGATTTTAAAGATTTCAAAGAACTTTAAATATTTCAGGAAATTAAAGCGTCATTCAGAAATTGTTTAGACTATTAATACAAGTTACAAAATTATTCTTCTTCTTTAAAGTTTGAAACAAACAAAAAAAAGAAACGGAGCTTTTTGTTAAGAAAAATAATTTTTCTGATCATTGCCGAAAAACTATATTTACACAAAAATTATCATACTTTTTTAATTTTCAATAACCTTCTTGGATGTGTTAGTATTAGATTAAAATTATTTTCAAATCTATTTTTGGTCTAATAAAACAAATGTTTTTGAAAAAACGATTTTTTATTTTAAGGCTAATATTTTTCTTTTTTTTCAATTTATCACTCAGAAAAGAGATTCTTTGATTTGACTACAATTTTGCTTAAAATGTAAAAAAATATTTATTGACCGTAAGTCCAAAAAGAATTACTTTGACTTGTATAAATTTTTTTGAATAAAAAACTTTTCTTCAGTTCAAGAAAATAGCTCTTTGTTCGAAAGAAAAATTTCCTTTAATTTAACGTGATTTTCTGCATTGAGAAGTATTTGTAGTTTAATGAAAAAACCATTGAAAAAAAACGGGTTCCGTTATATTTAAACAAATAATTAAGTTTTTAGTGTGCGTGGGAAAAAGATATAGAAATAATAAAATAAAAACCTTGTATTATGTTTATTGAGGGTTTTTATTTAGAGCAATTGTTATAAAAATCAAAGGAGAGAGTTTATGAACAATAAGGAATATTATCAATTTCAGATGTGGGTGTTGCAACAGTTATGAGGGAAGATATGTGAGTGGTTGTCCTGCATGATTTTTTATTAACAAATAAACAGTCTAGACGATTTCCTCGTAAATATTGCTATTTTTCAATAAATAATCACATAGAGAATTTGCATCCGATTGGAAGATTTATTTCTGCTTTCGAAAGATCTCACCTTGATATCCTCACTTTATCATTGCCTCGCTCGGGCAGCAAATCCACACTCGTCAAAGTAGCCTTCTTTACGCCCTCGGTACACAATATACTATTGTGGCCGACCCCCCTTGAATACGCGCCATTGCATGCACGCAAAGCAGGCGTAATGTAGCCGCTTCCAGCCCAGTGACGTTTGAACGTGCGCACTCCGCCGCCGGGCCAACATAAAACTTTACGCCCGCTTTATAAAACGTTACGCCCGCTACACATACACTAAACCCTGCAAGTAAAAATATGTAATTTTTCATGAATAAAACAAAAACTACAGGTCCTATCAAAAAGTAATGAATAACAAATTTGTAGATCTTTTCTTGGTGCACGATTTTTATATCCTTATCTTTTTTTGTATCTCGCATAATTTGAACGCAAAATGGAATTTGTAATTTTTAATTATTGTTTGTTCGACCAAATTTAAATTTTCAATTTACCGGGAAAATTTAAAAAGTTGTTATGATATTCTTCTAGGGCTCTCAAAAGAGAAGCGTTTCTCTCTTCCTGACTCTTTTTCATATCATGCGTTGTTCGTCTTAAAATGTTAATTTTCGTTTGTTTTTTTTGGATTTTGAAAATGCTATAACTGATAATTTTAATTCTATCGAAAAATTTCATTTTGATAAATTGTTTATCTTCTAGAGTACTACTGATAACAGTCTATAGAATTTAATATATATAATATAATAACAATAAATAATAATATATTAATATTAATATAATTGATAATAAATTTTAAAAAATCAATAATTTACTTTATTAAAACTAAATTTTATTAAATTCGCTAAAAATTAAATGTATGTGAATACATAAATTATAATAAAAATAGATATAAACTAATAATTATTTTATTGGGACGACTGAAAAATGCGGAAAAAATAAAATTCCCGAATAATGAAATTTCCGAAATTAGAAAATTGCTGAATTAGAAAATTCTCGAATTTAAACAATTAAATTTTTTAAAATAAACATTATTTATTTATTAAATATATAACGATCAAATATCTTTACCCAAGAATTTTCTTTTGCTCAAAGATTTTTTAAATTATTTTTTGAATTTAAAATAATAGTATAAAAATTGAATAAAAAAATTAATTTAAAAAGACGTGCACCACGAAGAAAAAAAAATTCTCCCCAATTTTCTCCGAGCCTAATAAAATTTTCCAAACAAAATTTTCAGAATTTTATTCAGCATTGATTTATGAGAAAATTTCTTTTTAACTTTTTTTTAAATTAAAAATTCGATTTTTCCGAACGTTTTCATTTTTTTTTTTTTCAAATACGATGCACATTTTCAAACAAAATTTTTCATCCGGAAATATATTTTTTTCAATTTTTGTTATTTTAAAATCAAAAAATAATTTTTCAAAACTTGAAACATTAAAAAAAATTTCTTCGTTAAAAATATTTGATTATCGTCTTTTTGCTAAATAAATCATATTTATTAAAAAAGTTATAATTGTTTAAATTCGGGAATTTCCTAGTTCGGATCTTTTATATTTCGTCAATTTTCTCTCGGAAATTTTATTATTCGAGAATTTTTAAATTCTGTTAATTAATTTAATTAATTAAAATAATTAATAATTAATTAATAATTAATTTAATTTCATTGTCGTGAATTTTATTATTCGGGAAATTTCCAATTCGGAATTTTTATATTTAAATATAAAAATATTATAATCTAAGTACAAATTTTATAGTTTAATAATTATATCAATTGAAGATTATTAATTATTATTGTTTAAATGAGTATAATCATGAATTGTTTATAAATTTTCCTTAATTCTTAGGCAAAGAGAGTTATTAAGATAATTTAATAATTATTTTTGAATGAATTGATTAATAAATTATTTACAATAATATAAATAAGTTATATTAGTATAAATTTTAGCAATAAGTTTTTTTTGTAAATTTTGTTGGATGATTTTATTTTTGGACTTTGATATACTATTATTTATCGTCTCACATATAATTTATTGCAGAAAATTGAAAATCTGTTCGTCATTGAAAATAGTGGGAAAATTGTGATTATCGTGGCATCAGATCTGCAATGATAATGATAAAACGTTTACGTTCGAGACTCAATTACGAATAATTGGCCACGTTTTTCCATTTCAAAGTCAAGGAAAATGTTGCATAAAAAAAATTTATTCAAGAGAATAGAAAATTTTTCTTAAGATTCCTAGGAAAATTTGTATTGATTTTTTAATTTGGGAAAATGAATTTTAAGAGAAAAGTTAAATAAATTTCAAAACATTTAAAATTATTTTCTAAACATTTAAAAGTGGATTTAGATTTTTAAAAAAATTACTGTTTTCAAATTTTTAACTAAATAGCTTAATTGTTAACGACATTCAATTACTTTAGAGGCTTTCAAATTTTTTTTACGATTTCGAAAGATTTCATAAAGATTTCCACTGATTAAAAATATTTTAATGATTTCGAATGAATACAAAAGATTTCTGAAAAATTTCATAAGGATTTCAGAAGATTTTTTCTAGATTTATAAAGATTTCCACAAAGGTTATAGTATAACAGATTTCAAAATTTTTAATTGATTTCGTATTTTGTTAGAAGATTTTAAAAGATTTCAAATGTTCATGTGATTTCAATCGATTAAAAGATATTGCAGAAACATTTTACAAGTATTTCAACAAATTCATAGAGATTTCAAATGATTTCAAAAAATGGCAAAGATTAATTCAATTCAATTTTAAATTATTGATTCATTAATTATTGAAATAATTAATTAATAATTATTTATTAATTAATGCAATTAATAATCATTATTAAAATTAATTAACTTATTTATTTATTCATTTATTTATTGAAATAAATTTTTTTTTATTAATTTCAAATTTTTTAGAAGATTTCACAACGATTCAGAATATTCAAGTGATTTCAAAAGAATAAAAAAGATTTCACAAATATTTCAAAAAACTCATAAGAACTTCCAAAAATTTCAAGAATTTCGAAGATTTAACAAGGGTGCAGCACACCAGATTTTAAAGATTTCAAGAAATTTCAAAGATTTTAAACAATTTCAAATTTTTTTTAAGATTTCACAATGATTTCAAATATTCCATTCATTTTAAACGAATACAAAAGATTTCAGAGAGATTTCAGGAATATTTTAAAGAATTCATAGAAATTTCAAAAGATTTCAAAAAATTTCAAAGATTAATTCAATTGAATTAATTAATTCATTAATGATTCATATAATTAAAATGTAAATAATAATTAATAAATAATAATAAATAATATTTATTGATAATCAATTATTAATTTATATAATTATTCATTATTAATATAATTAATCAATTAATTACTTTTATTTATTTATTTATTCATTAAATTAAATTTTTTTTAATAATTTCAAATTTTTTAGAAGATTTTACAAAGATTCAGAATATTAAAGTGATTTCAAAAAAATACAAAAGATTTCACAAATATTTCAAAGAACTCATAAGAATTTCAAAAGATTTTAAGAATTTCAAAGATTTAACAAGGGTGCAGCACACCAGATTTTAAAGATTTCAACAAATTTTAAGGATTTTTAACAATTTCAAATTTTTTTTAAGATTTCACAAAGATTTAAAATATTCCAGTCATTTTAAACGAATACAAAAAATTTGAGAGAGATTTCAGAAATATTTTAAAGAATTCATAGAAATTTCAAAAGATTTCAAAAAATTTCAAAGAATAATTCAATTAAATTCATTCATTCATTAATTATTCATATAATTAAAATTTGAATAATAATTAATAAATAATAATAAATCATATTTATTGATAATCAATTATTAATTTATGTAATGAATCATTATTAATATAATTGATTAATTATATACTTTTATTTATTTATTTATAAAATTAATTTTTTTTTAATAATTTCAAATTTTGTAGAAGATTTCACAAAGATTCAGTATATTAAAGTGATTTCAAAAAAATTCAAAAGATTTCACAAATATAGTTGAATTTTCCAACCAAAAAGACGAATTTTTAACAAAAAAATTTAATTTTAAACTAAGAAGTTGAATTTTTTACAAAAAAGAGGTTTTTTCTGAAAACAAGATTATTTTTCTAATAAAAAAATAAAAAAATTAATTGAAAAAGAATTATTGCAACCAAAAATAAAAGTTACATTTTCGAAAGAAGTTGAATTTTCAATCCAAAAGTATGACTTTTCTATCCAAATAGATAAATGTTCAATAAAACAGTTAAATTTTCAATCAAAAAAGATAAATTTTGAACAAATAACTTGAATTTTCTACAAAAACATTAAAATTTCAACAAAATAGTTCAATTTTTAAACAAATGCTGAAATTTTCCACCTACAAAGATGAATATTTACCCAAATAGTAGAATTTTCAAACAAAAAATATAAAACTTAATCCGATAAATTGAATTTTCAACAACAAGATTAATTCTCAACCAAAACGACGAATTTTCCACCAAATCGATTAAATTTCTATAAAAAAAGATGAAATTTCGAATAAATAATTAAATTGTCAACTAACACAAGACAAAAATTTCAACCAAAAATGAAAAAGGTAAATTTTCAATAAAAAAAAAAATTATTAAAAAAAAGGAAACGAATTTTTAACAAAATAGTTTAATTTTCAACCAAAGATGAATTTTCAACTGAAATTATGAATCTTGAACCAAGACAAAATGAATTTTTAACAAACTAGTTCAACCTTTAACCCAAAAGAGGACATTTTAACCAACAAGATTATTTTTCTACAAAAAAAATTTAATTAAAAAAGATTATTATCAACCAAAAATGGATGTTACATTTTCAATTGAAAAAATTTATTTTCAAACATAGAGATAAATTTTCGGAAAAAGGTAAATTTTCAATCCAAAAGAACGAATTTTATATCTAAATAGATGAATGTTCAATAAAACAGTTAAATTTGCGACCAAAAATGAACAAAATACTTTAATTTTCTACAAAAACATTAACTTTTCAACAAAACTGATCAATTTTTAACCAAATACTGAAATTTTCTAACTAAAAAGATGAATTTTCAACTAAATAGTCGAATTTCCACACAAAAAATATTCAACTTACTCAAAAAAATTGAATTTTGAACAAGAAGACGAATTCTCAACGAAAAAAACGACTTTTCGAGGAAGAATATTAACTTTTTACCAAAAAATATGACCTTTCAACAAAATACATTAATTTTCAGAGAAATAGTTAAATGTTCAAACATATATTTATTTTGTCAACTAAAAAGAATTTCAACAAAAAATGATAAAGTTAAATTTTCAGTAAAAAGAATTAATTTTCAAAAGAAGAACCGAATTTTCATCAAAATAATTTAATTTTCAACCAAAGAGATAAATTTTCAACTAAAATTATGAATCTTCAACAACAACAAAATAATAATTTTTAAGAAAAAAGTTCAACAATTAATCGAATAGTTGATTTGTTAACCAAGAAGACCAATTTTCTAACAAAAAGATTAATTTTGAATAAAATATATGAATACTATTTCAATTACTTGCATTTTCAAATAAAAATGATGAATCTTGAACCAAATAGTTGAATTTTCAACTAAAAAAGATCCATTTTCAGCCAAAAATGGAATAGTTAAATTTTGAATTGACACTTGAATTTAAAATTTTTTATATTAAAGAAAATTGAATTTGCAAAAGTCAAAAATTTAACTGTTGATAATTGAAGGAAATTACATTGTTGGCTGTTGAAAATTCAACTGTCAAATATTGAAGATAATTGAAAATTTAACATTGAATATTATATTTACATAATGGTACATGAGAATTTATTAAATAAACATTTTAACAGATGAAAATTGAAGAAAACTGATAATTGAATTTTCAACTGTTGAAAATTGAATTTTTAACTGTTGAAAATTAAATTTTCTATCATTTTTAATTTCCAACCGTTGATAATTAAAAAAAAGCATTTTTTATAAAAAACCTATGTTAAAATTTGTTGATTTCAATAGTTTACATGGGAATTTATTAAATTAAAATTTTAATAGTTGAAAATTGAAAAAAAACTAAAAAAACTGATTTTTCAACAATTGCATATTGAAGAAAATTTTTTTTTTTTCAAGTTTGAACATTCATTTTTCAAAAGTTGAAAATAGATGTTAAAAATTTTATATTTACATAATTTTACATGGGAATTTATTAAGTAAACATTTAAAAAATTCAAAAAACATTTAAAAACTCAACTGTTGAATATTGAAGTTTTCAAAAGTTGAAAACTCGACTGTCGAGTATTGAGGGAAATAAAATGGTTGGCTGATGAAAATTAAACTGTAGAATATTGAAGAAATCTGAAAATTGAATTCATAACAGTTGAAAATTAAAGGAAATTGAATTTTTAACTGTTGAAAATTAAATTTATAAGAATTTTTAATTTTCAACAGTTGATAATTAAAAAAAGCAGAATTTTTTATAAAAAAAACCTATGTTAAAACTTTTAAATTTATATAGTTTTACATGAGAATTTATTAAATAAAAATTTTAATTGTTGAAAATTGAAAAAAACTGAAAATTTAATTTTCAACAGTTGAATATTGAAGAAATTTTTAATTTTTAACTGTTGAAAATGGAAGAAAATTGAATTCGCAACAGTTAAAAGTTTTACTGTTGTATATTAAAGGACATTAGATTTTTAGCGTTTGAAAATTCAACTGTTAAATATTGAAAGAAATTAAATTTTTAGCTGTTGATAATTAAACTGTCGAATATTGGAGAAAATTGAAACTGAATTCTCAACTGTTGAGGATAAAATGTTCAATTTATTTGAATTTCCAACAGTTGATAATTTAAAAAAAATAATTTTTCATAAAAAAAAACGTGTGTTAAAAATGTTAAATTTACATAGTTTCAAATGCGAATTTATTGAATAAAAATTTCAATAGTTTAAAATTGAGGAAAACTGAAAACTGATTTGTCAATTGATGAATATTGAACAAAATTGAAATTTTAATTTTTAACTGTTCAAAATTCAATTTTCAACAGTTAAAAAAAGTGTTGAAAATTTTATATTTACATAATTTTACATGGGAATTTAATAAATAAACATTTCGAGAGTTGAAAATTAGGAAAAATTAAATTTGAATATTGAAAAAAAATTAAAATTGAATTTTTACTATTAAAAATGGAAGAAAATTGAATTCACAATACTTAAAAATGTAACTGTCAAACATTGAAGAAAATTGAAAATTGAATTTTTAACTGTTGAAAATTAAATTTCCAATTTTCTTCAATTTTCAACAGATGAATATGGGTACAGTCTAGAGTGGTCGAAAAATGCATTGCAAATTTTTTTTCACTCTAGAAGGCAAGATACGCCCCCCCCCCCCATTTGCATTTTCAGAGGAAGAAAATCCGTATTTTTTTTCGAAATTCAAATATTAACACGTACCATCTAGCACTTCAAAATCCCATTTAATTAACATGGGGAAATTTTTGATTTGCTTACGATTGAAGTCATACATTCAGGGTTTGATCGAAACGTGCAATTTGAATATTTTCCATGACTTGATAAGCAATTTTCATTTATTTAAATAAATTTAATTTATTCAAACAATTATCTATTTCCAAACAATGTTAAAAGTAATCGTATTTTCTGAATGAAATATGATATTTGGTCATGATAACATTTTTAACAAATTAAAACATCAAAACATTTTTAAAAAGTATTATGTTATTATTTGAAAAAATAATTATTGTTCAATTTCAAAGTTTCTAAAAATTGAGTCAGAGACGTCAACGTTTTTCTCAAGCTGGTACCTTATGCTACTCTTTGTTGAATAATTACATAATTTTGATACTTTGTATTATTTAAATGATTATAAATAAATTGTACTAAATGTACCGAATTGGCTGAAGTCATGTTTTTATTATTTTAATTATTATAAATCACCTAAAATACAGCACTTGATTCTCAAAAATGTTGTTCAAAGAAAATGATGAATCTTCAATCATAATTTTCATTAGTGAATGTACTTTTTTTATGACGTAATAATGATAATGATAGTAAAAATATGAAGAATGCAATAATAAATATACTTTTATAATTTAAGTTTTATTATGACTTTCATGATTTATTTAATAATACACCAAAAAATATGTAACCCATCCATACTCGATTTGAAGGAAAATTTAAGAAAACAATAATTAATTGTTTAAACAAGAACATTCAACTTTTAGCGGAATTTACTACTCCTCAAAATCATTTATTATTATGTGTGATTCATAAAATACGATTTTTAAAATATTTTTGGAAAAAATAATTGTTTAAACAAATTCAGTTCGTTTGAAAAATTAAAAAATGGTTTATATATTCTTTCTATACACTATTCAGTCAGAAAATTAATTTTATGTGTTCCATTTAATATCATTTGTTAGAAGTCTTGGAATAAAAACTGCTTGAGAAAATAAAAATCGTTTGAACAAATAGAAATTTTTTAAACATTAGAAGAAATGTATCAAAATTATGTAATTATTGAACAAAAAGTAGCATAGGATACGAATTTGAGAAAAAAGTGGACATCTGGCTCAATTTTTAGATATGTTGAAAATAAACAATTAATAATTGTTTAAATGATCACATGTTTTATAAAAAGTTTACTACTCTAAACAATAACTCACTATTAAATTTCATTCAGAAAATACGATCATTTTTTTTTACATTTTTTGGGAAAAAATAATTGTTTAAATGAGTTGCGTTTATTTAAATAATTACAATTTGTTCAAAAAGTTAGGGGAAATATTCAAATTGTCCATCAGTCATCATTTATATTAAAAAATATGACATAAATTGTTTAAAAATAATAACAATACGTAAAAAAGGTTTTTCCAAAAATTTAATTTTTTATTTTCAATATATCTTCTTTGGGTGAAGTACTTTTGTTTTTTCTTTTTTTTCGTCCAATCATATCTGATCTCATCCTACCTCATCCGCTTGTATGCAATATGTCTGATCCTATTCGAGTTTATCCTAACCTATCATCCGATTTTATCCGATCCTATCTGAAATTATTAGGTCCTGCCCTATCCTATCCGATTCTACCGCTTTACTATCCTTTTATATCCTATCCGATCCTATCATATCCTTTCTGATCCTACCGACCCAACCCGATCTTGTCCTATCATATCCGATCCTGACCTATCATAATCTACCGTATCCTATCCTATCCTCTCCTATCCTATCCTCTCCTATCCTATAGAATCATATCTGATCCTATCTTCCCGATAGTATCCAATATGAACGATCCTATCCGAGTTTATCCTAACCTATTATCCGATTTTGTTCGATTCTATACAAAATTATCACATCCTACTTTATATTGTCCTATTTCATCCTATTGTATATCCTATATAATCCCATCATATCCTATTCTACCGACTCTATCCTATGTCGTCGTATCGTATCATATTCTATCATATCATCTCTTATCTGATACTATCCTATCCTATCATATCCTGGCTGATCCTATCATATAGTTTCTGATTCTAACGATCCCACCCGATCGTGTCCTATGATATTTTATCCTAACCTATCATAATCTACCGTATCCTATCCTCTCCTATCCTATAGAATCATACCTGATCCGATCCTATCCTATCCTATGGTATTCGATTCTACCATTCCTCCTCTATCTTGTTCTATCATATCCCATTATATCATATCATCTTCGATCCGAATCCATCCATATTATATCCTATCCGATCCTATCATATCCTTTCTGATCATAATCGATCCTACCCGATTGTGTCCTATCATATTTGATCCTAACCTATCATACTCTACCATATTCTATCCTAGCCTATAGAATCATATCTGATCCTATCTTCCCGATAGTATCCAATATGAACGATCCTATCCGAATTTATCCTCTCATCCGATTATGTTCGATATTTTCCAAAATTATCAGATCCTACCCCATATTGTCATATTCTATCCTATTATATATCCTATCCAATCCCATCACATCCTATTCTGCCGACTCTATTCTATCTTGTCCTATATTATCATATTCTTTCATTTCATCTTCTACCTGACACTATCCTATCCTATCATATCCTGGCCGATCCTGTCATATAGTTTCCGATTCTAACGATCCTATCCGCTCTTGTACTATCACAACCGATCCTTACCTATCATACCCTACCATATCCTATATGATCCTATCCTGCCCTAACATATCCTATCCTATCTTATCATACCCTATCCTTTTCTTTCCTAACAATCCTACCCTATCCAATCATATCTGATCATGTCCCACCCTATCCGCTCGTATCCAATATGTCCGATCCTATCCGATTTTATCCTAACCTTTCATCCGATTTTATCCTATCCTATCTGAAATTATCAGATCCTACCCTATCCTACTCTATCATATAGACTCAGATCCGAGGCTATTCTATCCTATTATATCCTATCCAATTATTTCATATCCTTCCTGATTCTACTGATCCTATCTAATCTTGGCCTACCACATCCGACCCTCTCCTACCCTACCCTAACATATCCTATCCTATGTTATCATATCCTATCCTTTTCTTTCCTAACATCGTATATATATATATATATATATATATGTATATTATTCTACAATTAAATGATATAATTCAGGCAAATTCTTTTCTGCTTATTAATAAGAAGCTAATTACTCCTTATGATATTATCATGATTAAAAGATAACGTTTAGATCTTCAGAAGTCAAAAAGGAGTATTATATGGGACATTGTTTCTGACGTTCAACCTTCGAAAATAAACTTCGGCAATGTGTAGTCCTATCGAATAGCAATTATTGGGACAAATATTTACCAAGGGGGGACTGAAATTTGTTGCCGGAAAAATTGACTTTAGAAATTATTACCTCTTATATTAACAACAAAATAATTGTTTTCTATATTTCGAAAGCACCGTAAGCTCAAAAATGGATTTATTAAATTACACTTTTCATACTTTCAATATATTTTCACCATTAACATTTCATAAACCTTTTTTCTCTTTCCACAGAAACATCACCAAGTCTGCCCTTGAAAAAAGGCAATATATGCTAGATGTTGGGACGAGTAGTGAACATGCGAATCATCAAGGTAAATTTAAGTAATTATCAAAATTCGTTAGAAGAATTTTTGTATTGACGCTCAGGTATATATATATTCTACATCAAAAGTTCATAACGTAGACTTATTTTTTCCTGGTTATTAATTAAAGGCGAATAACTCTTCATGATATTATCCTGATTTAAAGATTACAGTTATATCTTCAGAATTCAGAAAGAAGTATTATATGGCATATTGTTTCTGATGTTTACCGATGGAACATACACTTGGGCAATGTGTATTTATATCGAATAGCAATTATTAGGACGAATATTCACCCAGGGGGACACTGAAGTTTTGTGCAAGAACAATCGAATTTAGAAATTGAAACAATTGTTTTCTACAGGTTGAAATAAAAAAAAACATATTTTTTTCAACTTCATTTTCATAGGTCTAATATTTATTTTTTCAGAGAATGATTATAATAATAAATTAACGCAGGTGACGAATCTCGTATTTCTAGCTTTACAAAAATTTCCATTTCACTGATAAACATCTTTTTTTATTACTCAGCAAATATGTAATAATTATTCGTGTCCTTGGTCCAGATTTAAAGACTATGATGTGCTCCTGATTTTGTGAATCCAAAAAGATTTTAGGAACTATCTACTTGATTTGGCGATGAGTTGCATTCAAGATTCTTAAGCGATGATTTTGCTGGAGAATCTTTGGATTTTGATGCTACCTAAGTATTTTCACAATCGTCCAATGAAATAAGTTCAACGCAAAGGCGTTTCATCACGGATATACAAAGAAAAATGATATCCCGCGGGATAATTTATTTTCATCTAGAAAATAATATCTTGTCACATAAGATTGTCTATAAAAAAAAATTTATCAAACAATATATTCCAATCTCAGTTTTGAAGAAAGAAAATTCTTTTCTCCTGCACAAACGTCAATTTCCATTGGAACATTAATATCCTTCTATAATAGATTGCCATTCAACAACAGAATTATTATTTTTCTTGAAAATCTGAAAATTATATTCTGCCGAGAAAAGGAACCTTATTTAGGTTAGAAAAGGCCAAAAGTGCAATCAGAATATTTTGTTGTGAAAATGTTGCATGCCAATCGAAATGTGTTCTATAATAGTGTATTATACGCCACTTCAGGCCCTTACGTACCCGTCAGGACATCTCCAGAGGATCTGCAGCAATCCTAGATTCACCTATCCTCAAAGAAAACTTCGTCCGTCCCGTAACCCGTACATCCCCAATCTGTCGAGAATCCCGTCAAGAAATCCGCCCAGAGACCCACATCGTAACCCGTCCATCCCCATCCCGTCAAGAAATTCGCCAATCACCACATCCTACGCAAGAAGCAGAAAATCCCAAACCCTCCACAAGCCATGGTCCCCCTTCTCTCCTAGATCTGAAGCTCGGACAACCGCTGTACAAGCCGAAGGACACCAAGCCTTTCCGTGAAGGATGTTGGAATTGTGACGACCAGTCCCACGACTATTTGCCGTGTGAATTGAAGAAGCTCAGGGTATTCTGCTTCCGGTGTGGAATACCGGGATACACGGTGGTGACCTGTTTCAATTACAGTGATAAGTACTAGCGCAAATGACCTTATACGGCAAGGAGGCAGAATAAGCACGTCCCACCCGGCATGTTAGTCGGCTATATGGTCGTCGAGAGTGAGGATGACGAAAACGTTATAACGAAGTCTAAAAATCTCCGCTTCTATCCCCTTTGAGTCAAGACCCTACACCCTAATATCTTTCAAGTCCCACGTCAAGTCCACGTCAAGTATTGTTAGCCCATTTTGTGAAGTTTCTTCCCCAACCCAGTCAAGTATTTCTACGTAATCAGCTATCTTTCTTCCAATTAATTTTTTCTTTCCCCTTCTGAAAAATGGTTGATGTATTTCCCTTACAATCATTAGTTTAAATACTTGATTACTATTAATTTTAGCTTAATTTGATCCTTTTGTTTTCTGCAATATCGTATCGTTTCGTTTTTCTTCTATTTTTCGTTTTGATTTGAATTCAATTGACCGAAAATGATGGTCCCTTTTTTTGTACATGATATACAATATATTCTTAAATAAACTAAGTTTTTTCCTAATTCTCTGCAGTATTATTCTAGACAATTGTACCTGGTGTATTTTGATAGTAACTAGGTTTGTTTTAAAATATTAGATAATGCATGATTGGTAATATTATAAGGTCCAGTCATGGAGCTCCGTGCAAATTAAAGATTTGCCAATGGTACCTTTTTCTTATATAAGGAGGTCTTATTCCAAGTAATTTGATAGACTAAATTTCAAGTCAAGTAAAATCATTGGTGTGTACTCCTGAGTGCTACTCCGTATCATACACCTTGTTTTAGCATAACTAGCAGTCTGTTTTTCTTTCTTTTGTTCTAGTTCCACTTTCTAGTCTTTCAAAACATTCAGAGTTTCAGTTTTCTTTTGTGTCATCATTTTGGAGTACAAACACAGGTTATATTATGAAGATTAACGATAGGTTCATTCAGTTAACCCACCTTCGGTTAAAGACCTGTTCGGTCCTTTCCGGGGAGAAGAAAGTTGTGACGTTGAAAAATTCTTGCAATTCACAAGTTCTAATTGTTGAAATTTTATTTTTCATTCAGAGATTTTTTGTAATTTTATAGATTTAATTTTATAAGGTCAGAAATCGCGGCTATGGTACGGAAAATCCATGACTAGGACGCCACTAGAGACTCTTAGAACGTCTAAATTCCATCGATACACATTTCAAGCCGTTTGAATTCTCCCGCCTTTTCTATCTACTAGGGTATTTTGAAAGACTCCAAGGATTTTTCGATAAATTTTAATAATTTGAAAGGATTTTAATGGATTTCGAAGATTGCATGGTATTTTTAAAGATTTCGAGGGATCTTAGAGATATTAAAAATATTCCAAGACATATCAAAAGGTTTCAAAGAATTTGAAATATTGAAGGGTATACTAAAACTCCAAGATTTTTCAATCGAAGTGAATAAATGAAAGGGATTTTTAAGGGTTTCGAAGATTTTATGATATTTTTAAACATTCCGAGGAATCTTAAAGAGAATAAAAAGATGTTAAGGGATATTAAAAAGTTTCAAAGAATTTATAATAGTTTAGGGTATTTTAAAACTCCAAGATCTTTCAATCGATTTAAATAATTGGAAGATATTTCATAGGATTTACAAGATTTCATGGGATACCAAAATATTTCAAAGAATTTGAAATATTTAAGGATATTTTAAAACTCCAAGATTTGTCAATCGATTTCAATAAATTAAAGGTATTTTTAAGTATTTCAAAGATTTAAAGGTATTTTTAAAGATTTCGAGGAATCTTAAAGAGAAAATAAATTCTAAGGGATATCTAAAGATTTCAAAGAATTTAAAATAGTTTAGGGTATTTTAAAACTCCAAGATTTTTCAATCGATTTAAATAATTTGAAGATATTTCATAGGATTTAAAAGATTTCATGGGATACCAAAATATTTCAAAGAATTTGAAATATTTAAAATATTTAAGGGTATTTTAAAACTTCAAGATTTATCGATCGATTTCAATCAATTAAAGGGATTTTGAAGGATTTCAAAGATTTCATGATACTTTTAAAGATTTCAAGGAATCTTAAAAAGAAAAAAAAACATTTTAGAGGATAACAAAAGAGTTCAGAGAATCTAAAATGGTTAAAGGTATTTTAAAACGCCAAGATCTTTCAATCGATTTAAATAGTTTGAGGGTGTTTTGAAGGATTTCAAAGATTTCATGGGATATCAGAATATTTCAAAGAATTTGAAATATTCAAGTATATTTCAAAACTCTAAGATTTGTCAATCGATTTAAATAATTCGAAGGTATTCTGAAGGATTTCAAGGATTTCATGATACTTTTAAGGATTTTAATGAATCTCAAAAAAAAAAAAAGATTTTAACGGATATCAAAAGAGTTCAGAGAATCTAAAATAGTTAAGGGTATTTTAAAACTCCAAGATTTTTCAATCGATTTAAATGAATTAAAGAGATTTTGAAGGATTTCAAAGATTTTATGGTATTTCTAAAGATACCGAGGAATCTTAAAGAGAAAAAAGATTGTAAGGGATATCAAACGAGTTCAGAGAATCTAAAATAGTTAAGGGTATTTTGAAACTCCATGATCTTTCAATCGATTTAAATAATTTGAAGGTATTTTAAAGAATTTCAAAGATTTCATGGGATATCACAATATTTTAAAGAATTTGAAATATTTAAGGGTATTTTAAAACTCCATGATTTTTCATTCGATTTTAATCAATCAATTCTCTTTTTTAGCCTCAATACAACGTTTTACTTTAAATGTATTTACATTAATTGATTTCTAATTTACTGCAATGCTATTTATATTATAATTTCTAGAGGACTTTTATCAGTTTATTATCGCTTTCATTTCACCTGAATGTATCAGTTGTCTCAACTTATGAAATAGCTGTAACATATTTTACAAACTAAATAGCTAACTCCACAATTTCATTAGTTTTATTGACTATCCAATGAGTAATGATTGTCCCAACTAATGAAGTAGCAATACCATATCTTACAAACTTAATAGTTGGCCCAAAAATTTCATTAGTTTTATTAACCATTCAATTAGTACTAGCAACGTCGAAAATGTCTGTCCCAACTAATAAAGTAGCACTTAGCAGTACTATATCTTACAAACTAAATATTTGGCCCAACAATTCATTTTTTTTCTGTTGCTATTTAATTAGTTCCAGCAACTGAGAACATGGTTGTCCCAACTGATAAAATAGCAGTACCATATCTTACAAACTAAATAGTTGGCTTAACAATTCCATTAAATGCAGTGACTATTTAATTAGTACAAGTAACTAAGGACATGGTTGTCCCAAATAATAAAGTGTCCGTACCATATCTTACAAACTAAATAGTTGGCCCTACTATTCCATTAGTTTTAGTGAATATTCAGTTAGAACCAGCAACTATGAGCATGGTTGTCCCAACTAATAAAGTATCTGTACCATATATTACAAACTAAATAGTTAGCCTAACTATTCCATTAGTTTTAATGACTATTCAGTTAGTACCAGCAACTAAGAACATGGTTGTCCCAATCAATAAAGTAGCAGTACCATATCTTACAAACTAAATATTTGGCCCAACTAACCATTTTTTTCAGTGTGAATAGCAAAAATTTTCAAATCATAACATTGATAAATGATAAACAAGTTGGGATATTATTACATACCAAATTGAAGCTGGGACATTAATTTGAATGATCGCAATACTATCACGTGAATTGTATTAGCCATTTATCCTATATTTTATACGTTTTTAACACGTTGCTCTTTTCGTCAGATGGTACTCTTCTGGTACGAGCTGAACATTCACATTTAAAGCCTTTTAGATAAATCATAGTAGGGCATTGTTAAGTTCTTGAAACAATAATCCAAAACGATTATTGAAAATGAAATTTTAATTTATAAACTATGACAGTTACTGCTACCAATTATCATAGACAAAAAACTTACAAAGAACATTATTTGGTTAGGTTAGCAAAATGCATGCACTCACTTTTTTTTAAAGTTGTTTGCTTAGTAGCACTTACTTTTTTGTGCTTGTAACCTTGAAGCAGAAAAATTGCTCTGATAACCATGTCTAACCTGTCAACAACAATAATGATTCAGCTCGTACCGAATGACACTCCTCATAAAAACATGAAAAATATATTTTCAATTAAAATTAATAGAATTAAAAATCAGACAGAAATAAAGCCAAAAGTTTGACGAATGTTTGGAATCAGTGAGAGAATATTGAAAGCAATTTAGTTTCTTAAAATATAATAATCTGTCACCGGAAAACATTTCCCTCACCATGAGAAAAACAAATTTTTTAATTTAAAAATAGCAATTAAGTGGTAAAAATGATGATAAAACTCGTTTTAATTATTGCTACTCACGAAAAAAGACTGCAGAACTTTTTCTTGAAAACCTAGTCACTTTTTACCATTATTCAGTTTGTACTGGTATTCACCTCGTACTGGTTTTCCCTAAACCCCTAAAGCATTTTAGTTTCGATGATTTGCCTGATTTTTTTTGCGCCTGATAGTTGCGGTTTATCGGCAATTTTTACCTTTCTGTCCTTTTTTCACTTAGTGAGGTAATGATTAATTATAGTTGACCGAAAAGTCGTTTAAACAATTTAATATTGCTTATAACTATCTTTTCTTAGATAAATGCTAGAAAGTGGCCGTTTTTCTGAAATCTTTGACTTTTACTCGCCCTTTTATTTATGAACAAATAATAAGTCAACCACAACAAAAATGATTTTTCGACTGGCATTGTTTTCTTAGGTTAATTATTTTTGCTCTTTTCTGAATGCTTAAAAAAATAATTTGAAGAAAGAAAGCTATTTTACACAAGAGGCATAAACAAAGAATAGAATAACAATTGCTGCATTTCTGACACCTCACTGAAGTCTCTCAGTAACTTATTCAAGGGAAAGTTTTATTCATATGATCCGTGTAGAAAATTTGAAGCGTATTTTAGATATCTGCTTTATTTCAGAATATTGAATTATCAGAATATATATTCACAGAAATGAAATAGAATATTTAAAATATATTTTTCTCTAATGTTCATTTATTAATCGTTAGTAATAAATTAGGTGGAGCAAAGTGAATGATTTTAGAAAAACCACCACTTTCTAGCAGTTATCTGAGAAAAGATAGTTATAAACAATATTATATTGTTTAAACAACTTTTCGGTTAACTTCAATTAATCATTACCTCACTAAGTGAAAAAAGGACAGGAAGGTAAAGATTGCCGATGAACCGCAACTATCGGGCGTAATCGATATAGATTAAGATAGTCATAAACAATAATAATTTGTTCAAACAATTATTTTTTTTAAATCTCATTATTTATTAAGTCACGCCCAATAAAAAATAAACAAACAGTCGAAAATTTCAGAAGAACCCGCAACATTCTATCAATTAAGTAAAGAGAATATTAATAGGAATAATAATAAATTGTTTAAACCATTATTTTGTTAACTTAAATTCATTATCACTTCACTCCCAATAAAAATTGGACAAAAAGCCAGAAATTAAAATAAAACGCATCTTTCTAGCACTATTCAAATATAATCTTATTGATAATTATAATAAATTGTTTAAACAATTATTTCATCAACTTGAATTCACTATTCCTTTACCCCAAATGAAAATTGGACAAAAAGTGAAAAATTTCAATAACAAAAATCGAATCTTTCTAGCATTAATCAAATATAATATTATTATTAATTATAATAAGTGGTTTGAAAAATTATTTTGTTAACTTGAATTTATTATTACTTCACTTTAAATGGAAATTGGACAAAAAGCCAGAAATCTAAAAAAACGCATCTTTCTAGCATTATTCAAATATAATATTATTACTAATGATAACAGATTGTTTAAATAATCACTTTTGTTAACATTGATGAACTATCACTTTCATCTAATTGAAAATTGGACAACAAATGGAAAATTTGTGAAAAAACCGCGTCTTTCTAACTCCATTCTATGAAAAAATGGCTAAAAACCATAATAAATTGTTTAAACTATTCACGAAAATATCTAATTTTTAGTATAGAGTAGTATTTTATGTATTAGAAACAATTCGCATAAAAGAAACCGCAAAAAAATCATAATTAGCGCCAAAAACTCGCGAAACCCATTTTTTCACTTATGGGGTTTCTTTGGGTATTGACTGCAAACGACTTTAAATTTAAAAAAATTAACCTCTAATTTAAAATGTGATTGATTTTAAACGATCATTTGGAAAATGTTTGAGTTTTAATGAGATTTCTTTCATTCAAATGAATCAAGGTTTTATTTTTTTCAACATTTTTTAATACAAAATAAATATTTCATTGCAATTATTATGTTTATTATTTATAATTATTATATTATTATTTCAGTAGAATTTTGCTTCCCGTTATCAAATTTATTCGTAATTATGATTGAAAATAAATCCATTCTATCATAAATAATTTTTTCAGCATAAACAAAAAAACGATTCACAATTAAAAAATAAACTTCCAAAAAACCTCACTTTTCAGCCAAAAAGTGAGGTTTTTTGGAGGTTTTTTCCTTATTCTGCAAAAAGTATTCATGATAAAATGAATTTCTTCTCAATCATAATTAAAAATAGTTAGATGACATCTTTGCTGTTTTTTTTTAAAGATATCTTGTAATTAAAATTTTTTTAAATAGAGACACTAAATTCATGATTCTTTCCAATCTGCAGGGTTTGCTTATGAATAATTTTTAAGATTTTTTTAAATTGAGTTTACATATTTTACCTCAATTTTCTTGAAACAAGTCTTCTTTTTATTTAAATTTTTGTAAAAATGGTGTTTTGAATTTTATAAATTTATTTATAAATGCATTAAAATACTTTGAATTGTTTTCTTTTCCTAATTGGAAAATTTAATAATCTGAATAGATTGGTTTCGGAATCACCCGAAAAAAAAGTATTTGCTTCCTCATGGAAGAAGCATTTGTGGTTTTTTAAATAATAGACAAACTAAAGTTTTCATTTTGATCAATTTAAGAATAGAAATTCACTAAAAACATACAAAATGATACACCAAAATTTGAAATTACAATGACAAATCAGACAAATCAAATTTTGTATTGAAAATTGTAATTTTTCGAGATGGAAAAGGGAAGGGGGAAATTCTATCGCACCCTATCCATTTGCCACCTTTATGCTAAGTTCATTCAAGTTTTCAATTGAAATAATTAACTTTCAACCAAGAGGTTGTATTTTTAAACAAAAATTGTTTTAATTTTTTAATATAAAATAGTGGAATTCAAGGAATCTTTCATATTCTTGCATCAACTTTGCATTATGCTAATGAAAAAAGTTTTACCATAAAAACCGATTTTTAAAATATTATTGAGTGCTAAAAAAAATGCAATAAATATTTCCAGAAATCCTTTTGTCAGATTCAGAATGTAAGTGATGAAAATAAGCCCTCCAAATTTCATCAATTTATATGCAACCGTTTTCAAGTTATCTTGTTCACAAAAAAAGTTTGACATCCACACACAAACACACATCCTCTCACACACATATACATCCGGACAATTGCTTAGAACATTGTATTAGACATTATTCCATTCTTTGTTTTTTTCTCTTGTGAAATATGGCTTTTATGTTTGAATTTATTTTTTTAAACATTGAGAAAAGAGCAAAAATAATTCATTCAAGGCCATGTGACGAGTGGGTCACGTGCCCGCTTCCTACCTTACCGACACTTTTTTTCATTTTTAACTTATTTTCACGCGAATAGCCACATCGGGTTGAAAATTTGGGATAATAAATAAGAAGCACTAAGAAACGCGGGCTTCACCAGTCAATGGCCCTATTCTCTTGCACATCTATAATACATCTCTGCAGGTGTGAATATTTCTTGATACCTGGTAAGAGGCGATTATCTGCCCTGTTTCTAAAATATCTAACCATACCTCTCCCACAGATTTCCGTCCTATATCTATCCTATGTGCCTTGTCTGAACGTTTCCAACCAATGGATCCAATGCGATCTGGGTTCCGTGCCAGGCATAGTACACTTACAGCTTCACCTAAAGTAACATCTGACCTGAAACTTGCAATTGATAGGGGGGAAATAACGGTTCTTTTCCTTTTTTACTTTTCTAAGGCGTTTGATATAGTTAACCATAATCTACTTTTGACTATGCTTAAATCGCTTTACCCCTCAAATATACTTGTTAAATGGTTTGAATTTCATCCTATTAATCGTAATGAGACAGTACAAATTAGTAATGGCGAGCAGTCTACTTGTGGGAAGCACCCACTCTATTTAATATTTATACCTCTCTCTTACACTGCTCTCTGCTGCTAAAGATTACCGGCCGATCAGTTTAACATCCTTCATTGTGAAGACTCTAGAGAAACTGGTCGAAAGATACATCAGGGATGATATGCTTTCAGCCTCCTCGCTGCACAGAGGGCGACTTGAAACTTTGTAATCATAATCAGGGGGGCTCATCTCGAAACGTTGATGAGTCTTACAAGGTCGGCTCTGCGCATCGAAGAGCTCTGGTGCGACAGCACTAGGTTCTTAGTGAATTTGGAAAAGACTAACCTGGTAATTTTCACGAGAAAGTACAAAGTGTCAAAAGTTGATGCCCCTGCATTCCGTGATAAGAGGCTGATGATCCCAGACTAAGTTAAATATCTAAGAAAGATCCTACATAGCAAACTGAATTGGGACAAGCATCTTGAGATCCAATGCAGAAAGTTCATCATGAAATTTTGGATATGCAGAAAAACCTTTGGTTTGACGTGGGATCTAAGGCCTGGAATGCTTGAATGGCTCCACTCCGCTGGCCTTAAACCAAGATTTCTATATGCGGCTGTTGTACAGCCCCACGACAGAGTGCAGGAAATCCGGCAGGGATGATGAAACATCCCTGCATGTCTTATGCCAGTCTTATGCCACTAAAAATTAGCTAGGCTCGGGCAACACACGCTTGGGGCATACTTCATTGGGCCTGAGG
Organism: Andricus grossulariae; assembly: GCA_011634705.1. Classification (NCBI taxonomy): domain Eukaryota; kingdom Metazoa; phylum Arthropoda; class Insecta; order Hymenoptera; family Cynipidae; genus Andricus; species Andricus grossulariae. The sequence goes on along the minus strand of JAABKJ010075445.1, from coordinate 160,749,427 downwards.
AAATTATGAGGCGATCAGTGGTTGACATACTGAGATTCACCAAGAGATCTGGCGTCAGGTAATGAGAGCGAATAGTTATGGGGGGTCTACGAGGTGTTCGATTTCCGCCAGAGCCAAGAGGATCTTTCTTCTCTAATAAATATTTTTAGTATTTCACTATTATAAAAAAATGTTGTAACGATTTAAAGTCGAATTTTCACAAGCATAAGAGACCACCCTATTACATTCTTTCTTTAAGGATCCATGGATTTTGTGATTGTCGTTTAACAGTGAATAGTTTTATTTTAGGACTAACCAAGGAACATCATACTCGTCGATTTTTGTGCATACTGTCGTATAATTTTATTTTATATGGCAAAGCCAAGATGACAAGTTTTTAGACAAAGAGTCACATTGCTTTATTGCCTAGGATGTAATAATTATTTCACTGTTTTCTATCAGAAGGGCTGCTTTATTGCGCGTGACTAAAATGCCAATGTAGACCAAATGTCAAATCTGAGAGTGTTTGATAGGAAAAGGTGAAGTTTTAATAGGTTTTTGGAGGTAGTGTACAAGACAATTTTGGTATGTTGTATTCTTTCGTTCAAGAAAAGCAAACTTGTTTTATGTAGAATTGATTTGGATTTAGATGTTCCCAAATGATTTTTTATCTTTAAAAATTTTGGGACGATGTTATTGTCCCTGCATCGTTTCAAGAAAGCTAAAGATGTAAGTAGCCAAGCCAGAAGTTTGAGATTATCAGTATTTACGAAAGAAAATAATTCTTACGAAGGATTATTCAATACGAAATTGAAATAATAAAGTAGCAACAATCAGTTTCTAAAAACATTAATTATTACGATGACAACATTTATGTTTGCTCTTCCCTTTACAAAAGCTAATCAAAACTTAGATTCCATTGACGAACTGTTAATAATTGCTTTCAATGTGATGAGTATCATAGCAAAGAGTCATCGGAAAGACATTCCTAGTTGATTCCGTAAACAAAAATTGAGTCTATTCACTGAAGAACCGCCAAACTGTGACTTGTTTCCAAACATTTCTCAAATATCAAATAATTGTTGTCGATTAGCAAATCATCATAGAAAAGAGTCATCGGAAAGACACGCTCAGTTGATTCCGCAAACAAAAATTGAGCCTATTCATCAAAAAGTCACCAAACTGTGAATTTGTTTATAAAAATTCTTCGAACAAATAAGAAAAAGCATCTATTTTTAATTACTCTTCATGGAACATCCAATTCTCTTACACTTTATACAAAAATTCATTCATTTCAATGAGCTAAATATTGCCAATCCCAAAAAATGACTTTTCTTCAATAAGTTGTTTATAACACAATTAATTTTTTTTCAGTTATTCTAGCCAACTGAAAATCATTGCTATTTAATTGAAACACTGTTTTGCGATCTTTTTTGATCAATTTGAATAAGTCACCTTATTTGATTAATCATCAATAATACGAAAACACAAAAATACAAAAGCCAGAAGTTTGGGATTATCAGTCTCTTCAAAAGAAAAAAAGAAAACATTCTGACGAAGGATTATTCAATACAAAATTGAGATAATAACGTTCAAACAATGAGTTTATGAGAAGATGAAATATTACGATGACAACATTCATGTTTGCTGGTTCCTTGATAAAAGCTAATTGAAATGTATATTCAATTGATGAACTAATTGCTCTCAATTTGATGAGTATCATAGCAAAGAGTCATCGGAAAGACATCCCTAGTTGATTTCATAAACAAAAATTGAGCCTATTCATTAAAAAGTCGCCAAACTGTGAATTTGTTTATAAAAATTGTTTGAACAATTAAGAAAAAGCCTCTATTTTTAATTATTGGTGATGGAACATTCATTTCTCTTACAGTGCATACAAAATTTATTTATTTCAATGAGCTAAGCATTGCCAATCCCAAAAAATGACTTTTCTTTATTTGTTTATAACACAATTACAATTTTTTTTCTCACTTATTCCAGCCAACTGAAAATTATTGCTATTTAGTTGCAACACTGTTTTAAGATCTTCTTTGATGAATCTGAAGATGTTACGTTTTCTGATTAATCAACAATAATACAAAAACACAAAAATACTAAATACAAAGGTTTGAGATTATCAGTCCACATTTGGTTGAATCCGCGAAAGTCATTTTTCACATAAAACCAATACCTTCTCATTGAGATGAGAATGTAAAAATTAGTAATTTAATGAAAATTAAATTAATTAAGCGTACCTATCTTCTTTAGAAAGCAAATATATAATAAACATTATTAAATATATTGAATACTAGTTAATTTATAATTGCTTACTGCACAAAAAGAAATTTATTGATCTTAATTACAAACCTACAATATAAGAAATATGAATTCTAATTCCTAATGTTGACAAGTTCGACTTTATAAGCGACTATTTGGCAAATAATAATCTTAATTTGAACTTGAGAAATCGAAAATTTTAAGTTATAGTAAAGGATGAATTTAAAAATATGGTTATGATGATATTTGCAGCAAAATTTTTCGTCAAAAATTAATTAAAAAGAAAAATCGATTATTTCAAAAAGGGCCAGATCGATTATTGCATAATTGGTTTCAAATTATTTGCTGGATGCCAAAGAACTGAAATTGAGAAAAAAATATAGTTCGCAAACAATTTTCAGTTAAAATCGGCTCCTCCGCACGGTGTTATTCCTTAGTCCTTAGTGTATACCTGATCAAAAGTCCTATTTATTTAGTTGAAAATTTAATATATTTTGTTGTAAATTCCTCATTTTGAGTTTAAAATTCAAATATTTTTGTAAAAAAATCTACTATTTGGTTGAAACCTACCACTATTTTGCAGAAAATTCATCTTCCTGGCTTGAAATTTAAAAAGTTTTATTGAAATTTTTTATCTTTCTTGCGCGAAAAACATTTCTAGGTTGAAAATTCAACTCTTTTGTTGAACATTCTTTGGTTGAAAATTGATCTGTTTCGGCTCAGGATTCAAACTATTTCCTTGATACTTTGTTTGCTTTTTTTTTTGTTGAAAATTAATTTCCTCGATTAAAAATGTAACTGCTCGATTCATATCTGAAAATGCATGTATTTTGTGGAAAATTCATCCCGTTTAGTAGAAAACTAATCCTCTTGTTTGAAAATTCATCTTTTTGGTTCAAAATTGAACTATTTGATTAAAATTTCATCTATTTTGTTGAAAATGCAACATTTTCACTTGAAGTTATAGAAATTCAAGGCGTGGCAAATTTAAATTCATATAGTACCCACATTAATTTTATTTGAAAGAATATATTCCACTATTTTCGTGAAAAATCTAATTATTGTCCCTCTTTTTAGAGTATTTTGGCCCGTGAAGCCTGTCACCGATACCCTTGAAAAGGTGTTTCTTTTTCTTCTTCTTGTAATTGAGGGGGGGGGGGGATATAGAAAATGTGTTTAGTCTGAAATTTGAAACATTTTAGGCCCTGGTAGAAATGCATTTCAAAAAATGTTCTTGAACCAAAAAACTGTTTCCTTGGATATACAAGAAAATTTTGTTGGATCAAACAAATTTTGGTTGACTCAACAAAATATTTGACTGAACTAGCCCATTTTTTTGTCGAATCAACCAAATACTACAACTACCAAAATATTTGATTGAAAACATCCAAAAATTTGGTTGGGTAAACCAAATATTTTATTGTCGTAACGTTTCAATATTATTAATAACAAATATTTGAGTAGCTGTAAATTCTATAAAATGAAAAATGTTATGGAGCTAGTGGGACATGCATTCCAAACCCTGAAGAGTCGAAGTGTGCGTTTCCCTCTTTAACTTCACGTTCACAAAAATTAAGCATAGAACAATCAGCGAGGAAAGTATCCGATTACTTAAAAACTCCAAATGTCGAAATGGAGAATGTACCTTCACCTTCGTACTCACACCTGATGAGCAACGTCTCCTCCAGTGCAGCTTCTAATAATCGCAAACACGGACAATCACGTGAGCGACAGGCAACACCTTTTCCCTCGTTTGCAGTGTTAAAAGAAGAAACGAGAAAAGAAGAAACATATCCCTTCAGCTGACAATTAGAAATTTAAACTTATCAAATTGATTCTAAGGGAAATCCAGCTACTCGACAAACTTAGAAGCCCTAATATAATATCCATTATGGCCGTTTTCCAATCAGTAATGGAATTTTTTGACTCGCGATCACTATATGAAATTATCATATATAATTATTATAATATCTGTTTAGAACAGTTTTAAATTGAGGATCTGGATCAAAGTATAGGTTATAGAATTATTACAAATTAATTAATAACAGACTTGAAACTTCACACTGTTAAATTCAACTCTTCGAAAATAAAACACCAAGTTATGCACTTTCTCAGCTTAAGCATTTAGATAAAGGAATTATCGAAAGCGCTATTTGAAGTCCTTAAATTGATTCGTCAACGCTTTGGCACTTTCTTGGAGTGATCGAAATGGAGCCAACTGTATCACGTACCCTTTACATTCAAGAACGGTTCTTCCTGTAAAGAAATTCAATATTAGTAAAACAAATGTTAACGAAATAATGACGCACCTGAGAAAGAATTAAATTATGAAGACCCTTCACTTACATGTTCTACTTTAAAATGTGTCATGTAAAACTATTTCATTTTCAATAGCTTTCACAAGTTACACGTATAAGTTGTAAGCGCCCTCAGCAGTAATTGGCACTGTTTATTTATTCTCTTGAAATCTTTAAAATTGTCAAGGCAGAATGTTCGTCGAAATGTTCGTTAAAATTCTCTGCATTATTCTCGTTCATCACAAATAAAAAAACTTGATAAGATTTCAGTCTAAGAGCCTTAAAACCTAATTCTGAAGCAAAAAAAATGTTTAAAGTCCGTTTTTATAATATAAAAAGCACAAAATTTCACATTTTTGACACTTTCCCTGTGCATTTAAATAATTTTTGGCCTAAAAGTGCAGCCAGCGCCACCCTCGGCCGTACTCAACATTTCCGCAACTTTCATTTCAGAGTGCCACGGGGCTGATTTTAAATTAAAAATATTAAACATAAACTCAACTTGACTGAATGTATCATCTGATCGACATTTCATACCCTTTATCTTTTGTTTGTTCATGTACGAACATTTAAGTTTCATTTTAAATCCACAAATAACTTATGAATTAATTCCTTAAATGCTCAGAAATAAGTAAACACAAATATTTGAAGCAGTTTTATGACATAACCATGTATGTATATGCATACATGTAATATCTCGGATATTTCAGTGCAACATTTTGGATGTTACAGAGCAACATCTCACTTTTTAATGTCTACACCCAGGAAGCAAAAATCCATTCACTTTCGTTTGATGGGTTTTGATGACTTCTGAATTGCGTATCTGTCACTGGAATTCCAGATTGCCACCCATTGGTTTGGCTGAATTTTGCACTTTAACGCGTATTACGTCGTTATTAGGCATCAAGTGTAAGATTGAACACTGAAGTGAATACCCCTCGTATCTAATGCAGGGTAATCGCTCCTATGTGAAAATTATATGAATCATTATAAGTCCGTAATAATTTGACTGTTAAAATATTTTCGTAGTGGAATAAAAAGTAACTTTTTCATCTGTGTCCGAAAAGATAACATTTCTGATATTTAAAACATTTTTCATACAAAAATTTATATAAAAAGATTTCTTCGAAAGAATTGCGGTAAAAATTATTTGGCCTTGATTAAAAGATTGAAATTAAAGAAAATTTAATTAATTGAAGATTAATCTGAAAATGAAAATGAATAAGTGAAAAAATAGACTAATTCAGCATAGAGTTTCTAATCCATGAAAATATTACAATGGTACTCAATCGTGCATAAGAAAATTATTAACATATTTTTTCTGTGGTATCTTCTTCAGAATACCTGTTTCATACACGTAACCTATTTTTTGTCTTGGTTCACAAAAAATTGGTATTTTAGAACAACAAAGGTTCTAGATAAAAAATAAGAATAATCTGAGCGAGATTTGAATATTTAAACAGCTTCATAATTTTCTGTTACGTTATGATGATGTTTTTCTCTGAAATTATTGGTATTTTTATTAAAATTATTATTATTGAATTTGAATCCAATAATAATTTGTATTTGTAATAATAAAATTCACAAGCGTGATCAATTTTATCAGAAATTGAAATTTATATTATAAATCATTAGATTTAATAAGATCCATAATTTTTCAACAATTTGAGTTTATTTTGATGGTTTACACCATAATTTGGTATTTTTTAACAAATACCATTATAATTCAAACAAGATTCAGAATCTTTTTATGTTTTCCGTCAAAAATTGTTTTTTTTTTTAATTGAAAAGAAATTATAATTTATGATGTGTAAAGAAAATTTAGAACTTTTAAATCATTTGTGCTGATGTTTGCCGAAGACTCAAACTACATTGCCTGACTTTAACGCCCTTCACTACTTAACACCTTGGTTGATTCAAGCAAGTGGAAGAAAATTATATTGAATATTTAAATAAGAATTAAATGTCTATAAAAAATATAAATTTAAGACAAAAGATAGAATAGTTAAATTTTCAGTTCAAAAATATAACTTGCAATGAGAAGTCTAATTTTCAATCAAACAAATGAATTTTCAACAAAAAATAATAATTTCATTAAAAAAAGAGGGACCCCAAAATAAGTGGAAAATACGTCATAAACACGAATGCGTATAAAATATGTTCGAATTATGTTTTTCCAGATAGATAGAAACAATTAGTGTCAATGTATAATAACTACGGTAATTATACTTACTTAGCACTATTTCAACTCATAAAAACCGAAAAACAAGCACTATCAGGGGGTAAAAAGTACTTCATGACGAAGAACGAGGATAAAATATTTCTTAATTATTTTTCTTCTATAGATATGATCACGCTAGTACCAATGTATAAGAACTTTTCTAATTATTCTTACTTAGCACCATTTGAACCCCTAAATCCTGAAAACTATCCCTATCATGGAGTGGAAACAACATCGGTACCATGCAAGTTGGTGAAATAGTGTCTATATAGTGAAGGTGCGTGCATATTTAGCGGTATCATATATTGGAATAAAATTCGAACATATTGATTTATGATGAATTTGAAAAGTCGTCGCAAGATGAGAAATACTTGTCGTACTTCTAACTTGTATTACTATCGCGTTTTAAATCATGCACGACCATTTAAAAAGTTAATTTGGCAATAATAAATGAACTTGTTAACTATTTAACAAGCTGCCTTCGAAATTTGTATTCGTCGACACAAATTGCCTAAGAAAGCCGAGGCGCATTCCATCCTCACCTGGCGCGAAGTCTCCTTTGGCCCTGCGGACTCGCTATAGACGCTTCGGCGCGCTAACCGATCAAACATCAATAACTCAAGTTCTATCCGGTCTTTTTCGAAAAATCAAAATGACTATTATTCTGCGAGTAAAATCTTGTGTTTCTATGTAATTTATAATGGGTGACCCCTCTGGCGCCCGGACTAGTAGGACAAATATAGTTATACAAACTTAAAAATAAAAAGTTATTCGAAATTTGTATTGTTCATAAAAAAATATTTTTCGCTTTATGTTATAATTTTGTTGCAATTTTCCTATTTTCTTCACTAAAAAATTGTTTGATTTGAAAATTTATATTTTTTTGGTTTGAAAATACATTCTTTTCAAATTGATTTTAACTGTTCCTAATTAAAAGTTAGAATATTTTCATTAAAATAGCAATTATTACATTTTTCCTTTAAATTCAGCATTTTTCGTTGAAACATCATATTTTGTTAGTTGGAAATTCGACTGTTTAGTTAAAACATTTTTTGCTGTTGAAATTTTCATTGGCATACAGAAATATTAAAAAATCTTTGAAAATTTTCTCCACAATCTTAGGAAAAATATATTTATACAAACTTAAAAATAAATACACTTGAAAATAAATAGTCATTGGAAATTTTTTTTTTCTGCAAAAATATTTTTCGCCTTAAAATATAATTTTGATGCAATTTTCCTTTATTCTTCACTAAAAAATTGTTTGATTCGAAAATCAATTTTTTCGTTTGAAAATACAGTCTTTTCAAATTGATTTTAATTGTTTTTCATTAAAAATTAGAATATTTTCAATAAAATAGCAATGACTACATTTCTCCTTGACAATTCAGCTTTTTTCATTGAAATATCATCTTTTTTTAGGTGAAGATTTGACTGTTTATTCAAAACTTTTTTTGCTGTTGAAATTTTCATTTGAAATATCTGAAATACTAAAAAAAATTGTGAAATTTTGTCAAGAATCGTGTGAAAATTATATTTATATAACCTTAAAATAAGCAAACAAAAAAGCTTAAAAAATAAATGGTTATTCCAAATTTTTATTTTTTATACAATAATATTTTTCGCCTCAAATTATAATTTTGTTGAAATTTCTCTTTTTTCTTCACTAACGAATTTTTTGATTTGAAATTTTTTTATTTTCAATATTTTTTTTTTATTGAATTAGCAATTATCACCTTTTTCGTTGAGAATTAACCTTTTTGTTGACAATTAACCTTTTTTTGCCTGCAAATTAAACTTGCAAGGTGCATGTTCTAACCCCTGCAACCGGCAACCCTATGAACCGAGCCATGAACGGGCCTTAGCGCCAGGCGCCACTAAAGGGCGCAGTCGCGAGACTCCCACCCACGCACTGTTATCTGGAGCGGGGAGGCGCGTTTCTTAAAAACTATGTAGACAGAAGTATTGTAAGAAATGGAAGTCATGTAAACCCTTAGGGGACACATTATGAATAAAGAAGAATAAAAAATCTTGAATAATATTGTATTGATTAATGATTTGTACAATACGCATACAGAATCATTTTATTTGGAGCCGATCAAAAAATACAAAAGCCATTGGGGGGTCACTCGAGAACTCGAGCGTTAAGCCAATGTTCCATTTACACTTCAATCATCAAAATATTACAGAATTTTCATAATTAAAAACTCTTCAATTTTAAAACATTTACAATAATTCAAAGTTCTCCAATTTTGAAGAGTTACAATGGAAAATTCTTCAATTTTGAAAATGTAGAATTACAAATGACGTCATTTTCAAAATTTATATATTTAAGGAACGTAATTTGGAACATTTTTTTGTTTGAATAGTTCAATTTTGAAGACTTGCAATTAAAATTCTTCAATTTTACGATTTGCAATTTAAAATTTTTCAATTTCGAAGATTTACAATTGAAAACTCTTTAATTTTAACGGTTTGCAATTTAAAATTCTTCAAATTCGAAGATTTATCATTCAAAACTCTTTAATTTTAACGATTTGCAAATCAAATTTTTACAATTTTAATGAGTTACAATTAGAAATTGTTCAATTTTAAAGATTTATAAATTAAAATGATTAAATTTTGATAATGTTAAAATTTTAAAGTTAAGTATTCAATTCTAGATCTTCCAAATTGATAACATTTCAAATGTAAATCGTCAAAATGATAGAATTTTAAAATTACGCCAATGTTAAACTTACACTAAAATCATCAAAATTACAGAATTTGCAAAATTAAAATCTCTTCAATTTTAAAAGATTTAAAATAATTCAAAGTTCTGCAATTTTGAAGAGCCACAATTGAAAATCCTTCAATTTTAAAAATATAAAATGACAAATTATTCAATTGTCAAGATTTATATTCAAGGAATGTCATTTGGAACTTTTTTTTAATAGTTCAATTTGAAGATTTTTAATTGAAAATTCTTTAATTTTGACGTATTGAAATTAAAGGTTCTTCAATTCCGAAGATTGGCAATCGCAACATCTTTAATTTTAATGGTATGCAATTAAAAATTCTTCAATTTCGAAGATGTACAATTAAGGCTCTTTAATTTAAATGTTTTGTAATTCAAAGTTTTAGAATTTTAAAGAGTTGCAATTGAAAATTGTTCAATTTTAAAGATTTATAAATAAAATTTCTTACATTTTGATGATTTTGAAAATCAAAAGTCAAGTTTTCAATTCTAAATCTTCCAAACTGATGAAATTTCAAATGTAAATCATCAAAATTATAGAATTTTGAAATTACGCCAACGTTAAACTTACACTGCCATAATCAAAATTACAGAACTTTCAAAATTAAAATCTCTTCAATTTTAAGAGATTTACAATCATTCAAAGTCCTGCAATTTTGAAGAGCTAAAATTGAAAATCCTTTAATTTTGAAAATACAGAATTACAAATCATTCAATTGTTAAGATTTATATACGAGGGCTGTTTGATAAGTCAGTGACTTTTTGAATTGTTTTGCGCAGTAACCTTAAATGCACCACTGATCCCGTCAACGCCATCTATGAATAGACTGCTGTTAAATTTTGAGCAAGCTGGGTCATTTATTCTGTATTATCATCGAAAAAATGAAAAGCGTATATCTGAAAAAAGTATCTGCCTTCCATCTCTCTAGTAGCTTAGTGTTTATAGTACCCGACTGGCAAACAGAAGACTGCTACACGAATAATAGATAACAGTTTTTTTGCTTCTCGAGACTAAGGTATCGGACATTTATGCTAATCCTATTTAAAGTGCTGAATTGTGTGCTACTCTAATTCGAAGTTCTAGATTATTCTGCCACATGAATAATAGATTGCATTTTTTTGCTATTCGAAAATGAAGTATTGGATTTTTTTGCTCCTCGAAAAAAAATTACCGCACTGTTTCGCTGCTCGCATTTCAAATTATAGATTATCCTGCTACACGCATAATATTTTACAGTTTTTTTGCTGTTCGAAAATAAAGTATCACATTTTTTTTATGCCACTCGAATTTGAAATTCTCGATTCATACGGCAGAATGATCTATAAATTCAAATTCAAGTAGCAAATATTCAGTACTTCAATTTTGAGAAGCAGCAAAGTCGGGAATCTATTATTCGAGTAGCAAAAACATCGGATTCTTTTTTTTTTTTTGAGGCACGAAAAAATCAGCGACCCATTATTCGTGTAGCATAATCATCTAGAACCTAGAATTAGAGTAGCAAACAACTCAGTACTTTAATTTCAAGTAGAATAAAAATGCGATACCTTAGTTTCGAGGAGGTAACAAACTGTCATCTATCATTCGTGTAGCAGAATAATTTTTGAACTTTAAACTGGAATAGGAAGAAAAACCTAGCACTTGAGTTTCAAGGAGCAAACAAATCGGGAATCCATTGATTGCGTAGCAAAATAATCTGGCCCTTCGAATCTTTTCCGACGACATCACACCTGAAATACCTTTATATAAAACACTTAAATTGAATTAAATGCCACTGGAGCTAATGAAATATCAATTGAAATGATTAAACTTACCCTTCCATTTCCCAGATATCTGGAAAAAGGCCGCTATATGCTCAATTCCTAAAATTTCTAAACCTACTTCCCTAAAGGACTTTCAGCCAATTTCTTTTTTATGTGCCACCGGGAATTCTGGCACCTCTACTCTTCAATTTGTTCACTTCTGACCTTGGAAGTAAACTTCAATATTGGAAATACCACAAATATGCTGACGATTGTAAAATTTACTTATCGGGACCAAGTACTTCATTGAGGGGTAACACCGCTGTAGAATTTTCAAAAAATCGATTTTTTTTATTAGTTAAAAAAGTTCCAAATTATGTTAAAAATGATGTCCCGAAGTAATTTTTCCAGAAAAAATTTTTTTTCCCCACTTATAAGCGTCGGGCGTATAGCACCCCGCAGCGCGGTTGAGCCTATGCGGCGCGCTCGTCGCTTTGAGATGCTTACCTGTATCAGATAGCCCTTACCGACTATTCTGAATCGTAAATAGTATATACAGGTACATGAAGGTGGCACGCTAACTCCAAATTCATATTTCAAGCCTCATGTTTACAGTTTATCAAGTTTGTATTAATTATGGGAGTGTATAAAGTTGGGCATGCTTCTCGCAAAGGTACAAAGTTGACTGTCCGTATAAAAACAATGGGAAGAAAACGTCCTTTGAATCGTTACGAGGCAGAAGCAGATTTATCAGGTGTCAGCGCGTCTGCAAAACATTGGTGGCATATATCGGCCAGGGGGAAGAACTCATAGGAGTCCGAGCACCAGATCCAAGAGGTAAATTAATGCCGGGTATGATTTTTGATACACGTGAAACCAGAGATTTTGTAATGTATTCTTAGCTTCTTTTGAAAGTTATGACAATTATGACAATCATGACAATATGACAATTTTCTAGTCATATTTATTCGGGATATCAGAGAATTTTTTTAGCGTCTTTGGGAATTTTTCATATTTGCAAAATAAATAATAATCAATTAGGAAATTCAAGATATTTAAGATATATTCAAGACATTTAAAAGTTCGACAATTTTCTATCCGACATTTTCCAAATTATTATTTTTGTGATTGAGTACATTGAGCCTCGACCATCTGTAGACTAAAAGTTATTGAACTTAACGTTTCTCCAATGAAAACATATTTCAGATTATATTATACTCTACCATTAGTACTGCTGTTGCGCCATTGTCATGAACTGACCTGAGCGCAGTCTGGCAATTCATTTCAAACTAAATTTTTTGATCGGTGATTTGTCGTAGTTTTGATGAAATCTTCTAATCGCCAACTTATGAAAACAAGAAATCGAGTGATCTGACGATTATGTGCGAAGTAGCTGTACTCTGGACATCTCTAAAGGTTTTTCCACCTTCGAACCCGGGTCTCTTGGGCGTCTACTTACGAATTCATTGGTGGAAATCTTCCCTTAGAATTAGTTTTGACTGTTTGGTTGAATCGTGATTTTCCCAATTTTTGGTCGTGCAGGTGGATCCACTTGCGGTCCCTTCTGGGCGTTTTCTCAAGCCGACGCACCCTATCATGGAGAGTGCGATCTCTCTGAGGTCATCAGATTCGCAGATTCGAAACACTGCCCTGGCGCGTGATGTAAGCACATGTGTGTGTATGTGTTTGTATTTATTACTCGAAACTGGCCAGGGACCATCAAAAAGTATCCCTCGTAGGATCCTCAAGCGCAGGAGTCCCCCGTAGCATGCCTCAAACGCAAAGAGATCGCTGACCCATTTCCGAGTCTTCTCAAAAAGGCGACTTGTTGAGCTGTAAAATGAATTATAAAGCAAAATATTCTAGTCGAGTGAAGCGCATTGAGTCTGAGGTGACGTCGACAATCGAGAAAACACAAATTTTGCTTCTTCTCAACGAGCATGTGAGTCGCAAGTTCCGGCGCGGGTATTGGGGAAAATATATAAAAGCTTGGCAAAATTCTATCTTCAAAGCTAGGTTGAGTGTACTGATAATAATTCAGTTTGACTGGAGATATGAAACTAGCTGTTTCATTACTAGGAGAACAGCGTACAAGGTCTGCAACATGTTGTTTTTAATTTGAACTGTGTGTTCTAGCCTGAGACACATCATCATTTGTCTTCCACGTAGTCGCCACGTATTGGTAAGTTTCACAATTCTGTAGGTTATTCACGTAAGAATGACGATAGTTATTGCGACAGTTATGAGTACCTATATAAACAGCATCCCATATGTTCAATCTTTCTCACTCGCTGATACAAAATCTACATATAAACATGAAGATCCCTATCATCACTCTGCTGCTCACTATCGCGATTTTTCAGCATTTTGATGGTAAGTCTTCATAATATAATATAAATCTCAAACCAATATATAATATGTTAAAAGATAAGTTTTTATCATAGATTGAAATACAAGTTTTCTTGAATTTGATTTCATGAGATATTTCAAACCGATTAACTGTCGAGTAATTTCTCAAGATTTTTCGATTTAGATTTTAATTAAATTTAACAATTTTCATTCAATTTTGTTTCTTTTAAGATACAATTAATTAAGATACAATTAATTCTCAGAAATAGTTAAAAAAAATATAAATAGTGTTAATAGTTCCTCAATAATTAACTTCAAATTTAATTCTCATTTTTAATTAATATGAGCATAACATAAAAATATTCCCTATTATTTTCCTATTAAAATTTCCCTGATGAGGATGCCTAAAAGGCCTCGAAACATGTTGGACCTGGTAGTATAAAAAAGACGAATGAATAATAAAGAAATGAGAGAGAGAGGTGGTTTTGGATGTCTCTTTCTTTTTCTTCCTCTTTTTTCAATTGTCATATATATGTCTCTAATGAGCCATTTTAAGATGTTTTTTTGTAAAAATATTTCTCTTATTTTAACTCTTTTTGTATAATGATTTTGCATAAATTGAATGTCTTGAGTATTTGTTTTAAAAAAAGAATTTTTTTTGATGAACTTAATTCTGTTTAAACTTTCTTGTGCAATTTTGTTGCTCAATTTGTTTTTATAAAGGTTTGAGTTGGTTTAAGAAAATGAACTTTCAAATATTATGAACGATTTAAAATTTACATTGGTGAAGAAAGTTATTCCTTCCTTTGGATTTAAAATCAATCATTTATTTGTAAGGTGTACAATCAAATAATTATTTCACCTTGCACTCTAAAGGACTATTTTGTGATATGAAAATAAATTGTTATTATTTCCACAATGAGGATTTATTATACAAAAATTGATTTATACATGCAATAGTTTCAAAAAAGCGCGCCATTTACAGCCAATGAGACTGCCGTTGTAACGCATGCGCACTGCAGTTGGGGAGCCGAATTGGGAGCACTGAGTCAAGTATTAGCACCATTGTATGCGGAATTTAATAAGATACATAGGTTTACAATTCTCCTTTTCTCATTGTTCTGTTAAACAAAATATTGTTAACTTAAGTTATTAATAATTTAATTTACTAAGAATTAAAGTTTTTAAAAATGTAAACAGTATATTTAGATGGACTAAACATATATTCTTCTACCTAAAACTTGTTTTTTAATTGCGGTTTGAAATATTAAAACAAAAATATAGTACATAAAATATAATTATAATAAAATTCTCATTTTTCAGGAGAGCGAAAAAACATACTGTAAAATCGAAATCACAATTTAAAGATAAGATAGAAGACCACTTCCGAGATGACGTGCTGCTGATTTAGACCCAAAAAAGTTGGATTAGAAACAGTTACTCATTTTCGAGAAAATAGATGTGTCAGCTGACAATTTCAAAGTCACACTGACCACAATAGGGAAATGATTTGGCTGCGGATTGCGATAAAAAATGTAAACTTTAATTTAAATAAGAAATAAAATCTTTCTCCCGAGATATTGAGTGTCTGAATAGGGGTTAACCCTAACCTAACCCTTTTGGTCCAAAAAAGTGAACCAATTCCCAGTAAATCGTCCAAGAATTTTGAGGTTAAAATTTAACAGGTTTTGAAAATCGGTTTTCGGTAGCGATTGAAAATCGAGTGTCACGCGTTACAAAAACTTTGCGAACCCACTCTTATGTGATACTTTGTAACTTTAGGGCAGACCCCCCCCCCCCCTTAGTGTGTCATGTAATATGTGGACGCTCCGCCATACATCTCCGGAATGTGTTATTCTCTGTAAAAGAAATTTTGTTAAATTTATGTTATTCAATGAATATTTCAGTAACAATAAGCAGTGGGATGCTAAAATAAAGTTTAAATTTGTCAAAGGTTCTTTTGGTGAAAAATACGAGCATAATTTTTCTTTTATAATTAGCATTAAGATATATTCATACATTAACAATGGCAAAAAGTAATTATTGATCAGAAATGTGCAATTTTTTTTTTACACTTTGAGTAAACAATTTGAAATTTTACAATTACAATTACAATTTACTTAAGTCTGGGAAATAGGGTGGGTTGAAAATAAATACTTCTGGAATTCGAAATCACTACAATGCGGACAAGTAACGACATTGAAGTTTTCCGCATATATGGATTTGAAACTAATGCAATTATTTAAAAAACTAAGAGTCGTATCGAAAAACACCTCTACAAATAACTGTTAATTGAAATAACTGTCGTATTGAAAACTTTCTTTCGAAAATATCAAGATGCGGCTTTTTTGTTTTCTTTTTTCTAACCATTTGTTAAACAACTAAGGCACTTGTTGCTTAACGTACATTTGCTGTGTGCCTATAGATATGGATTTGAAACTAAGGTGATTAATTAAAAAAACAAACTAAGAGTCGTGTCAGAAAGCTAAAAGAACTTCTAGATTCGTCTCCGAAATATCTAGATGTGGTTTTTTTGTTTTTGTGTTTAAACAATTTTCAAACAATTACATTATTTTTCATAGTTCTGAAATTGTTATGAACAAAGTAATTGTCTGGTTGAAAAATGGACAATACTATTGCATTCCTTTAAAAAATATCTCGATCCGGCTTTTTTTTCTTCTATCTATTGGTTGAAAAATGAGGACATTTGTTGGTATATACTTATAGCATAAGTATATAGCATTAAAGCTATATAATTACCAATTTTATGACACTATTCTGACATTTTTGAGTAAAAAAATCTAGTCAATCACTTTAAATATTACCTAATACTACATAATATGATACTTATTATTAATATATATTTACCACCTGTAAAATGTATATGATTTATATTCCAAATTATAGTTTGCAATGCGTAATTCTGAAACATTCGAATCTTTGAGGCCTTGAATCTAAATTTTTTTACTTTAGAAGTTTGAATTCGAAAATTCTTAATTCTTGGAGATTTGCAATTTCAAATTGCACAGTGTTACATATATATATATGTATATATTTAAAAATATAAGGTTAAACAACCACCGTAGGGTCCTACTGGGAGCAACTGCCATCTAGAAATGACACCGGCTGCCAGTAGGACCGCGGTAAATCAAACTCATGGCCACGTCTCACAACTGTGAGATAGGTGTTATATATATATTTATATAACACCTATCTCACAGTTGTGAGACGTGGCCATGAGTTATATATATGAGTATATATATATATGCATGTGTGTGTGTGTGTGAGTCTTCATCACCGAATTGTTTTGAGCACAGCTTACATCGTTGCAAATGGAAAAGATCCTCTCCTAAAAATGGTCAGGAACCACGAGATGGCTCCTACAAGCAATACAAACAATATATGCAGGCAGTAAAGCGAGTGTAAGGGTTAATGGGAAACTGAGTGACTATTTCGATATTGTGCAAGGCTTGGAACATGGATGCGTTATATCCTCATCATTATTTCTCATTTTTATGGATAAGTGTCTAAGAATGGCCCTCTTCCACGAAAAAGGTGTAGATCTCGAAACAGTGAAGGTACGTGGTTTGGCTTTCGCAGATGACAAGATTGTCATGGCAAAATCAATCGAGGATCCGCAAAGAATGTTGAATAAACTTGATACAAGCATCAAGAACATGGGCATCAAAATTGTCGTAAATAAAACACAAGTACTGGTGTTTAAACGCAGAAGTGAGGAAACAATGTGCAACATTGTCCTAAATGATGAAAAATTAAAGAAAGTTGACAAATACGTATATCTGAGTAGCCTATTCACTAGCGACGGGAAAACAGATGGGGAGTTACTTAGCTAGGCGCATGAATGAGGGTAAGAAGGTTGTCGGTAGAACAGGGTTCATTCTCGGAGATAAAAATAAATCAAAAGAAACTAAAATGACAGTATATAAATCTTTATCTGTACCAGCTGTGCTATACGGTAGCGAGACATGGACATGTCAAGAAAAGGACAAAAGTAAAATCAAAGCGATTGGCATGAAACCTTTGCGCATAATATGCGGGAAAACACTGATGGACAAAGTCCAAAACACGATAATCTTTAAAGAATGTGGTACAGGAGAGACACTAGTTGATATATGAGTAAGAAATCAGCGAAGGTGGTTTAGCCATCTTGAAAGAATGAAAGATGGAAGACTGCCCAAAGACGTGTATAAAGGTAAAGTAAATGGCGGAATACCCAGAGGTAGACCGCCGAAAGAATGGTTAGAATCTGTGAATGAGAAATTAATCCGAAGAGATATAGGAAGCCATAGAAACACGAGAGCTTGCATGAAAAAATGCATGGACGTGAAGGAAGCTAGAGTAGTATACCGGGACAGAAAAACTTGGCGACAAATAGTTTATAAAAATAATGTGAGTAGAGTGAATGACGCCTGAAACGAAGACCTCGGATACTAATAGGCCCAAGTGGGGAACCACACATAACAATTTTGTGAGGCTCGTCACGTGGGGTGATCGCTAGAGAGATTGATTAGCAACCTGAGTCGGATCAATGTTGCGAAACGAACATGTAATTTAAATAAATAACACGAAAATTCTAGATCAATGTAAAATATCTATACCTTTCACCTTTATACCTATCTACCCTATACCTATATACCAATCCACACACTACTACTTTCCAACCGTGCAATTCACGCCTACCCCGAAAGGGAAATGGCAAGTATGATAAGAAATGATAAGTATCCCCACCTGTCACGCGTGTGCCCAGGGTGCGATTCCCCGCTGGAGAGCCAATACATATCATGGAATACCGCAAGCGGAGACCCAAAATGTGCGTATGTTAAAATCGGCTCTTGTAAAAAGGTATCGCCAAATTCTGAGAAAAATGTTGGGCTTCCGAATTATCTGGAAAGAATAAGATCCAGGCAACCAATATGCTGGCCGTCCCTATACTGCTCTACACGTTTGGTGCAGTAAAATGGAACGTCGATGAGTTGAAGCAACTTGACCGAAGCACACGCAATAGAACACATACTATCGGGGTGTCCCACCCACGCAGGAACGACATATATCTACAGACACAATGCGGCCCTAAGAGTGATTTATTACCATCTTTGTCGCTCTTATGGTGTTGACCGCGACCCTGCCCTGCCGAACGCTCCAAGGGAGATAGAGTCAATTGTTCAAAACGAGAAGTGCCGAATTTTCTGGAACTACGATTTTCGGACAGCAGTCTCTGTTGCACATTCGAGGGATGACATTGTTCTCCAAGACTTCGAGGAGCGAACTATATTCGTGATCGAATTCTCGGCTCCATCTGAATACAACATCACTGGCAAAGTTGAAGAAAAGGTTTCGCCGGCCTGTCGTTGTGATTTCGTCGTGTCCTGTGATCACCTATCTCACGGATGTGAGACGTGGCCATGAATGGGATTTACCGCGTTCCTACTGGGCGCCGATGTCATTTTTAGATGGCAGTTGCTCCCAGTGGGACACTGCGGTGGTTGTCCACCCCTTTTAAAATCTAAAATACCTAATAAAATTAAAAGTTCAGTACCTCCTAATAGTAAGTGGGCTGTGCCCGATCGATTGGAGGTATTTTCAACTTCCGGCTCCCACCGGAAGAGGCCTATTCAGACTGAAAGTCATTTTTTCAAGTGAAATGACATATTTTTATTGATTGATTTCGATTCTATGATAAAAAGTGAGTAACTTTTGTAAGAAATCTTTTTCCTCTGAATCGTCGTTTTTCATCCCAAAATGTTTTCTGAACTCCAACTGAGCCGTCGTTCGTTTTTCACATCAAATCGTGCTTAGTCAGTCAGCTTTCGGAATTTTGAAATAACATTTTTGTGGATAGACTTCGGAATATCCTTGTACTGATAGAGCAAGAGGAATTAACATTTTTTTTCATGAAATCTTATTGCTTTTTTCTGATGCTCTGCGCCTTTACAGTACAAAGAAGTAGTCTGGAAAATTTTAGCCTGATAGAATTGATATTGAAGAACTTATTAATATATAAAGTCGCTAGCGGCTTGTCGTTTCGCGCGCGGACTGTAGCGAGAATCTCATCTGTGATTCTTAGGTACAGTTTACTGGCGCCAAAGTTTACCGCGGCCTCTTAAAGCAAGATCAGTGTAATTGCTTAGATTCACCGAATATTGCATTTTCGTTTAAAAATGGTAAAAGTGATAATACAATTCAAATGTTCTTTAATCTAATCACATGCTATTCGTCACTTTTCAGGGGAACAGTTACATTTCGGAAGGCATTTTCAAATGGAAAACGACGATTTAGAAAAAAAGTTTCCTACAAATGTTACTCACCTTTTACGTTAGAATCGAAATTAATAAGGAAAAATATGTCATTTCATTTAAAAAAATGACTTCCGGTCCGAATAGGCCACTTTCGGTGTGATCCGGAAGTTAAAAATACCTCCAATCGATCGGACATAGTCCATTTACTATTAGGTGGTACTGAACTTTTAATTTTATTGGGTATATTACATTTTGGCAGCCAGAGTTGACAGTCGGCCCAAGGTCGGGCCGGCTTTGGCAATCGAATTTTGCTAACCAAGGTTGGCCCAACTATAGCAATTAGAAGCCACCTAAGTTGGGCCAACGTTAGAAACCGACATTTGCCTCTAAAATTCACCCGACCGTCGGCCCAACTCATACCTTAATTTATTACTTTATTTTTCTCCTAAAATTCCTAATGAGTGACTTTCCTGAGGATCTAATCATTTATTACCTTGTTTTTGTCCCAGAATTCCTATCAAGTGACCTTCCTAAATTTCTAGAAATTTTTAAGTTTTGTTTCAAATTTAAATCCGAAATTTATCAAATATTTCAATTTACCTCTCGCCATAGACCATAGAAATTTACGAAAGTGAAAATTGCATTCCGTCCAGGGATGTGTAATTACGCGTAACTGGAGTTTTTTGACGTAAAATACCTAGTAAATTACGTGCAGGCATAGCGGACCTGCAGAAATGGGCATAACCTCACTTTTTTGAAATTCTGGTATCAACATTCGTAAGAGTTTTTTTTAATGCCTATATTGTCAATTAAAAAATAATGATGTCACCTAAAGCGACACAGAAGCAAAAAACACTGCGGGCTTCCATACATTTCATCATGGATGTGTAGTTACGCGTAACGGGAAGTTTTTTACGTGCAATACCCAAAGGAGGTATTTGACGTAAAATACCTAGAATATGTAAAATGCATGTAGAAGGCCTCTGATTGGAGTTTTCAATTTCCCGCCTCAAAAGTGGCGCCCTCATATATAGAATAAGATGGAAGCAGGTAACTTACCTTAGAAAACCAAGAAAATTACGAGTATTTTACTCACCGATCCCTGATTCCGTCACAATGAGGTTCATGATGCAAAAATAATCGTAGGTGGCAGCACCGAGCCGAGTACTAGATCCTCTGTCGATGGGAGACAAAATCAGTATGGTCGTACTACGCGCGGATTGATTTGAACGATTTGAACGTAAACGTATGTGAGTGAATAGAAAAGTTTTTATGTAATTATAATCACTTAAAAATGTATAAATACGCTGGCTTGAAGGTTGCAGAGTTAAAAGAGCTTTTGAAAAAAATAAATGCAAAGATTAGTGGCAGAAAAAAAAGATCTGATTCAACGGTATAACCTATAAATAATTACTTGGCATAGTTAACTTTCTAATTGACAAAAAATGTTAATTCAGAGTGATCACTTAATTCCCTGCAAATGATATATGGGAGTGTTTAAATTTGCTTATTCTCCTGAAAAATTTCAAATATCTTTTAAAGCTTCTAACATTTTTGTTTGAAGTCTTTAAAAATCTTAATTCTGGTTCAATTTTTAAACATATTTTCCAGATTAAAATTATTTTTAAATCTTTTAAAATCTTAATATTACTTGAATTTACTCGAATTTTGTTATAACTTTCTTAGTCTTGTCAAATTGGAACATTTTACTTCAAAATCTTTTACACTCTTTCTCGAAATTGTAGGTAATCATTTTAAATGTTTAGAAATATTTTTTTATTTTCTCTCAAAATTAATTTATCAAAATAAATAATAATTTTAAATTTTCACATGAATCTTAAGATAATTATTTTTTTAATCTTTCCAGAACTTCTAAACCGTCTAATATTTGAAATTTTATCGAATTGAAAAAATATAATTTTCTAAATTCTGATATTAAAAAGAAATGCTTTAGAATCAATGTATAAATTCTTGAAAATAAACCAAGATTCTTACGATAAAATTTGGACAAATACCACAAAATGCTCCTATTGTAATTCCTGAAAACAAAATAAAAATTTGTTTCTCTAATGTAAGTTCCGACAAAGTTCCGCATAGGGCCAGATAAAATGCTATTTTCCATATGTCATCCATATTAAAATCCAGATAGAGTCGCTAGTTTTCCGTTTAATATTTTACGAACCGAAAGAGATCCAGATAGAGACGGAATAAAATCCAACCTGAGCTATTCGCACCTTTATCCTGTTTTGTATCTGACTCTATCGGATGCTATCCATAATTTTAAGCAGGGATACCACTTGCTCATGACAGATTAGTTTAACACTGTGTAACGGATTTCGTAGTTAAGCAGCAAATTCCGAACTCCGTAAATTTAAAGAATTAAAGGTAGGTGAAGCAACAGAAATTAAAAAGGGAAATTTTCATCATATAATATTATCTATTGAAACGGAATCAAGTAGCAGTTTGTCAGAAGCTCTAGATAATACTAAAAAATCAATTTATTTGCTAAGAGATTTACCAGAAAAACTAAGACTAAAATCGATTAGTATAGAAAAAACCTCCTAAATTTTACATATCGATTGGCAATAAATACAATCCATATTACAGGATGTATCTTCGTATTCTTGGATGAAAATAATTATTAATTATTAATTATAAAAAAGAATTATTCAATGCGCTAACAAAGAACAACAGCAATCTCTTATTGAAGAAGCACATTCCTCAGCTTTAGGCAGACACAAGGGATTAACGAAAACCTATAATAGAATTGGACGTGGATATTTTTTGGAAAATATCAAAACGGATATCCAAAAATATATCCGAGGATGCTTACAATGCCAATTAAAGAAATTGGTCCGTGTAAAACCCAAAAACCCCATGGTAATTACAGATACACCAGGTATTGCTTTCGAAAAAAAAAACAAGAGCAGGTGATGAATGCATTTTAACCATAGAAAATAATCTCGCGAAAGACTCTTTAGCCATAACTTTGCCTAATCAACAAGCTAGTACGATATCAGATATATTTTTTCATAAATTTATACGCATGTTTGTATCACCAAAAGGAGTTTTAACCGATCAGGGAACAAACTTTTTGAGTAACCTAATATAAATTTTAGCGAAACGTTTTCGAATCAGACAATTTAAGACAACAGCTTTTCATCCTCAATCAAATGGTTCTTTAGGAAGATCCCATCATGTTCTAGCCGAATACCTCAAACAATTTGTAAATAAAAATGCCAAATGGGTCGATTAGCTCAATCTAGCCACCTTCTCATATAATTCAAGCGTTCATGAAGGCATAAAATGTAACCCATTTGAACTAGTTTTCGGTCAACTAGGAGGACAACCTTCTAGCGAACTACCCCTCCCACACGAAAAGTTGGAAAGATACGGTGATTACTTGACAAATTTAATCACCAAACTTCATGATATACAATCAGTCGCAAGAAAAAACCTTATAGGTGTAAAAGAAAAATCTAACTCTTATTACGACCAAAAAATTAACCCAAAAGATTTCAAAGTCGGAGATAGTGTTTTTCCACTGAATACTGAAAAATAAAAAAGTCCTCCAAAATAGTTCATATAAACAGACTCAGACTCTCACATATGAAACCAATTGAATAAATTAGACTTTCATACAATAAACTAATTAAATAAATATTACTATTTTAGGATTACTATTTTACCGAAATGAATCATATATATATATATATGGTACAATCATGTGTTGCAGATTAGGTTAAGATGGCTAAATGTGAAACGAAATTCGAAGTTTAGACTTTCATTAATGATGTTTCAAATATTTCAGAACCTTTTGTTTCTAATTCACGTATTCTTCAAGTCGTAAAGATGTGCGTGAACGAATTTTTTTATTTAATTTGATTATTATTCAACCTAATTCGAAGTGTCGCTCTTCTACATTGAGTTAAAAATTAATTGTGCGTGCAACTGTATTTACGACAATGTTAATTGATAATTATTATTATTTACTTACAATGTTATCACAGAAACAGGAGAATTTTAGTTTCCTACACAGATACCTATATGGACCCTAATAAAAATTGACCCAAGGCTGTTGGACTCAAGCTTTAACCTGAAAATACAATCACCTTATTCTCTTTAATAAATACTAGAATTAAATATTTTTTAGATTACTACAAGAATAAATATAATAATAAAACTCTCCGAAAATTAAAACTGAACAAATTAACCCTCTGTTTACATACTTCTTCTTCCCACCTTCCGTTTACAGACAGGGTCTTTAAAGTCCGAGTCAGTTTTTGAAATGTTTTTGCCTTCCAAAAAAACTGGTAAGTTGCTCGGTTACTTCTGAAAGCATTTACTACATGGCCCAAATCTTCGAGCAATTTTAAAGATCCTTGGATTATCCAGAGGTACTTCGACTAATCACTGGTAAAAGAAAAATCGGAGATTATTAAACAAATGCTTCTTTTTTTATGTTCTTCATTAAGCACTGGTGCTTTTTAACTCATAACAATCTAAAATTCAGGTTTGTATATGACATTTTCCAAAGCCTTTGAATTATTTGATATTTCTTGTATATTTTATATTTGTATTAAAGTTAACTATACGCTTCAAAATGTTCAAATACTTTGTGCTTAGGTTATTAGGGTCGTCCAAGAATGGCTTTATTTTTTCTGAGAGGGTTCCCTAAAAATTATTTCTTTTGATTTCAAAAGACCTCTGAATTTAGACGGAATTGAAAAATATATCTTCAGGGTCTCAGAGCCCATTATTGAAAAAAAGGTTTATTTTATTTCAATTTCCACTGTTAACGGATTATTTTACTTTGACATACCTGCACAGAATTACTTTTAGGGATATATATCCTCCAGATTTTTGGCTGCATTTTAAAAACATATTTAGGGGCTGTACGAAAATGTGTCTGCGAGACCCCTAAGCATTTTTTTAAATATTTTGTCAAACATATGGGAGATTTTGATACCAAAATATATAATTCGTAGAGGACCTATTTAAGAAAAAAATCTTGACCTCACCTGCAACACATGATTGTACCCATTTGATGTGCATCACAATTCGATTCTAATTTTATCGCTCATGCGTGCATATGATGAAAAGATCAAAAAGCCAATTTGATCGTAGCTGTCATGGTCCGCTCGTTTTAAATGAGAGAAGGAATTTAGTAAATTGATTTATTGAAATAAAACATAATCAGACAGAATAATTATTAATCATTATTGACAATGAGGAATTAGATGTCAACTATCAAAAGTTAACATTGGAAATAGCTACGTACTCTTACACATATAATTAAAAAATAAGGTTAACAACCACCGCAGGGTCCCACTGGGAGCAACTGCCATCTAAAAAATGACACCGGCTGGAAAGTATACATATGTTTGTATATGTATGTGTATGTATTTTTCTGTGCATTTGTGTATGTATATGTCTCTCTTTTCAATTGCTGGTATTATGTTTTGAATATTTAATTTGCATAAGTATTTTTAATTAGACCTTGTATTCTTCCTATAAGCAATCCCTGATGAGGGGGCCAAAATTGGCCGCGAAACATCTTCGTTCCCTGGTAGTATAAAAAGGACGGTAGAAAGGAAAAAATGAGAGGGTGGATTTTGGTTGACATTTTCTCTTTTTCTCCCTCTTCTTTCATTTGGTTATTTTTGTTTCTAATGAGCCGAAAAGTGAGATAGTTTGGAATTCTGCTTTTTTAATTGTGAATCTTTTTCATGCTCCTTTTGCATAAAATTATTCATGATAAAATAGATTCCTTTTCGATCTTAATTTAAAAATTGAAGTTAAGTTATAGAGCGTACAAGTTTGCATAATTTCCATAACATGCACGATTAAACAAAAACATCCGCATTTCGAGATATGAGCTACGAAAGAAGCGTACGACGCGACGCGCGCGGTACCACTCACCCCCTACTCCCACGGTGAATATCTCGAAAAATATGGCCCACAAAGGAAACGTGAATACCATACTTTCTTATGCATATTCTATGTAAAAGTTGTCTGTGAAAATTCATTTTTCCCCGATGCACCCTTTTTGTAATAATCCTCAAAAACCATTTTTTGGGGGTGTTTCCCACGATTTAAGGGTGTTTTCACCCTTCACCCCAGGTCAAAATTATTTTTTATTACCTTCTTATGCCTTAAGGAATATGCATACTAAATATTAATCATTTATCATTATTTTTTTAAAAGTTTATAAATGTTAAAAATTGCTGGTCCGCAATTTTGAACTTCTTTTCCCTCAAATTCACAATCAAAAACCCCAATATATATACACAGTGTTTTTGTTGCTCGAGGACTTAATTTATCCAAGTTAGTCAAGCTTTTAATCGATTTTTGCAAACTTACAACAACAAAAAAACATGGATATTTAAATTAGCGCACAAGATTTTTTGTTTAACTTTTCATTACACACGTTCAGCTGTGCAATGCAAAACGTTCCATCAAAATCGATGGAAAGCCCCCGGGTTGAAAGGTTCGAAACTTAGTTGACTTATCTAGTTGCTCGAGTATTCGTGACCGGTCACGAAGATCAGACGATTGTGCTGAATCTTTATTTCGATATATCTACGCAAATAATAATTCAATAAGATTGAAAAAGGCGTCAAATGAAATGAGAGAAGTGATGTGTTACCGTGTAATCGTGAGATAATTTAGTGCTTAAGACTGTAAGAAAGGTGATGCAAAATATGGGCATGACTGATGCTTTATTAGTCAAAAATGTAGTTTATTTCATTTTAGAATAACATTATCATATTTATGGAGCAGCTTTTGCTATAAGATAACATCGAAATACACTGCATAATAATCATAAAGATTTGCAATAAGTATGTGATTATTTAGAGTTTTAGGGCCAATTCCACCAACCGTGATTAAATTTTAATCCTTGATTAACTTTATTTAATAAGTACATTGCGTTCCACTATTTTTTAAACCATGATTAAAGTAGTCTAATCGCTGTTTAACTTAATCGGCCATTTTTGGCCGGTTAGCGACTTAACTATCTGAAAATTAAATTTATAATTGTTGAAAACGATTCATTAAATAAATACGCAACTGTAAAAGCTTTGCACTTGAGCATGTGCTTTTTTCACTCCAACTATCATAATAGTACCTAATCATTGATATTGTGAGAAAAAAGTTAAGCGAAAGTGTAACATTTATTATTGTCAATAGCGAATAGTATAAACAAATGACAAAAAAAAGAACACGTCTTCGTAGAAAATTTTTTTTTTCTACTGTTTAAATGACTTTTTCCATGAAGAAATGTTAATTTGTCTTATTCGTTTATACTATATGTTATCAGCGGTAATAAGTGTTGAATTTTCGCGAAACTTCTTCCTTAAAATGTCAATCCTAAGGTACTATGATAACAGTTGGCGTAAAAAGCATTTATTCAAGTACACAACTTTTACAGTTGCGTATTTTTTTGATAAATTGTTTACAAAAATGGTGAGATTAATTATCAGCTTAAAATCTTGATTAAGTATTAATGTTAACTGGCTTTTATCATAATTTATTGAGAAAAAAAAATTCCATCAATAAACGTTCCTTTGGGGAACTTGTTTAATGTATTAGTTATAAACAATTTAATATATTCACTTTCAACCAATTTTGGTGGTTAAAAACAATTTTTCAAGCAGTTTCTTTTCAAAATTTACCGCTTAAGTATCGTTGACTGAATGGTGGTGCCACCACTCGGAAAATTTAGAAGCACATTTAGGCACATTTAGGCCACAGTACCCCGACTCACATGTATTTTTCTGGCCATATATTTGATATGCTAACAGAGCCATCTTCAGTTGTCCCACGAAAAAATTCGCCCCCTCTTGACCCGCAACCCTGCTCACGAAAATTTGAAACTGGCTCGAATTGTTTTCCTTCTTTTAAAAAATTTAAAAAAATTTTATATTGATGTTATACAGATTTATTAATAAAATAAGGTTCGCTTTTCACGAAGCAAAATTTCGGAGTTGAAAAAATTATTTCCAACCAATTACAACTCCTATCAATAAAATTTTTTTTATTTTTCATAATTTTGCCAACAAGAAATGGAGAGAAAAAGGTCATAATAATTTTATTCGAAAAAAAGTCGATGGGAGTTTTAATTGCTCGTGAATAATTTTTTTAACTTTTAAATTTCACGCCGTGAAAAGAGACCCTCATTTCTATTGATAAATCTTCATAACTTTAATATAACGATTCGAAGAATTGTTTAAAAGAAGGTAAAAAAACTTGAAGCACAGTTTTCAATTTTCGCGTCATGTTTTCACAAGAATAATTATTTTTAATGATAGTAACAGTTGTTAATTCTGAAATAAAACTATTTAGATACTTTAAAATTATTTCTGGTTTTGGTTTTTTTTTGTTGTAAATAAACGGGTAATTATTATTGATTGCATATTTATCATGAAGAGTTCTTCATACTTGATAGAGAAATCAAAAAGGAGACGGTATCATGCGCAAAATATATATAATCTCCACAAACAGAACTCAAAAAACAGAAGAAATGAGCAATTATAAGTAAGCTCAATGTGGTAAATGTGTTACACAAAATGTTTTACACAAAAAATTGGTTTTATCACGATTAATGAAGAATACATTCTAGAAAACTTTAAATGTGATTCCCGGTTAGAATTTGTATTCCCGGTTTGGAAATACTTTTAAATCTTCTTAAATACTTTAAAATATTTCAAATCCTCTGAAACTAATTAAATATTCCTTATACTCTCTCAAAATATTAATACATTATGAAGCTCTTGAAAATGCATTAGAATCTTTTGAAACCATAAAACAATTCAAATCCTATAGGTGACATTAAATTACTGTAACCAATGAAAAAATTCTTAGAATCTTTCAAAATACTGAAATCAAATGAAAAATCCTTGGACTCTCAAAGAAAACTCTAAAAGTTTTCTAATCGTCTAATTTTTTTGAAATTCCCTAATATATTCCTAATCTTTGAAAACTTCTACAAATTTTGGAAATGAATACGAAATTCCTTGAAATTCAAAATTCCCTTAAATATTTTAACCTCTAAAATCTTTTGAAATTCCTCGAAATTAGTGACATGTCTCTAAAATTCCTTGGACTCTTTTAAAATAAACTTCAAAATGTCTTCAAATTATTGAAACAAAAAAATTTCCTTTGAATCTGCTGAAATTCTCTAAAATATTTTCCTGAAATATATATTCAGTTGAAATGTTTTAAAATCACTCGATCTTTTTCGAATCCTCAGAAATCCAATTATATTACTGAAATCCAATTAAATTTCTGAAATCAATGTAAAATTCCTTATATTCTGTTAAATACCCTAAAACATTTCAAATCCTTCAAAATCTTTTGAAATTCATTGAAATTATTTAAATATCTTGAAAGGGCCTTACATTCTTCTCAAACACCCTATTTTATTTCCAATCCTTTTGAAATTGCTTCAAATTATTGAAATAAATACAAAATTCCTTCGAATCTTTGAAAATCCCTAAAACCTTTCAAGTTCTTTGAATTATTTAAAATCACTTAAAATTTTTCAAAGCTTTTGAAAATGACTCAAAATCTTCTAAAATCATCTGATATAAGTTAAGTCACTGAAACCAATTGAAAACTCCTTAGAATCTTCTAAAATACTCTACCAATTTTCAAACCCTTAAAATTTTTGTTTAATTCCTTAAAATGCTGTAAATGTTTTGAAAATGCCTTGCACTTTTTTTTAATTATCTGCAACTCTCCTAATCCTTCAAAATCCGTGGAAATTTTTGAAACAAATACCTACAAAATTCCCTGAAATATCTCCACTTCTTTAAAATCACTAACATTTTTAGAATTCTTGAAAATTTCTTGCAATCTTTCAAAATGTCCTAAAGATTTATTTTAAATATTTTAAAATCACTCAAATCTTTTTAAAGCTTTCGAAAATACCCTGTAATCTCTTAAGATACTCTAAAATATTTCAAATCCTTTTGAATCAATTGAATGACTAAAATCAGTTGAAAATTGCTTGATGAAAAAAATAATTGATAGTTCTGTCTATTAAGTTATAGTTTCTTCTTTTCTAGTTCGGGCCAAAATGGTAAAATGCTTTCCGTAACAACACTTTACGGAATATTAAAGATAGGACATTCAAAATTTGGTATTTTTCTAAAAAATGTATGTGCTTTTATTCATATAGGCATATTTTATCACGTGAAATTCAGCAGACCTAAGTTATTTCCCAAAAACTTAATGTACGATAAAACTTGCAACTTTGATCTAAAATGTACAAGACATGAGATATTTTACGGAAACTAAAGTTAAATTTTTTTCGACAGACAATATTGAGAAAAATAATGGTACTGAAGTATTAATTGCAAATCATATATATTTAAGAAATCCTGGAGAAATATTAAATCAAGACTTACGAAAACCTGAAGAATTATTTAATCAAGAAATATAAAATCATGAATAAATATTCAATAAAAAAATAAGATATCCTGAAGAAATTTTAAATCGAGAATTAAGAAATGATAAAGAACTATTAAATCGAAAAATACGATATCCCGAAGAAATTTTAAATCAAGAATCAAGAAATGATAAAGAACTATTAAATCAAGAAATACGATATTCGAAGAAATTTTAAATCAAGAATTAAGAAATGATAAAGAATTATTGTATCACGAATTACTAAATGAAGAAATAAGAAATCCAGAAGTAATATTAAAGCAAGAAGTGAGAAATATCGAAGAATTATTAAATCAAGAAATACGAAATTCTGAAGAATTATTGAATCAAATTATACGAAATCCTGAAGAATTATTAAAACAAGAAATGCGAAATCAAGAAGAAATATTAAATCAAGAAATGAAAAAACCAGAAGAATCAATCAATCAAGAAATACGAAATCGAGAAGATGTATTAAATAATGAAGAATTGAAGAGAGAAATTACTGAAACTAAAATAAATATTACGAAGAAAAATAAGAAAAACTCAAGACAATCATCAAAGAAGAAAAATTATGATCCTGCCTATGAGCATCTATTAAGCGATTTCAAAGAAAGCATTCAAAATCCAGACGTAAGAATATGAAAAGAAATGAGTTCAATAATTACAAATATTTCGAATAAATTGAATACTAACGAGAAAATAAATGAAATTATTCATTCAAATAAACAAGAAGAATCAAAATGGAATACTATGTTAACAAAAAGTAAATTAAGGAAAAAGAATCCAGAAATAGATGGAAATTATGAAAAAGAAAATCAAAGCATTGCTGAAAATTCTCATGAAGAAGAATCAAAAGAAGAATTTAAAATTACAAATTTGGAATTTCAAAAACGAGGTAGAACACGTAAGGCTATACTCGACTCACATAAAATAATCGCTACTAATGAAAAGAAAAAGAGTGGAAGCCTGCAAAACGAAAAAGATAATTTCGAGTCAGAATATTTAGAAATTAAAAAACGAGGTAGACCACGCAAGGTTATGCTCGAAAAACAAGATGTAATCCCTACTCCTCTAATTAAAAAGAGGTAGGCCTAGAAAAGAAAATATAAAAAATCCTGAAACAATGGAAGACTCAGATTCCAATCCCGAATATAAAGATTATTTAAAAGAAAGAGTTAAAACAAATAAAAGAAGAAATACTAATAAAGAATAAATACAAGAATCCAGTGAAGACGAAGATAAAAATTATTATTCCAGCACCAGTGCATCAGAAGAAGAAGATGAACAAGTAAATGAAGAAAAAGATCAAGAATAAGGGTATGAAAAAGAAAATAATGAAGACGAAGAATATGATAATAAAGACAATTTTGATGAAGATAATTATGATGAAGAAAACTGTGATTTTGAATATGACAATGAAAATTATTTAAATGATAAATTTAATGACGAAAATAATAATAATGATAATCTAAATAATGATAACGATAATAAAATCAATGATACTGACAAAGAACACGATGCTGATAATAAAAGTGGAAATTTGGGGGTGGAAGGAGTACAAAAAGGTAGAAAACATGCAAGAGAGATTTCTGAGATGGGTTATGGGAGTCAGCTGGAACTGCCCAGGTTATATGTGAAGAGAAGAAACAGGGAGAGAGAAATTTGTGATGAGGCAGAGGAAAAAGGTATGGAATTTCGAAGAGAAACTTAAGATTGGTAAGGGTACCAAAGTTGCACAAGTATGCCTGCAGGAAATATTAAATAGAGACAGGAGAGGTAATACGGGACATTCAACCCAACGGACGCTGTTATATAACTGTGATGTAACAGTTCTAGAACACAAAAGAACATATTCTGTAAGAGGATTAGAACATACTTAGACCATGGTCTAAGTAATGTCGTTCCCAAATGGACGTAGCAGTTCTGTCAGAGATCTGTAACAATTCTGGAACTGCGTTATATGTAACAAAAATATTTTTAGAACAATTTAGGAACAGGGTTAAAGAGTAAACATGTTCTATAATAGTGCCGTAACACATGTGTAACAGTGTTACGATGTAAATTTGTTTTGTAATCGATCCGTAACAATTCCATGATGGTGTTACAACGTTTTTTCATTTATTGTAACAATTCCGTAACAGTGTTACAACGGTATGTGACAAAAAAATGTTTTCTATATCATTGCTGCACTTAGTTTATATTTTAAATAATCCGATTTCACGCACGTTCCCGTACACATATAATCGCATGCTTAAAACCGTTGAAAAATCGCACTCGCTCGAGATTCGAACCCTATCTAAACTACCTAACCCGTATGTACCTAGCCGATGCCTTGGCCAATTGTGCTATGGAACCGCTTGAACGTTCGTGGTGCGAAGGGTATAACCGGTAAGCAATAAAAAAATGCCCCTAAAGGGAATCCAATGTTGAGTCAGCCATTTGAAAGCATACAATCAAAAAAAATTTGTTTGAAAATTTCAAACCGTTAGCCACTATATTGGATGAGTTAGAGGGGGTAACGTACATTTTAGTTTTTAGTTTTTTTTCTCTGTTTCCATCGTTAGAAAAAATCTGGAAATATTCACAATACTTCTTTCGGTCATAATCAACGTGCATGATTGTTTCGAAAAAATTTTGGCGGGAAATTCAAACTCAGAGAAAATTTCAAAATTTTTTTTGTATTTTTTCGAGTGATGAAACTCAAGTACTATCTTCGTTTTTTACCATAGAATAGTCATCCAAACAGCTATTATTGTAAATCTCTTCAGATTTTTATATTTAGGGGATCTCAGTGTAAAAAATTAAAAACGGTAATTTTCACATATTCCAACTCCTAAGGTTATTGATACCTGAATATGTGCATTCATACATTATTAGATACATTATATTTATATATATATATATACATAATGTATATATACATTGGAACAGAAAAGATAAAGTGATTATACGTGGTACTATTATTTTTGAAATTTTTTGGAAGTTTTATTTGTATATCTGATTTAGTTTCATATTGACTGAAAACTTAATCCTCGTCACTGTCCTCTTTTATCACAGTCACACATTTTGTTTTTGAGAATAAACTCCTCCAAATTTCTGCCGGTTTGATGATTCTCGACAAATATCGACCATAAGCTAAATAGTATACTACCGTCGGAAATTGTCAGTACGATCAGTGAAAGGGGTTACTTATTACGCAATCCATAATTGGGTTCAAGAGGCTAAAGGTAGGGAGTTGAATCTGTAAGGAGAAATATAGTATTTAAGAGTAGGGATTAGGACCAATGTCTAATGAAAGAATGTATGGATGCGTGGGGGGAGCTGAGGACCGCTGCGACGGCATCGAAGCTCCCGACGACGAGGTACACGATCAGAAGAATCTGGTACACGGCCGCGGCTCGTTCGTTGTCTTAACAATTATACTTAACATTTTTATACAATTAAATTCTGAAAAACCAGATCAATAAAATATTTGTTGTTTACTTAATTTCAAAATCAGCAGTCTGTTATTTCAAAAGAACCTTTGAACTCAACCAATTATTTTAATTCGAGAAGATTTTCAGACGGAGATTTCATCGCTGTAGTTGGGTTTCTAAACCCTTAATTGTGGAAACGGACTCGCCATCGATGCAGATTTAATATAAATTTCAAACTTTTTAAAGAATTATTTTAAACCAGATTTTAAATATTTGAACTTTTTCGCGCGTAAACTGAGTTCCGCTCGTTACACGCAGTGGGCACACAGCGTAACCTGTCGCGAGCAAGCAGACTTCCCACTCCCTTTCCCGTGCAGCATTATCGATCTAATATGTGTTGTAATTCCTTCGGTTTGATTCAAAACTCAAGTGATATATCGTACGCATACCTTTTAGAGCATGATTTGTACGGGGAAACACACAGAGAGTTGACTGAATAAATGTTTGTACCATTTTATGTGAAAATTGAGTCAATTTTATTTGAAAATATTAATCGACTGCTACTTGTTTCAATAGTTCAAATTTAGAAATAGTGAATAAGAATCTTCCACTGACAGAATTAAAGGTTATATACCTCCTTGGATGAGGAAAATTGAATAGACGAATACCCACAAATAAATAAAAGAAACACCTAATAACGGGACGGCAATTTGGAGCCTCCGCAACATTGAACATTAAATTGAGAGGTCAATAATAATAACTATTAACCAGGTTAGGTAGCAACAATCTTGTTGCCGTTATTTGTAAATTTAGCCTCTGTTTGAACTTTTGTTTTAGTCCTCAGTAATTGTCATTTGACAAACAATTGTAACCTAGTGAAAGCTTCCTTTCTGTAATAAAATCTAAAAACTTTCAATTCTGAAGTCATTTAGTTTAAAGATTAATTATTATTAGAAAATAGCTTCCTCGATACGGCGCTGAATGAGAGCGGTGTGCGCATGAGCTATGGATGCGGCTCGTTACCGATAGAATGTAATGGCATGATGGTTGTTATATTGCGTCCTCGCTCTTCTACATTACACTGTAGTATCCCATCCATCCGCTAGGTAGCAAACGTATTCAGAGTTAAAAAAAAACACAGTGGGGCCTTCTATATCCTCACGAAAATTGGAAAACTAAACGACGAAGTACGAGAATTGTGTGAGGAGAAAGTGGAGGATGAAAAGTCTGAAAGTAGCTCTGTGCAGTCAGAGTCGGAAAATGATCAAAAGTCTCCCTCGCATTCAGGAGAGGATGAACTCTTTGAAGATTCAACAAAAGATGAGAGCCAGGATCTCTCTAAGGATCTACCTGAGGAAAAAGAAACAGTGGACACAGAATGGCTAAATATTGTAAGTGTTGAGACAGGTTTCATTTAATTGTTTTCGGGCCTCATGGTCATAAACTAGCATTAACCTACTTCGACGATATATTGATTCATGCGCGATCGTGGAAAGAACTTCTCGAAAAATTAGAAAAGGTTATGATTTTGTTAACTGATGCAGGATTAACCCTTAATTTGACGAAATGTAAATTCGGTCTGGAACAAGTAAAATATCTGGGATTTGAATTCGGAAAAGAGGGTATAAGTCCGGAAGTCGAACGCTCCGTGCTATTTTGGATTACCCAAGACCTGACGATGTACATAAGGCGCGAAGGTTTCAAGGGTTGACAAGCTTTTTCCGTAGATTTGTCCCAAATTTCGCAAGCATAATGGCACCAATTACAGAATTACTTAAGGAA
The DNA here is from genome assembly GCA_011634705.1 of Andricus grossulariae. Taxonomy (NCBI): domain Eukaryota; kingdom Metazoa; phylum Arthropoda; class Insecta; order Hymenoptera; family Cynipidae; genus Andricus; species Andricus grossulariae. The sequence goes on along the minus strand of JAABKJ010075445.1, from coordinate 160,713,938 downwards.
AGCATAGAATTTGCTTGGGGAGAACGTCAGGAAAAAGCTTTCCAACTTTCCAACTGATCTGCTGGACTCGGAGCGATGTTACTTCAGGAAGGTGACGATAAGCAATTACATTTGATATACGCGCTTAGTAAGCGAACGTCTGATGTAGAGAAAAACTACCATTCGAGTAAACTTGAACTCACGGCCATTGCATGGGCCATGGAGAGATTAAGACCATTTTTGATAAGTATCCATTTCGACGTAATAACCGACTGCCAAGCCTTAGTATAACTGAACTCCCTGAAAACGAAAAATCCTCTAATCGTTCGTTGGCTTAATTTGATAGCAGATTTTGATTATAATATTAAACACCGCAAGGGCGAGCGTGGGTGCGCTTTCGCGTGCTCCAATCGAAGAGGCAAATGAGAAGCCTGAAGTTGGGACTACGTTTAATGTAGCGATCAGAGAAGACGAAATTCTCATGTACCAGCGTAATGACGAGACCTTAGCGCGATATATTAATATTTTAGAAAAAGCGGATTCTGAACGAACGCGACGAGAGAAGGGAGAGATCAGAGATTATTCACTACGAAATGGTTTGCTGTACAAAACCATTAACGAGAAAGAATTGTATGTTGCTCCAAGAGCTATGCGCAAGGCCCTTTTTATAAAAAATCATGATCTTTCCAGTCATTTTAGCTAAGAAAATCTGTGGCGCGTATTTCAGAGTATTATTACTTTCCAAAGATGCGGAATTACGTAAAACGGCATATAGATTTCTGTGTTGAATGTCTGTTCGAAAAAAGAAAGCGAGGCAAACAAGCTGGGGCACTCCACCCTATTCCACCCGGCAAACGGCCGTTCGAAACCGTCAATATCGACCATCTTGGTCCATTTGTCACATCGGTGGAAGGTAACAAGTACATTTTAGCGGCAATTTGTAATTTTACTAAGTTTGTCTAACTATACGCAGTACGCGATGTCAAAGCAAACCCAACTGTTCGAAAACTAAAAGAGTTCGTCGAACGCTTTGGAGCGCCGAAACGTTTTATGAGTTACCGAGAACGTGGGATTTTTCGGCCCCCACCACTTTCCCATCTGGGAGAATACATGTAAGCATAGCGTCGGTGAGTCGGCCAGCCTCGTGTAAACCCGAAAACGCACGAGGCACGAGCAAGAAGCCGAGCTCGCTCGAGGCCCGACCCCGAATTCACGATTCGCTTTCGGTGGCTATTAGAAGGTTTGAGTTGATTTCGGCTTGCAAAAATTGACACCTTGAAGAAAGACTTCAAAACATGTAATGAAGTTCGTAACCTTAAAGCCATACCCGCGTGCCAAAAATATGCCACGGCACTTGCGAGATGGATGCAGAAAGCTTTCATTCTTTTGGTCGCTTCGTGTCCTCAAAACACACGAGAGTTTCGCCAGCCTGTCGTTGTGATTTCTTCGTGTCCTGTGGCCATCCATCTCACGGTTGTGAGACGTGGCCATAAATGGGATTTACTGCTGTCCTACTGGGAGCCGATGTCACTTTTTAGATGACAGTTGCTTCCAGTGGGACCCTCCGGTGGTTGTTAACCTTTAGTGTTTAATTATATATATGTTAGACTGTTCACGATGAAGATGCCGTGAAAACATATCGGTAAAATTTAAAAAAAAATCAAGTCGAGTTTAGACCAGATGATGTCACGAATGATGCACATGCGTATCCAGATTCCTGGACAAAAAGGGCAAACACATTCGACTAACATCAAAACTCTTACTGTCTGATACAAAGTAGGAGAGATCAAATTATCTTTTACCAGTGTAACCACACATGCTTGCTATAGGGTGGTACATATTATATAATATTATCAGGGTGGCCGCAAAACTTCTTTCTGAAAATTCCCTGACCAAAATTCTAATCTTATAGCATTTTCAATATAGAATCTTCTACGAATGGAATAAAGCTAATTTATATTTGAATGTATAAACTTTTAATTCATTATTCTCAGGGATGCCACATCCTAATTTACTTGAAACAAGTGAAAAAATGACCCAAACGTAAAAAGTCAAAAAAAGTCAGTAATTTCTAATCCAAAAAGTGACTTTTGTCCATTTATTAATGAAACTAAGGGGCCGTTCAAAATAGTTATTTGTGATGCAAGTGCGCAAATTAGGTGATTGTGTGCGAGTGTGAATTTTGCAGCATAACTCGGATGCTCGAAGCATGAGTCGGTGGTAAGCGCACGAGCGAAGCGATTGCGAAAACATATACGAGCGCTTCGAGACTCAGGCGGATGATACAATCACACGAGTTAGCAATCACCTATAAGCACGTTATTTTTTGCAACGCTCGTGCGAAAAAGTTGTGTTGGGAGGAGTTAACGAAAAATACTAATTTTATATTGCATAGAGTGGACTTAAGACTCCTCCCCCCACCTACCATCTGCTGCCCCAAAACGAAAAAATTAGTCAAAGTAGGCGCCGAGTACTTTCGAGGAAGGGTTTCGAAGCCTATTAAGACGTTAATTTTAATCTTCAGGTTGTTGGTTAAATCCGACTTGGGCATTTTTTTATAGGTACAGCACTGACTCAATATATATTTTTGCCCACGTATTTGAAAACGAAAGAAAGAAAACTTGTAAAATATCCGGGGTTTTGCGAGATCCTCGGATCAGTAAAATTTAGAGGAATAAAGCCTCTTTCTGAGGCAATCATTATTTCCACGGAAATTATAAATTTTTCGAAAGGGAGAAATCTTTGGATAGCAGAAGACAGCATTTGAACGGCGAGAACAGTTCACAAATTTATTTTTTTACTCACAATTCTGACATCACAGAAGTATTTTCAGGCGTTCTCATACCTCTGAAGACCCACAACTTCATGATGATGAACTTCAATTATATATATATAATTAAAAACTAAAGGTTAACAACCACCGCAGGGTCCCACTGGGAGCAACTGTCATCTAAAATTTTAACTTTTATTTTTAAATATGGGTGAACAAATTTTGATCTTAGGACTGAGTTGATCAGCTGGTATACTCGTTATATGGCCTTAAGCCGCTTAGGATATTTCCAAGAATTTATAACTATCGGTCGCCTAAGATTCTGAATCAATACCATGGGATTAGTAATTCCTTAGCATGCCGCACGTAAAGCTCTCATCGCAAAATAAATTTTATAGCGATCGCACTACTTGGTCGCGTTCTTAAAGTTCTACAGAAAGAGTTTTAAATCCTTTTGAATGATAAAACGCAATATTTCGTTGTTTTTATGTGGAAATAACCTAATTGAATATTGGGATCTCAGATTGAAAAAATCCTTTATAATTATTATAACTTGTTCCTCGTATCTTCTTTCATCTATATACAAGGCTTCTATCGGGGTTTTGAGCCGATATACCGACTTTTTGGCCCGAAAGTGTACGCAAAAATGGTTGGATCCTTAATTTTGCAAAACAGTGTTTTATAAAAGTCTTGATGGAGGCTAAACAAGATGGTAGTGTCAATTAATTCCCAAAAGTTTGTCCATTGCTTTGCAAGAAGCTACGAAGGACATTAGTTCAAAACAAACTTCATCTATAGATGGAGCTCGTTTTGCACTATACATAGTTTCGCCCTATACATAGATCTCGGAATCGAGAAGGGCATCAGTATCTTTCAAGATTTTTCGGAAAGCGTTGTCTTAAAAAATTTCCCCTCGGTAATTTTTAGGAGTGACATTCAATTTTTTGGCTGAATTAATGCCTTCTCTCTTTTCACGAGAGGAACTAAATCATTCTTAATAAATGGTTTTCAAATCCTTGGAGAATATGCAGTTCTGGAACCATCTCAATAACGAGCACAAGATCTATTTCCTTTATGAGAGGGTAGATTCAATGTTCTATGGCAAATTTATATCTAAATAATTTGGCATGGCTGGCAATGGTCTTTTGGAATCCCCAACATCATTTTCAAAAAGAGTTTTATGGCAAGTTCCACAAATCCCTAGAGGGATTCTTGGATCAGGAGTTCGAAAGTTTTCATTCATAAAACTTCTAACAAGATTGTCGTATTTTTTTGTCATGAAAAATTCACAAGGATTTCTTCCACAGGCAAGCTTTTTACCGCATGGTGCAAAAACTTTAATCATATTCTCTTCCTACCCACTTTTATAACCCATATTGAAATAATCAACATATACCTAAAAAAAAGCAACTGAAAAATAAACACTACCTACGCGAGAAGCGATACGAGGACAAAGTCCGTATAGAATATTCCGAAAAATATTCAATGAGTTCAGATAAAATTTTGGAACGTCCTACGGAACGCCTGTGATGTTGATTTTCACTTGCGGGTAATGACTCATACAGCCGACAGCTAGCGGTGTTAAACGACAATTGAGTCCAGATTTATCATATCAACTGTTTGCGTACATGATTCTGCTGCAATCGATTGTACTGAGATTACAACTAAATACTGATTCGCTGGTCCGATTAAAATTTTACTGATGTCATTTTACAGTTTGTTGCATATTTTTATAATATACATACATATATATAATTGAAAACTAAAGGTTAACAACCACCGCAGGGTCCCATTGGGAGCAACTGTCATCTAAAAAATGACATCGGCTCCCAGTAAGTCTCTATATTCTTTAGAGTATGTATACAAAAAATTAGACAAAATGGCTTCACCGTTTGGCCTGAATCCAAGAGGGAAATTTACACTCGATTTCCAGGGCCCTTAATTGTAATAGGTCCTGACGTCGCTTGATTCGAGCAGCTCCTTCAAGTTGTTCAATTTTTATTTTACATTTCTGACACCCATATTTTTCGTTATATTGCTTCATGTTTCGGAACAAAGCTTTTGTCGGTAAATCACAAGTTCCACAAATTATAATACCTCGTATTTTCAACGGACTTAAAAACCCGTTCACTTGAAAATTAACACCGTGGCACAATTTTTCTGGTGAACTTCGAAAAAAACTGAAGAAAAGATTTGGAGCAGGTTTCACAGGATATGTAAATGAAATACTGTTAATGTCTGATAAAATATTATTAATGCTACTTAGTTCTTTGTATATTTGACCGTCATAAATGTCCTCTAAATTCGCATTGGTTTGTTTTTACGTGTAAATCAATAGTACAATTTCGTAAAAAATCCAGGTCTTTTGAAGAGTATTTGAATTTGCACCAATATAGGTATTTCTATCAGATAGCTGATACCTTTGAACTTTTTGCATTTTGTACATACAGAACGATGATTTGTTAGCTTTTTCAAACATATCGAATAACAGACATATTGAATAAGTGGTGCTCCAATGTTTTGAAAAAACTTTTTAAAAAGGTATAGGGTTTGTTTTGCACTTTGGTTGAATAAAATGTTACGATATTGCTTGTAATACATCTGCTAAACAAGATCCTCTCAAATTATGTCCCAAGAGAAGACTCAAAATTATCACCATACTCTGACCTGCTGTCGGTGGTGATCCTTAATACAAAAGTTTATTGCTTTCTTCTTCCACAGTTTCATAATTGCAATCCTCGTTTTCATCTTCATCGGAGTCACTGCTGTCTTCCCCTCCTTCGGAATTCATGTCTTCATTACAATCTCTATAATCTTTATCATTGTTATCATCTTCGTCACTAATTACACTCGAGTAATCACGATCCTTTTTCTCACTACTTTAATAGAAGAAGTTTCCATTATTGCTATCGCCATCTCTACAATTGCAGTTGACGTTTTCGAGTTCTGTATCTTCAATTTCCTTTTCTAAAGTAAATCATATGTATTGAGTTTAGTCGAATAAATCGTCAGTCCAATTAAAACAATTAACATATTTGAAAATAATTGTATTCAATTTAAATTTCAGTTACTATAAATTAAAGCACTTTCAAAACATATTCGTATAAATTCAAGTGACAATTCTTTAATGATAATAAATATTACAATATCTATATATAAATGTCATATTTTGGTATCTGAAATATAAATATCACACAGTACGCATTCACATATAACTTAAATTAAATCACTCGTTTAAACAAAAGTGTATTCCGTCCATTGAAGAGTAATTTCATTAATTTTAAAGAAGAACCATGTGCAAATGCTCAAGATAAAAATTTGTGAAATCATTATTTTTTTCAAATTTGCATTTCAAACTTTATTGTGGTGCCGTTACGTTGACGACACTTTTGTCATCTGGAGACATGAAATAGATGAACTACACAAGTTCTTCGATTTCATCAATCAATTACACCCTAATATCAAGTTCACCATGGAAATTGAACATTCTTTGTTAAGAAGATGTCGAGGATATCAGGAAGATGTTTAGAAGAGCCAGGGAAGTGGGTGGGTTCTGAGGGGGTCTCAATGGTTAGATAATGTCGGGTTGAGAATGCACGCATGAAACACACACCTGTTAGTACTAGGAGCGCGGATGGTGGAGAAAGACCTATCGCTTATTGCACTAAAGTTTGTTAAATTTTATCAGATGTATCGATAATTTTCTCGAAAACCATCACTTGTATGAAAAAATGCTCAGAACAAAAAATATGTATCTTGATAAGGTTCACACATTTTGTTTAAAAAATTTTGCGAAAATTTGCATATTGACTAATCTAAACGCAAAAAACCTTGATTTTTAAGGGGCTCTTTCCATGATAATCGATGTACTACTAATTTTCGCGAAAACTATTACTTGTAGATAAAAATGTTACAGACAAAATATGTGTAACTAGATTAGATGTACAACTTTTGTTTTCAATATTTGATAATATTGTGCGTATTGCTTTAAATAAACGCAAAAAACGTAACCGAATGCATTTCCGTAACCTTCTTCGTCTTTTTCTTCTTTTTACAACGCAAACCTTTTTTTTCTCAAAGAATAATGGTTTCAGGCGAAAAGTATATTCTACAAAAAAGATGTATTTTTATACCAGCTAAAACTTTTTTTCAAAATATTTTTCGGTATTCTGCGTATTTACTGAGATAAACGCAAAAAACATGATTTTTATGGCGTTTTTTATGGTTTCCACCATGAAAATCGCTTTGTCGCCAATTTTCACTATCATATTCGTAATCAGCGCGTCAAAATACATAAGTATTCGAAGTTTCAATAAAATCGAAAAATTCAGCTATTCGGAACTTTATTCCAAAAAACGACTTAAATATTTCGCGGAATATTGAGTATTGTAGTATGACGTCACGATCATGAAAGGATAAGTGGAAATGTCAGGAAGGTTAGCATAATTGGTACATCTTTACATGGGAATGCATACGCCTTTTTTAGAAAATATTCTAAACGTAAAAGTAGGGGAAACCGCACCCTACAGTAGATATGAAAGAAATCAACAACATTTAGTTGAATCAGTTTCCAAAAATGAAGGAAAATATTCTTTTTGAAATAAAGCTTACGTATATTCAATTTAATATTCTTATAGAAAAAAATATCACGAAATTAGTCAATTAGCTGCAATAAACATTTCAATTAGACCTGGTCAAGGGTACGATTTTGATACCTCTATCCCTCAATAGATAATTGTTTCTAATATTGCTCCTGGACATGCCAGAATACTCCATTTTTGATCATTATAATTAATCATTAGTATACTTACAATTAAAATCAGTTTACATTGTAGATAGAACTATGATTATTTTACAAAAATCACAAAAGGTTAAATTTTGAAACTTTCTTTATGTCTGATATGCCATGAGATTGTTATGATTGGTACGAGATGTTTAATCTTACCATTTAACCTTACTTGTGATGACTGAAAAGTGCAGGATTTTTACATACCTTAATCCTAGAAATGATATCTTTCCCGAAAGACTCTTTGACACAACCCCCCAGAACATCTGGGCCAAGGGCATTTGAAGGTCAAATGGACAGAAAAGTCATTTATGTGAAGATAACTACTATAATTTATGTTTTTTGGGTCCTTGTGCTGGTACGACCACAACGGAACTCAGTAAACCACTTCTTAACCATTCAAATTGATGGTGCAGAGTTCCTATAATATTTATCAAGCTTTTCCTTGGTTTCAGTGATGGTTTTTTACGCAAAAACTTATGCTTAATCAGCACACGAAATTCACGTTTTTCCATTTCCGTTAACATTCACGAGGTTCTCTCGTTTCAATAGCTATCAAACAGAAAATGAATGACCCTGCTTGCTCAAAATTTAACAGTAGTCCATTCATAGATGGCGTTGACGAGATCAGTTGTACATTTAAAGTTACTGCGCAAAAAAATTCAAAAAGTCACTGACTTATCAAACAGCCCTCGTATTTTGACGTTATGAGAAGATCGTCATTGAAAACAATTGTAGAAAGTGTATGGTGTGATGTACAATCAGTGGATGTAAAAAGTAGAGAATCATATAAGCATAAGAACAATACTCTTCCTCCTTCTTCCTTCACTTAATACATACTCTTTCTCCTTCACCTCGTATTTCCATGTATAAACTCTGCTTTCAGAAAAAAACAATCAATTAATCGATGAAGTTACAAACGTAGCAACAAAATGACGTTCACAGGTCCCAATTTTCTCAAAACTTATTCACGACTTAATAATTTGAAAAGATATGAGAAATACTTTTGCATAGCAAAGAATATTATGTATGAAGAGAACTCCATTGATCAAAATGCAAATATACCAGAGGCTACAGGATTAATTATGCAAGACAGCAGTAAACAGGCTGATGAAGCTAGTAAAGCAATTCGACGGGAGCATGCCATTTTTAAACGTGATAATATGAATATTACATACATCAAGCTGTTCAGGAAACATGTAAGCTGTGATACTTGCCATTAAAGAAAGTGGTACGCATTCCTCAGAATATTAAACATGAAATAGACCCATATATGTTAAGAAGCAGAAGGTAGTAGAAGAAGAATTTAGTGAAAAGGCCAGTTTTTCATCCGTGACTGTCAGCTGTAAAGATGATGCTGATGATGATGAAGGAGAAGACAAGAAGGGCGAAGATGATAGTGCTGCAGGTGATAATGATGCTGAAGATAAGAATTGTGATTCTGAAAGTGATTTTTCCTGTGTATATGAGGTAGAAGCAAAAGAAACAGCAAAAAATGTTAAAATACTGGGACGATCCAAACGTATTGAGAGATCGATTGCGGTTACTTTTACAATCACAAGCAGCTGAAAATGGAAGTAATGCACAACCGATCATTTCAATCATTAATGAAATAAAAGATGCTGGAATTATTGAATAATATGTTTAACACATGATGCTAATGCTTTAACAGTTAGTTTGATCTTTTTCAACTGTTAAATAAACATTTGTTATATTTGATCAAATATTTCCAGTAATTTATTTTAAAACACTTATAAAATAGAACCAATACCATTCTAAGTAAGCAATAAGCTTGTCGCTTATTCATTATTATATATGTAGTTCTTTATATATATATATATATATATGTCCTGTCACGGTCGCCATTCGGTTTTTGTTTCTATTCCTTTGAAATAGAACTGAAGGGCCTATGACAAAGCCAACGAACGCGTCCTCGGGTTGCGGATAGATGGTCCCTGTACCAAGGGTTTCTGCTGAATATGGTTACAATAATTAATAATTTGTTTTTTATTCAATAATTATGAATTGAAATCGAAACGCGCCACATTACCAAACAAGGTAGGACAACTTGGCGCAGATACACTTTTTGGAAGACACATTAATTAACTGTTTTAATGAACTTTAATTGAATTATCTCCATTCATAGAGCATTGGTAAGATATTGGCCTAAACCAATTATATTTTATTACAATATTTTACTTTATATCTGAATTCTAATGGTGTATTTTCCTTTATGTGCGCCGCATTCGCGGCCGCTCCCCTATGGTCTGAATATTAATATTTTTAAAGTGTAGAATGTATTTCCTCAGTCATGTCTCATTCCTTTGTCGATTGCCGACCTGTCTGTTTCACGAAATACAATCAATCGTCCAAAATTGAGGTTAGAGTACCCGATCTGATACAACAACCTGAAGTTTTGGATACTTCATTTCGTGACACTGAAAGGTCGTAAGTCAACAGAAGAATGGAACATGACTGAGAAAATGCATTGTACACTTGAGAAATATTACTATTCGTAGATTTATGACTTACTTTCACGTTTAGAATATTTTCTCGAAAAAGTTGTCTGCATTACCATGACGTCATGCTAAAATCCTCAATTCAAACCAACGTAACGAGGGCTTCCCGCTCTTCGGAATTCTTTTTTTAATTGGCTAGCCACTGACGCGGGCGAGACCGTACAGCCCATACAGGGATCGGTGTGGGAGGTGACGGAACTGCGCAACTTAAAATAAGCGTGTATAGGGGATTTCGAATAGGTGAACTTTCGAATTGGCGATTGTTAGAATAGGTGGAACTTCACTGTATTTATATTTTTATTTTATTTCAACTCTTTTTATCTACACCATATACAGTTAAAAGTTTGTGATAAGGACAATTGCGGGATTTCAACGGGAGCGGGTGCCATTCAACAAAGTTGCACCCGCTTCCGGTGAAATCTCGGTAACGTTTTAGCTATAACCACGTCTCACGATCGTAACATAGATAGTTACAGTCTGCGATCGAATCAGTACGATGACCCGGCAAAAGTCTTGTGCTGCTTGAGGGCACGCAGCGAGTGTCTCGTCCTTTTTTTGACACACAGAGATGCTTTTCAGGCTATTAATCAGTGAAACCTTGGCACCTGTAAGAGCGCCGATGATCAAGACGATTTGCTTGACAGAATATTCCGGGTATAACTGTCGCAATTCCCTAATAAGGTCTTTAAACCTCTCTTTCTTTTCATTTTCCTTGGCCGTGATGTTCCTGTCGGCTTGTGCCGACAATTTGATAACGAACATGGTTCGTTTCTCGAATTCAAGGAGATATATATCAGGCCTCGAATGTGCGACAGAAACAGTTGTCGACAATATTAAGTTCCAGCAGTATATATATACGGTACTTCTCATTTTCGTCCGTTGACTCTATTTCCTTAGGAGCGTTTGACGGAGCGGTATCAGGGTTAATGCTTTAAGAGTAAAAGAAATTTTAATAAAGCACTCTTAGTGCTACAGTGTGCCTTTGGATGTACGTCGTTCCCGCATGAGCCGAGTGTCTCAGCAGCCTCCTCCGCTGCTTTGTACAGGAACGCCCCTTTGACCACTTCTTCGTGTTTCCTGACCATTTGAAGAAAAGGGTCTTGTCCATTTGCGACTATATGTGCTGTACCGGTGGGCATTCCTCCTCAGGTGTTATGAGGGCACTGCACAGCTCCTTGAAGCTATTTATATTCTTTGAGTTTTCTTTCAGTGGATGCTGCACTTCGTAGACTTCTCTCCAAAATACCTCGACCTTATACGGTGTGGGCAGGTGGACGACAGAAACTGAAGGAGTGTCTTGGAAGAGTTGAGATGGGTCAGACAAAGATTGTTGCTTTTCTCTGACCCACCTCTCTCTCCGCTCTAGACTTCTCCTAGCGTTAGATAGTACTCGTATTCTGTCAATAGTATGCTGCCTGATGGTCAGTACCTTCGACTTGTTGAGTGAGTGAAGATTCAGTGTGGCCTCTCTTTCTCTGTTGCCGGCTTGTTCTGGCTGCGGTTGTGTATGCTCTCCGCTTGTATAACCCGTTTTCCGGAGTTCCTCGGAACGGTTTCACAGACGTTTATGCGAAAAATGCGAGAGCTCTGGATGTTTTTTGCACCACAGAGCATGCTGTCGAGCCATGTATCCTTTTCGTTCAGGGGCCATATTGGTATCATAGCACTCCAGCAGGTCGTCCTTGAGTCGATCCGTCCACTTAAATGTAATGAGATTCTGCCGTTCCATCGCATTGACTCCGTCTTGATTGGCTCCCCCAACTCTAGGATAGTCAGCGTTGTTGTCCGACCCATTGTCGGGAGCCCTGCGCATTAGATTGTTTTGAACCGCACTCACTACAAATATGTTTGGTGTTATCATTGCTGTTCCCACGAGCAGCTAGGGCAAGGGATATCTTCATCCTTGTAGAGCCCCGCATGCAAGGATAAGGCTGCATAGTCTGAGGTTATTCCTTCGGGACCATCCCTGGACAGCCGTCCGCGACTGCTTATTAATTATTGTAATCATATTCAGTATATATATCCTTATATCCTTGCCTTATCCTTGCATGCGGGGCTCTACAAGGATGAACATATCCCTTGCCCTAGCTGCTCGTGGGAACAACAATGATAACACCAAACATAGTTGTAGAAAGTGCGGTTCAAAACAATCGAACGCACAGGGCTCCCGACAATGGGTCGGACAACAATGCCGACTATCCCAGAGTTGGGGAAGCCAATCAAGACGAAGTCAATGTGATTCACCAGCAAAATCTCGATACTTTTAAGTGGACGAATCGACACAGGTACGACCTGCTGGGGTGCTATGATACTCGTATGGCCCCTGAACGAAAAGGTTACATGGCACGAGTGCATACTCTGTGGTGCGCGAAACACCCAAAGCTCTCGCATTTTTCGCATAAACGTCTGGGAAACCGTGCCGAGGAACTCCGGAAAAGGGGTAATATAAGCGGAGCGCCTACTCACCCGCAGCCAGAACAAGCCGACAACAGAGAAAGAGAGGCGAAACTGAGACCAACCGCGAGCAGGCATCCAATCGAGGAAGAGTGATGCTTCAGGACCCAGAGAAACGTCAACATTCAGGTTTCTCTCAAGCTCAAAGATCTCGCTGAACTGGATGACGAGCACGAGGCTGGGCAAGGCAGTACGCTTCCCACATTCAGTGTCTGATTAACTACATAACATCTGGTAGAACTTTCACTTCCAAGGTTCGACAGTTCGCGCGCGAACTGCGGGTCTGTCATCACACACTCAACAAGTCAAAGCTACTGACCATCAGGACAATTGTCCAGGGATGGTCCCGAAGGAATAACCCCTAAGCGGAGGCGTGACAACCGTGCCGAAAGCTGAATGGCACATGGGTGAGGTGTCTCAAACGGTGACTCTGGGATACCGGGATATGCGGGGCTCTACAAGGATGGACGCGCCCTTTTCCAAAGCTACTCGTGGGAACAACAATGATAACACCAAACATAGTTGTAGTAAGTACGGTTCAAAACAGTCGAACGCGCAGAGCTGCTGACAATGGGTCGAAGAACAATGCCGACTATCCTAAAGTTGGGGGAGCCAATCAAGACGGAGTCAATGTGATTGACCAGAAGAATCTCATTACTTTTAAGTGGACGAATCGACTGAGGGACGACCTGCTGGAGTGCTATGATACCAGTATGGCCGCTGAACGAAAAGGTTACATGGCGCGACTGCATACTCTGTGGTGCGCCAAACACCCAGAGCTCTCGCATTTTTGGCATAAACGTCTGCGAAACCGTGCCGTGGAACTCCGGAAAAGGGGTTATATAAGCGGAGCGCCTACTCAACTGCAGCCACAACAAGCCGGCAACAGAGAAAGAGAGGCGGCACTGAGATCAACCGCGAGCAGGCATCAAATCGAGGAAGAGCGATGCTTAGGCTGGGCAAGACAGTACGCTTCCCGCATTCAGTGTGTGATTGACTGCATAACATCTAGTAGCACTTTCACTGCCAAGGTTCGACAGTTCGCGCTCGAACTGCGGGTCTGTCATCGCACACTCAACAAGTCAAAGCTACTGAACATCAGGCAGCATATTGTTGACAGAATACGAGTACTATCTAACCCTAGGAGAAGTCTAGAGAGGAGAGAGAGGTGGGTCAGAGAAAATCAATAGTTTTTATCTGACCCATCTCGACTCTTTCAAGACCCTCCAGTTACTGTCGTTCACCCGCCCACACCAGAGGAGGTCGAGGCATTTTGGAGAAAAGTCTACGAAGTCCAGCACCCACAGAAAGAACACTCAAAGAATATGAATAGCTTCAAGGAGCTGTGGAAGAAGTTTCCTTTAACCCACCAGCATCTGGTCCGAATTTTCACCTTATATCTAAAGTCGGAAGAGCCCATTTCGGAGTGGTTGGTTGAAGGACGCACAGTGCTCCTGCCGAAGACGGGCAACTTAGCTGACCCCAAAAATTACAGGCCAATAACTTGTGTGAACACACTGTATAAGATCTTCACAGCTATCCTAAATGATAGGATTGTTCGGACAATTAGACCTCCTGTGACGTTGCAGATTTTCTGCAACTCACAAATTGAATTTTATCGAGAACTTCCCTTAACTTAAAGGCCCTCGTGTTTACACGAGGAGTATAAAATTCGTACTTAATTCTCTTTTGTTATATTTTTAAGTTATTTTTATTTTATTATATGTCTCTTTTCTCGTTATCTTGTTTCTATGTTGTACGTTCTTTTTTTAAAGGTTAGTTTAAGAATGTAGGGCTGTCCTAATTTTTTTTGTTATTCAATTTCTTAATTCCGCGGTCTCGAGTGAGAGCCAGGCAGAGTTGCACCATCGACGCAAATGATCGATTAGATCCACTCCCACCTTCACCTTCAGCAGATCTTCACGTCTCAAGTCCCCACATGAACTTCCGGAATATTTTTATCGCATATCCTTCTGCTTTAGAGTGCTTGACATAAACTGGTTGATCAGTGCCCAATTGCAACGCTGGGTATCGATTCTTTTGTCTGGCCATTTAATTTAAGCGCTTTGCAACGAACTTGTGATGCAATCTTTCAATCGCAAGTAGCGTTTGTCATGCGTTTGTGAATTAGCTATTTGTATCACCAATTCAGACAGACAAACGCCTCTTGATAATAGAAATCGAATTTCGCGCTTGAAGCTCGATAACATGCAACTATATGAACGCTTTGTGCATTGTCTAATCGCTTAGCGCATCGCACGAACGCTTAGCTCTAATCACTTCCAACGCGATTGCATCCCATTGTTTGTCCGTGCAATTATTTTTCTACATAAACTTGCACGAGAGCAATGCAAAGGGTGGAAAAAAAGTCGGTTATATATTCCACTCCGCAGGTAAAAATATGTACCAAAATCTGACTTTTAAATCGTCGTAGCGCAAAAACTGTTCATAATTTGAGTTTTTGCGATGAGGATTTTTTTATGAGGAAAGGATAAACTAAAAAATACCAAAAACTTTGAAAATTCCACCGGGACCTTTTTCACCATGTATTTGGTGCGGGGTAATTTATAAATATATCCATACATACGCGTTACAGAATTTATGAAGAATGTGCAACTTTATATAAAATATATATTCATGTATAATTAGACGTAGAATAATACTTTCATAAAAATCTTGTATGATATTTAGTATACATATAGATCAGTTCTTAAAAGCAATTATTTTATTCATAATTTGAGCTGAGCTAAAAAAAGCATCCAAAAGTAAAAAAAAAAAAATCTGCCCGCTGCGGGTGCGTATGAGTTGGATCTCGCGCTACGAGCTTCGTCTTTGTACTTCCCCTAAATTTTTTCACATACCTTTTACAATTGAAGGTGAAACTATTAACAACTGTAATTTGGTGATTACGAATTATCTTTTGTTAAAGCTTCTTCGGTTTAACGAATGCATCCCGTGTAACCTTTTTTTAGCTAACCCCAGACCAAATCGTTTGGTCAGCCGCTAGTTATTGGCTGGTCAGCCTCTAATTGGAGGCCAGTTAGCAGCTGGCTGGACACCCTTTATTATTTTAAAGACTTGGAAAAAAATAATTTCTCACTATAAGTGTATTTAGTTGATCGCCATCAAACCTTGACCAG
Organism: Andricus grossulariae; assembly: GCA_011634705.1. Classification (NCBI taxonomy): domain Eukaryota; kingdom Metazoa; phylum Arthropoda; class Insecta; order Hymenoptera; family Cynipidae; genus Andricus; species Andricus grossulariae. Next base: position 160,698,290 of record JAABKJ010075445.1, on the reverse strand, counting down.
ACCGGACTGTAAAGGTAATAAGAAAAAAGTCTTCTTTTGACAGTAAGGATCTCTTATTTTTGATCATTTTGAATATCCTGTAACTTTTTCGAAATATGTCCAAAAAAATTTGCTAATCGAATTTAGAACTGGTTTTGTTCTTGGTCAGCTGATCAGCGCCAAACTTGGACCACATCAGAATTTCGAGGTGACAAAAAAATTCTTGTTTTGGTAGTGTGAATTTCTTATTTAATATCATTTGCTGATTAAACATATAACTTTTTTGGTTTTGAGATAGCTGATCAGCACCAGTATTGGGCCAGACCAGGCCGAACTTAGAACTTTTATTGTTCTTGGATAGCTGAACAGCGCCAGTCCTGGGCCAGACCAGACCTTTCGGACTAGACGGAAAAGTTTTCCATATTATTGCTGAGTAGAGGAAAGTCGTTTCTCCCAGAATTTGGGAAACAAACAAAATTTAAAATACTAAAGTTTGATTTTTTTATAAGTGATTGACTTTCGATCATTTAAATTTTGAGCGTTAAGCCCATGAAAACTTTGGTTTTCCTCTTTTTTCCGAAAGCGTTAGCGCTATTTACCGAGAGATAACTTTCATATGGATCCTACTAGGTTCTTTTAAATGATTGTAAGGGAGTGTAAGGAGGTAATCGAGTGAGTGGATATCGTTTTTATAGTCTTTTATGGTTTCAGCGTCTCAAAAAACATAGAAATACACAAACATCTTAATTTTGTATAAAAATTTAACCCTCTTCAAGGGGGTGGTAAGGGAGTACTATCGGCTATGATAGAGGTAGAATTCGTTTTTTGTAATCATTTTCGGTTTCAGCGTCCCAAAAAACATAGAAATACACATGAATTTTAATTTTTTACGAAAGTTTAAATATAACCCCCATCAGGGGGTGGTAAGAGAGTGCTAGCGGGTAAGATAGAGGTTGAATTCGTTTTCTGTAATCATTTTCGGTTTCAGCATCCCAAAAAGCATAGAAATACACATACATTTTGAATTTTTACGAAAGATTAAAATTCAACCCCATCGGAGGGTGGTAAGGGGTAGCTAGCAGAAAAACGGGCAATTGAAATAATTTTTTATGGTCATATTCGGTTTCAGCGACTCCAAAAAGTTAAGATTAGTAAGGTCTAACCTCTGGTTCATGAATTTTTTTTTGTGTGTGCCTGTGTTATTGTTATATATTTTTCCAATTGTCATCTCGAGTATTATATCCTTTGCACACATTCCTGTAGAAATAGTGATTATAAACAGAAGTTAGTAAAAAATCAGTGACATCAATCAAATCAATATAATAATAATATCAGTTAGAATTTATACGTTAAGAATTCCAAATATTTTTATAATTCTAGATATAATTTGTATGAATAAATATTAAACTTTTATGTATAAATATGATACCTCTGACACAAGTTACATGAACATGCAATAAACATTAATGTATGAAAAATTGACATTTCCGAGTCTCGAGTTCGCGAGTTTAATTCACAAAAATTATACTACATTCTCTTTATACAAAGAAAATTAAAAATGAGTAAGATTGTATAAATTATTGAAGAAAATAATATAATATTTATTCTTTATTAACATACATATTCACTTTTACTTTTATCAGAGATCTGGGATCCGTGGGATATCGGCTATCCTTGATTTATTTGTGTTTAGCCTCATTTTAGACAAAAATTTAATGATCTGAGTAACAGTGCTACAGATTTCAGGTCTTTAAGGTGCACATAAGCATAATTCAAAGAAGTGAGGTTATATTATGCTCTATCCGAGGCCCGAGCCTATACGAGCGGGTCATCGTTCATTGTTTTGGGCTCTTCTTTGGTACCTTCCCCCTACGTTAGGTGCCGAGAGAGTCGGGTAGTTACCAAATATGCACGAAGCTAAAAAAGCCCGTTTGCGCGCAATTTACATGTCTCCATTTGAAGTTTGATACCATTCACATAGTTCATATATTAATTTAGAAAGAAAAGTATTGTTTTTTTTTTTGTTTGTAATTATTGATTCATGCTAATTATATAGTTAAAAGTTTGTCATAAGGACAAACGCAGGATTTTGCCGGGAGCAGGTGCTAATCTTAAAAATTGCACCCGCTCCCAGCGAAATCGCGGTAAAATTTCAGCTTGAAAATTCGTATTTTCAGCTTGAAAATTCCACTTTTTTGTAGAAAATTCGCCTTTTTGGCTGGAAAATTCCACAGTTTTGTTGAATTTTTTTTCTTTTCGTACTGAAAAATTTTTTTTAGTTGAAAATTTGTCTTTTTGGTTTAAAAATTCATTTCTTTTGGTTAAAAATGGAACTGTTTGAAAATTTAACTATTTTGTTGAAAATTAACTTTTTGTTTGACGAATAGTATTTTCGGCTTGAAAAGTAAACTGTTTCGTAGAAAATTCGCCTTTTTGGTTTGAAAATTTCACAATTTGGTTGACTTGTTTTTCTTTTTTCACTGAAAAATCTTTCTTAATTGAAAATTTGTGTTTTTGGTTTGAAACATTATTTATTTTCGTTAAAAATAGAACTGTTTAGTTGAAAATTCAAATATTTTGTTGAAAATTAACTTTTTGGTTGAAAATTCATATTTTCAGCTTGAAAATTCCACTTTTTTGTAGAAAATTCACCTGTGTGGCTTCCAAATTATTTTACAATTTTGTTGAATTTTTTTTCTTTTTTGACTGAAAAGTCTTTCCGAATTGCAAATTTGTCTTTTTCTTTTAAAAATTTACTTCTTTTCATTGGAAATGGAACTGTTTCAGTTAAAAATTCAACTATTTTGTTGAAAATTTACTTTTTGGTTGAAAATTAAGATTTTCGGGTTGAAAAGTCCATTTTGTTTTGTAGAAAATTCACCTTTAGGTTCGAATATTTCACAATTTTGTTGACTTTTTTTTTCTTTTTTGACTGAAAAATCTTTCCTAATTGAAAATTTGTGTTTTTGGTTTAAAAATTTATTTTTTTGTTGTTGAAAATATAACTATTTAGTTGAAACTTCAACTATTTTGTAGAAAATTGACCTTTTTAATTTGAAAATTTCACAATTTGGTTGACATTTTTTTTTTTTTTTTTTTTGACTGAAAAATCTTTCTTACTTGAAAATTAGTGTTTTTGATTTAGACCTTAATTTCTTTTCGTTAAAAAAGTAACTGTTGGGTTTAAAATTAATCTATTTTGGTTCTGGAGTCAACTGTTTTGTTGAAAACAAAAAAGATTATCCAAAAAATAAAAAATTCATCTCTTTTGGTGGAAATTTAATCTTCTGTCTTTTTAAGTTAAATTCGACTGTTTTTGATTTAAAATTAAAATCTGTTTGGTTGAAGTGTCAACTATTACATTTTTCGATGAGAATTCATCTTTATTGGCTGAAAAATAAATTTTTTAACTCTAAACTAAAATATTCCATTTTAGATTGAAAATTTATATTTTTTAGTTGAAAATTAAACTATTTGGTTGTAAATTTATATATCTTGTTGAAAATTCGTCTTCTAGTAGAAAATTGGTCTTTTAGGGTTGAAAATTCATCTCTTTTGGTTGCAAAGTAAACTATTTGGTAGAATATTCAACTATGTTGTTGAAAATTAACTTTCTTGTTGAATATTGATATTTTACCGTTGAAAATTCAACTGTTTTGTAGAAAATTTACTTTTTGGCTTAAAAGTTCAACAATTTGAATGCATTTTTTTCTTTCTTAACTGAAAAATCTTTATTTATTAAAAATTCGTCTTTTGGGGTGGAAAATTCATCTCTGGTTAAAAATTTGACTATTTTGTTTAAATTATTAATTTAACCATTTCATTTCTGGTTGAAAATTTAACTATTTTGTTGTAAATATTTTCTTTTCGGTTGAATATTCATCTACATTGAAAATTGAACTATTTTTTTGGTCGAACAATAGTTTCATTTTTGATTGAAAATTCAACTTTTTTGTTTAAGTTCAAGCGTTTTTCTTTAAAATCCATTTTTTTAAAGATTCATTCATTTTGGATGAAAATTCATCTGCGTGGTTGAAAATTTAACTATTTTGCTAAAAATCAGTTTTTTTTATTAAGCATTAATTTTTTCACTCAAAATGTAACTATTCCATTTTTGATTGATAACTGATCTCTTCCGGTTGAAAATTTATTTATTTCGTTCGTTTGAAAACTGAGTTGTTTGTTGTTGAATTTTTGAACATTGATTTTATTTTTAGTTGGAAATTAATCTTTTTAACTGAAAATTTGACTATTTCATTTCTGGTCGAAAATTTATCTTTTTGAGTGTCAGTATCAACTATGTATTTGATTGAAAAATCACCTTTTTTAGTTAAAAATTCAAGCAATGTTTTTAAAATCGAACTATTTTGTCGTATGTTAATCTTTTTGGCTGAAGATTCATCTATATTGAAAATTCATCCATTTTTTTGGTTGGAAAATGGTTTCATTTTTGGTTGGGAATTCATCTTTTTCAGTTTAAGTATTAACAATGTGGTTGAAAAATCATCCTTTTTAGTTGAAAATTCATGTAGTTAGTTTTGAAAACTCATGTATTTCGTTAAAAATTTATCTTCTATGT
>JAABKJ010075445.1:160594884-160693722 GCA_011634705.1 Andricus grossulariae | reverse complement strand
AAAATATCCCCTTGATTAAAAAAAAAAAACTTTTATGATTGAAAATTCAACTTTTTGGTTTAAATTTAAACTCTTTTCTTGAAAATTCATTTTTTTAAAGATTCATTAATTTTAGATGAAAATTCATCTGCATGGTTGAAAGTTCAACTATTTTGCTAAAAATTAGTTTTTTAAGCATCAATTTTCTTCATTGAAAATGTAACTATTCCATTTTTGGTTACTGATCTCTTCCGGTTGAAAATTCAATTATTTCGTTCGAAATTCGTTCTTTCTGGTTGAATTCAACTGTTTTTGATTTAAAATTAAACTTTTTTTTTGCTTAAATATGAACTATTACATGTTTCGTTGAGAATTAATTCTCTTTTTTGAAAAATTAACTACTTGGTAAAGCGAAGCTGCTTCGCAAAAAAAAATTCTGTTTTTTTTTCAGTTGAAGATTTATAATTTATTATGTATCAATCAACTACTTCATTAAAAATTTACTTTTGTGGTTGAAGATTTATCTCTTTGATTAAAAATTGAACTATTTATTTGGATATTTTATTTTATTTTATCTATTCCATTCCTGGATAAAAATATATCTTCTTGTGTTTAAATATTAATTATTTGGTTGAAAATTAATCTTTTTGATTTGTAAAATCAAGTACTTGGCTGCAAGTTTATCCCACTTTGTTGTATATTTATCTTTTTGGTTGAAGATTCATCTCGATTAAAAATTGAATTATTATTTTCGAAATTGGTTTCATTCTTGGTTGGAAATTAATTTTTTTGCTGAAAATTGAGATGTTTCATTTTTGGTTAAAAGTTAATTTTTTTGAGTTTCATATCAACTATTTGGTTGAAAAATAATCTTTTTTAGTTGAAAATTCAGAACAAGAAGAACAAGAAGAACAAGAAGAACAAGAAGAACAAGAAGAACAAGAAGAACAAGAAGAACAAGAAGAACAAGAAGAACAGGATGAACAAGAAGAACAAGAAGAACAGGAAGAACAAGAAAAACAAGAAGAAAAAGAAGAACAAGAAGGGGAAAGAGAAAGAGAAAGAGAGAAAGGAAAAAAAATCATCTAAATAATGAAAAAAATCACCCCTTAATATTGTGAAAAAAATTAAAAACCAAAATTTGCTCCTTTCCAACTTAATACAAATGTTAAAAACAAAATTCCCTCTTTTAATTCAGCAAAAAGGTCAAATCCAAAATTTCCACTATTGTGACTCAATAAATATTTTACAAACAGAAATAAAATATTCAAAAAGAAATTTCCAAAAAATGTAAGAGATGCGATTTTTAATTTTTCAAAAAATAAATTGCTCTGTTAATCAATAAAAAAACAAAGAAAATAGAAAATTCCAAAGTATTATTTTTGATTGAAGAGCAAACAATGATGTTCTATTCTAAATTAGTAAATAATTTCTTTAATTGTAAAACTTTGGATATCAAAAATCAAAGGAATAACAAAATAATAATTTTTTATTTCAGAAAATTTATTCTAAAAGAATATCTAAAAACATATAAAATAATTCTTAAAAATTTTCAAAATTGTCAAAAAAAGTATCTGGAAGACTTTCAGGAAATTTTTTTAATTTTGCAGACATTTTTTCAAAATTTAAGGAAAAATTCTAATCATTTGAAAAAATCGAATTTTAAAGATAATTGAAATTTTGAAAACATTATTACAAACTTAAAACAAAATGTAAATTTTTGAACATTTCGACTTGCGAAAAACGATTTCGGAATATTTTATAACAATTTCAGGAATAATTCTAGTTTTAAGTTATTTCCTAAAATTTCGAAAAAAAGTCTGGACGATTTTAGAGCAAAATTTTTTAATTAGCAACATTGCAATGTTTCATAAAAAAAGATTCAAAATTTGAAAAAATTTTTAAAAAGTTTGAAAAAATGTCCACATTTTTGAATTTTTCAAAATCAAAATTTTGAAGCTTCCCAAAAATGTTGAAAGGTTTCTCGATGATAAAAATTTTTCTTAAAATTCATGGAAAAATTCTAAACTGATTTTTTGATTTGCGAAAATTAATATTAGGAGAATATTCGAAAAGATTTTTAAATATATCAAAAGATTTCGAAAATTATCATATTATAATCTAGCAGATTTGAAAGAAGTTTTTTCAATTTTTCAGAATTTTGAGAAACAATTTGAAAAATTCGAATAATTTGAAAAGACATTTATAATTTTTGAAGTTTTAAAAATGTTTGAAAAATAATTTGAAATTTAAAATTATTTCGAAAAATCTAAAGCAAAATATAAGTTTTTGAAAGTTTCGAAAAAAAATTCGAAACTTTTTGAGAAGTTTAAAAGGCTTCAAGAAAATAAAAAACTTGCCTTGAGATTCCTAGGAAAAGTTTTATTGACCTTTTATTTAAAAAAATTAATTTTCAAAGAAAATTAAAAAAATTATCAGAATATTTCTAAAGATTTCTATAAATGTCAAAAATATCTGAAAGATCTGAGGGCATTTTTTTTTAATTTTGAAAGATAGTATGTTTGAGAAGATACTTTAATACAATGAAGTTGAATAAAGTTTAATAAGGTTAAATGAAGGTAAATAAAGGTGAATAAAGTCAAAGAAAGTTAAATAACGTCAAATAAAGTTAAATGAAGTTAAATAAAGTTGAGTGAAGTTGAATAAAGTTAAATAGAGTTGAATAAAGTTAAAGAAAGTTAAATGAAGTTGAATAAAGTTAGAAGAAGTTGAAAAAGTTGAAGGAAATTGAATAAAGTTCAAAGAAGATAAAAAAGTTAAATAAAATTGAATGAGGTTAAATAAAGTGAAAAAAAGTTATATGAAGTTGAATAAAGTTGAATAAAGATAAATAAAGGTAAATAAATGTAAATAAAGGTAAATAAAATCAAATAAAGTTAAATGAAGTTAAATAAAGTTGAATAAAGTTGGATAAAGTTGAATAAAGTTAAATAAAGTTGAATAAAGTTAAATAAAGTTAAATAAAGTTAAATAACGTCAAATAAAGTAAAATGAAGTTAAATAAAGTGAAATAAAGTGAAATGAAGTCGAATAACGTTTAATAAGGTTAATTGAAGATAAATAAAGGTAAATAAAGTCCAAGAAAGTTAAATAGCGTCAAATAAAGTTGAATGAAGTTAAATAAAGTTGAGTAAAGTTGAATAAAGTTGAATGAAGTTAAATGAAGTTGAATGAAGTTAAATAAAGTTAAAAGAAGATGAATAAAGTTAAATGAAGTTAAATAAAGTTAAATAAAGTTAAATAACGTCAAATAAAGTTAAATGAAGTTGAATAAAGTTGAGTAAAGATGAATAAAGTTAAATAGAGTTGAATGAAGTTAAATAAAGTTAAATGAAGTTGAATAAAGTTAAAAGAAGTTGAAAAAGTTAAATGAAATTGAATAAAGTTAAAAGAAGGTAAAAAAGTAAATAAAATTGAATGAGGTTAAATAAAGTGAAAAGAAGTTAAATGAAGAGGAATAAAGTTAAATAAAGGTGAATAAAGGTAAATAAATGTTAATAAAGTTAAATAAACTCAAATAAAGTTAATTGGAGTTATATAAAGTTGAATAAAGTTAGATAAAGTTAAATAATTTTAAATAAAGTTAAATAAAGTCAAATAGAGTTGAATGAAGTTAAATAAAGTTAAAAGAAGATGAATAAAGTTAAATGAAGTTAAATAAAGTTAAATAAAATTAAATAACGTCAAATAAAGTTAAATGAAGTCAAATTAAGTGAAATAAAGTTAAATGAAGTCGAATAAAGTTTAATAAGGTAAATTGAAGATAAATAAAGGTAAATAAAGTCCAAGAAAGTTAAATAACGTCAAATAAAGTTGAATCAAGTTAAATAAAGTTGAGTGAAGTTGAATAAAGTTAAAAGAAGTTTAAAAAGTTAAATAAAGTTAAATAAAGTTCAATAAAGTTCAATAAAGTTATACAAAGTTAAATAAAGTTAAATAAAGTCAATTAAAGTTAAATGAAGTTGAATGAAGTTAAATAAAGATAAATGAAGTCAAATAAAGTTAAATAACGTTAACTAAAGTTAAATGAAGTAATTTCTATAACATTCTTGAGAAAAATTAGAAAAGACTTATGAATATTTCAGATGTGTCAAAAAAGAATCTAAGAGATTTTGAAGAAATGTTCTTCTTATTTGATAGGATTTGAAAAAATATTAGGGAAAATTTGAATCGTGACTAGTCTGCACTGGACTTACGACCTTACGTGAAATGCAAGTAGGCCGTTCTTGCACCCAACCGCTCAATTTCATAGGAATTCAAATATTTTAAGGAATTTATATATTTCATATATTTTTATATCATTGGATTTCATGTAATTTCACATATCTTATCAAGATTTTTCGATATTGAGTTCAAGTATTTACTTTCCGGTTGAACATTGATAAATTTCGTTGAAAACTGATCTTTTTAGTGGAAAATTCATTAATTTTTTTTTGTCGTTTTGTTAAAGATTCATTATTTTAGTTGATGATAAATTTTTTGTTGTTGAAAATTCTTCTTTGGTTGGAAATTCGTCCTTTCTATTGAACTCCACAGATTTTCATTAAAATAAAAATCTTCTACAGTTGAAATATTAACAATAATATTTTTTGTCAAAAAATCGTCTTTTTTGGTTAAAAATTCAACTAATTATTCGAAAGAATAAAACTTGCTTAAAGATTCATCATTTGAGATGAAAATTCATTAAACAAACTTTAACCATCATATCTGCAATTACTGCAGTCATAAGAATGGAAGTGCATTCGCACATTTTTGAATGAATCAATATTATGACAAATTAACATTCAAAGTTCCAAATAAAATTATTAAAAATCATTTTGGAATAATAATTTCTTTTTTAGAATTCAAATATTCCAACTTTCTTGTCGGATTGTGGTAAGTTTTAGTGGCCTCTTTCGAAATCGGTCAGTAAATTCGATAGAGGTTTGAAATTAACAAAATCGTAGCGATTAAAGAACTCAACCAAAATAAAGATATCATAATTTCACCCGCAGACGAAGGCAACACGACAGTAAAAATTAATAGAGAGGACTATAACAACAAAATAATGGACCTTGTAACTGACGATACATATGAAAAACTTGAAAACGACCCCACAAAAACAATAGTCAGCAAAACAAAAACCCTCCTAAAAGACTCTAAACTGGACAGCCAAACAATAGCAAAATTAATACCTACTAATTCCACCTCTCCAAGACTTTACGGACTCCCAAAAATCCACAAAAACAACATTCCACTCAAACCGATCGTCAGCACAATAAACTCACCAACTTACAACCTAGCACGCTTCCTCGCCAAAGAACGGAATCATTTCACAGGACAATCTATCACGCACGTCCAAAGCTCTTTGGACTTCATCAGAAAGACACAACAGATTCACATTCAACACCAAGACATCCTAGTGAGTTTCGAAATAGTATCCCTCCTTACGAAAGTATAAATCTCTGATACAATCGATATTATTAAATCCTTTGCAAACTTTCCTCCCGATTACATACCCTTGATAAAACACTGTCTCAATAATACTTAATTTTCTTTCAATAACCAATTCTATGAACGAACTTCAGAAGCAGCAATGGTATCTTCAATATCACCTGTAATAGCCAACATCTTAATGGAAAATCTAGAAACTAAAATCTTAAACAAATACAAGTTCAAACCAGAATTTTAGTGCCACTACGTTGACGACACTTTTGTCATCTTGAGACATGGACTAGATGAACTACACAAGTTCTTCGATTTCGTCAATCATTTACACCCTAATATCCAGTTCACCATGGAAATTGAACAAAACGGAAAATTGCCTTTCTTGGACGCACTAGTACCAAACGTCCATTAGGAAGGAGGGTTAAGGAACACAAGAAAGATATAAATAAGGTCCCAAATAAACAGACAATGCTTACCAAGCTTAGCATTGAAAAGGATCATTTTTTCGATTTCGAAATCGCGAAAATTCTTGCAAATGAATGTCACTATCGGAAACGTCTGGTGATAAAAATGTGTCACATTGCTGGTAATGTGAATGCGGTCAATTCGAAAACCGATATTAAAAAACTTTTTAAAATATACCACCCTCCTGTAAAGCGGAAAAAATCTAAGAACACGTGGACACTACGGTACATACATCTTTTCAATGAGAGTCCTAGTAGTTGACCTGAATATCATATATGTTATAGATATATTATATGAATATATTCACCAATAAAATTAAGGATGACCGCCAAAGTGAAAACAAAAGTGTAGACCATCCTCATTTTCGCAAAGTAGAGAAAAAACTGATCAATGCTCCAGTGAATAATCTGGTTATCAGCTTTACCTAAACAATATTCTATTGCACCACCAGAGTACAAATATATACATTAGTAGTCGCTATCTCACATATGCGTAAAAAAACGACGCTATTAGAATCAAGATTGTCCTTTGCAAATAATGACATCATTTTAGGTTTTTCATTATGATCGATCAAATGGAAGGTATTGGTTTTATGTGAAAATTTAGTGTCACCGATTTGTAAAAAACTCGACGTTTTTGGAATCATTGATTTAGAAGTAATGGTTTTTATTTCGGTTTCAGTCTGTCTTCGTCGTCTTCTTTCCACAGGAAAACTTTCATATACATTAGCCCATTGTATTTTCCTATGATACCCTTTTCAAGGCCTGAAGAGGAAGGATGATTTAGTTGGCCAGATATTTTTGACTATCGTTTCTAGCTAATTAATCAAATATTGTTTTTTTTAAATAAAAAGTTTTATTTTTCAACCAAATTCTGCATTGTGAGATAAAATATTGAAAGAAAAAATGTTCATCTAAAAAAGGTCTACAAATTTAATTAAAAAATTCCATTGAAAGTATACATTTCACAGCAGGTCCACGTAGTTAATTGACAGAAAAGGCTAGCGTTTCTATTAGAACCAATTTTTGGTTCCAAAGTAGCTGCAACAAAAAGGGATCTCTCTTTTTGTGAAAAAGAACCCAAATTAATAAATGATTTTTGGATGAATCCAAAGTATGGATTGGAACGGTTTCAATACAGCCCTTTTTTGTCACTTCTACCTTGGCTCACTTCAAAGATTTTACGAGTTAATGTTGTGTATTTTACTTTGTAATTCGGATTGAATAATATTGCACTGGAAAAAATTAATTGAAGAAACTAAAGTTAAAGACAGTATTGATTTTTGAAAGAAAGATGGTGCACATGAAATATTCCAGTTTTTATACATTTGCAATTTACATTGATATTACATTTTTTAGGAAGTTAAGTATTTTTCGCATTCAATTTAATTTTGTTCTTAAAAATAATTAAAAAATGTTGTTGATATTTATCTGTATTATTATTGACAGTATCTGTTGATTTCGAATATTCCCACGCTTTTCGACACATGCGGAGTCGAAAATATAAAGAACCATCTATCGGATATCAGCAAACTAAAAAGGAATCCTAAAAACGAGTTCTATCGGTGTCTCAGTTCTACATTGATTAAATGTCTATCAAAAAAGATCAATTCTTGAAAAAAAAAAAAAATAGTTAAATTTTCAGTTCAAAAATTTACTTTTAATAGAAAAACTAATTTTCAAATTAAAGAAATGAATTTTCAACCAAAAATAATAATTTTATACCAAATATATTAATTTTTAATAAAATACATGAATTTTCGACCAAATTTTTTAATTTTTAAAGCAATTTTCAACCAAAGAATTTAAGTTTCAACCAAAAGAGTGAATTAGTCACCAACAATATTAATATTCTACCACAAAAGACAACGTTTCAACAAAATACAGAAATTTTCTACTGAAGGAGATAAATGTTAAGCCAAACATGGAATGGTTAAATTTCCAGTTAAAAAATTAATTTTCGACGAAAAAAAAACTAATTTTCAACAAAATAGTTAAATTTTTAAGCAAAGAAATTATTTTTAAACTAAAATAATGGATCCTCAACCAAAAAATGAATTTTTAACCCAATAGTTGAATTTTCAACCCAAAAGATGAATTTTCTACCAAAAAAAATACCAATTTTAAACAAAATATATGAATTTTCAACAAAATAGTTAATTTTTTAAGCCAAGAAATCAATTTTTAACTAAAATAATGAATCTTCTACCAAAAAATGAATTTTTGACCCAATAGTTGAATTTTCAATCCAAAAGATGAATTTTTTCCAAAAAAAGACAAATTTTCAACAAAATAGATGAATTTTCTACAAAAGAAGACAGATAAATTCTCAAAAAATAATGTAACAGTAGATATTTTGGACAAAAAGGATTTTAATTTCAAGTAAAAAAATAGTTGTATTCGAACAAGAAAGTTGAAGTTAAAAAAACAACTTGTAGTTGAAATTGTAAACTTTTTTTTAATTTGCTTGAAAGCTATCTAAATTTTGTAAACATTTAAAAAAAGAGCAAAGGATGAATTCATAACATTTTCTAAGATTTCATACATTTTTCAAAAAACAAAAATGAGCCCCAGCCGAATTCTGTACGATCGCAGTAACTTATCAGTATAAATAATCTCATCGATAATGTAAACAGATGCGATAAGCGTCATGACTCGAGAGCACTCACACTCTCGGATCTACGACACAACACTGACACTAACACAACACTGACACTAACACAACACATTCACAGTACATAGTTACTTTCAAATATAGGATAGTTACATTTTTAAACAAAGAAATTATTGTTGAACTAAAATAATTAATCCTCAACCAAACCAAATAAATTTTTCGAAAAACAACAATGAACCCCAGCCGAATTCTGTACGATCGCAGTAACTTATCAGTATAAATATTTTCATTGATACGATAAGAGTCCTGACTCGAGAGCACTCACTCTCTCGAACCTACGACACATCACTGATCCTAAAGTTTAATTAAGAAGAATTAAATAAGATTATGATTTAAGATTTGTGATTATTTTATGATTTTTATGATTTTTTTAAATTTTTAATTTAAAAATTATGATATAAGAATAGCATATCATATATATTTATAATCAAGATTATCCTAAAGTTTTCCATAGAGTACAGAATTCGGCTGGGGCTTATTGTCGTTTTTTGACAAATTTATTTGGTTTGGTTGAGGATTCATTATTAACACAACACATGCACAGTAGAACTGGGAACGTCTGTAAAAAATGAACTATTTTGGTAGAAAGTAAAAATGTTGTCAAAAATGAACTTTTTTGTTGAAAATTTTACTCTTTTGTTGAAAATTCGGCTTTTTGGTTTGAAAATGGTAGAAAATTCAGCTATTTGCTTGAAAAGTAACTTTTTTGTTGAAAATTCGTTCTTTTGGCTTGAAAATTCATTTTTCCCCGCTTTTCCCGGCAAAAAGAATTCATATTTTTTCGGTAAAAATACAAATGTTTGGTTAAAAAATGTGACTGAAAAATCTTATTTTAAATAATGGCTTTTTATTTTTTCATTAAGTGGTACAGATTTTTAGATTGATCTGGAATTCCCGTGTTACTTATTTAAATTTTTAATATATAAAATTAAAGAAGTGAAAAAAGTAACTTTTTGGGTAACTTGAAGTTACTTTATCTAGTAACTGTAATTAGTTACAGTTACAAGTAACGTAGTCATTGAGGCAATTTTCCGGTATGTTGTGATTTGTTGAGAATGCGGAAAAAGTATTTTAGCCAATTAGCGAAGAATTTCAAAAATATTTCTCAAGGAAAAGTAAAAGAAGCAGTGATAGTGTCAAATACTGTCAATATTAAGTGTAAAGAAGATTTTTTATTGGCATTAGGGTCGATAATGTTTATTTGTTTTGTGCTCTACAATTAATTTTCAAAAAAGATATCTATTTTTAAGTAAAGTTAGATTTTTTATATTTCGTCCTGGACTGACTCCCTGGACTCGTTAGTAAGGCTGTGAATCAGTCCTACCTTATACATTTTAATTGATATAAATTCATTATAATGTATGTATTAAAAAAAAAAAGTTTCGTTTGGTTTTCAGGTCCATTAAGCTAGCACCTCCACAATCGAATTTTAGAATTTTTCACCGCTCAGAATTTTGGGCTTTTTTTGGGCCCCAATTAAAATTTTTGGGCTTCTTTACTTTTTTCAAAAAATCAATTTTCTTGTGGAGGTGCTAGTTTACATTAAGCTAGCACCTCCACTTCCTAAAAACATAGAATAATAAAAATTCAATTCCACCAGAATTTTGGGCTTTTTTAGGGCTTTTTGTGGTCCCCAATTTAAATTTTTGGGCTACTGTACTTTTTTCGAAAAATCAATTTTCCTGTGGAGGTGCTAGCTTACATTAAGCTAGCACCTTCACTTCCTAAAAACACAAAATAATAAAAATGCAATTCCACCAGAATTTTGGGCTTTCTTTGGGCTTTTTTTGGGCTCTTGGAATCCACACACAAAATTTCACCAAAACAACCGTTAAGCTCCAAAGCCAACCCCCTTCACAAAATTTGAATATTTTGCAAATTTAATCCAGGTATATTTTTGGGTTTTTTTTTTGCTCCTCGAAAATACCCACTCTGATTTTTGGGCTCCAACCTTTAACATTAAAAATCAACCCCTTATCACAACGCAGATGCGACTTTCTCAAAAAAATATTTTTTTGGGAATTTTATAGTGTGGATAGTCTCTGATTTTTGGGGTCCTCGAAAATACCCACTCCGATTTTTGGGCTCCAACCCTTAATATTGAAAATCAACCCTTTGGTGCCTCGCAGATGTGATTTTTTCAAAAAATAATCTTTTTGGTAATTTTATAGTGTGGATAGAGTCTCTGATTTTTGGGGTCCTCGAAAATACCGTATGTTCAGGAAGATATTTTGCTCTAAAATATTTGATAAACTAGCACAATATTTTGAATAATTTTACACATTTTTGTGGAAAAAAAGATTAATTATTGTCATAGTCATCTCAAAGATTTCTTTCCGTCGTTTTCGTAGAAGATGATAGAAAATTGTATATTTTTTAACGGTTCGACATAGAAAGTTTCAAATTTTTATAAATTCCTTTCGATTTTTGTGTGAAAAATAAGATTTTTCAAAGAATAATAATCAAAATCTACAAAAAAATTTTTTTAATAATGCAACACGATACAGTTTCTTGCCTCTCTGAGCTGGTAGTTCATGAGAAATTCGCCAAGGCGCGACGTGCCACCTCTCTCGAAACAGAAATGATGCGTCGAGTGTTTAAGACAGCAGTCGACGCGAAGCAAAGCATACTTACCTTCAGCAGAGGCAACCGTGAACAACATCATGATGATCAACAAGGCGGTACCTTCAGAGTGAGGATCTTCCATTTCCACGGTCGAGCTCACCCTTGCTTTGTTTTATTAGTATTGTACAAATTTTGGGGAATTTTCCCCACATAAATTTCGGGAAATTTCCCCTACACTAGTGCCGGGAAAATTCCCGACATTTCAGGCATTATTTCACATTAGCATAGGGAATTTTCCCCACCAAATCTTGAGAAAAATTCACCACGTCTTGGTTAATATTTCATACGAATGTTTGGGGAGTTTTTCCTACTAGACTTTGGGGAAAATTCCACAAAATGTGTGCAAATTAGTGTCAACACAATTTTGGGGAAAATTCCCTGAGAAATTTTTTACAGTGTATCTTTTGCACGAGGAAAAAAGCTATTAAATAAGAATGAACATCTTTAGACACTCCCACTTAATTATCTTAAAATTCATTGAAAACCTTAAGACTCCTTTGCTATCTTCGAAAATATTTTGAAATCTCATAAAATCCCTACAAATATATTAAAATCTTCGAAATTCTGTCAAAATCCCCTGACATCCTTCAAAATTCATGAAAATACTTTAATATCTCTTGAGTTAAAATCCCGTGACATCTTTTCAAATAGATCAAAATTTCTTGAAATATCTTAAAATCCCTTGAAATCCTTTATAATCAGCGGAAATCGTTCTCAATTCACTCAAATCTTTTTAAATCGCTGAACCTTTATCAGAATCCTTTGGCATCCCTTGAATTGCCGTAAAATCTGATTGAACTTCTTGAATTTCTCTAAAATCTTGTAAAATACATCGAAATATTGTGATTCTCTCTGAAATTATACTAGGTAATATCTTCAAACTCTTAAAATATTTTTGAGTCATTTGAAAGTTGTCCTAAAACTTCCTTCAAATCATTTGAAATACCTCAATTTTTTTAAATCTCTTTTACGGCGAAAATAATTGATATATCGTCGATAAATCAAGTAAAAAATATCAAATGTCACGTAAGAAGGGGAGACGGGATCTAAAATTTAAAAAAATCGTCCTTACGTAATTAACGCACGTTTCCTGACAGAATCCGTAGATTGAGAATGATGATTCTTCAGTTTGCGATAGCATTTAAAGCTTTTAGTGTTAAATAATACATATGCTTATAATAAAAGTTCATAAAAGAGAATACTTTAGTATGTAAAGCTATATATTTCTTACACTATAAAAATTACTAAAAAGCATCTTTTTTCGAAATCTTCAAAAATCTACATTTTGTTTTAAATTTCTTGAAATCGTTCCAATATTTGAATTATTTTTGAATTTTTTTTAAAACTTCTCAATATCTTTCAAAATGAGTAGCATTTTTCCTAAACAAAATTTTTAATTCTGCAAAATTCTAAATTTTTTCTTGGAAATCTTCAAAAATCGATTTTTTTTAAATTTTATGAAATAGACATTTTGTTTTAAAATTTTCTACATTATTTTTCGAAATTTTAGAGAATCATTTTTCAATATTCTCTTCAAATTAATTTATCAAATAAAACATTATTGAATATCAACTATTACATTTTTCGTTAAAAATTCAACTCCTTGGTGGAAAGTTGAACTACTACTTCCTTGAAACTTAATTTTTTAGTTCAGGATTCATAATTTTAGTTAAAAATTCGTTTTTTTTTTTGTTAAAAATGCAACTGCTTTGCAGAAAATTTGTCTTTTTGGCTTGAAAATTCAACAATTTCCAATGAAAATAATTGTTTAAGGCTTTTTATTTTGTAAACTGACTGACTGATTATTGACCGATGAATTTTTTTTACAATATCAAATGTTGTATATATGGAATTTCAATTTTTTTCGATTGTGTAACATAAATTTATTATTTAATTGGAGTTTATATAATTGAATATTGGGTATAATTTGTACAATAAAAGTTTATTCATATTTAAAATACCCCTATTCCAGTTACATAAGTTTTAAAATCTTCTGATGATGTTCTATGGGTATGTGAATTCAATTTTCAAAATTATATGGACATACATTTTAACTTTTTATGGAATTACTTTAGGGTTATGTAATTGAATATTGGTTGTAATTTATATAATAAAAGTTTAATTATTTTCAAAATACCTCTATTTCAAATATGTAATTTTTTTTAGTTTTCATGGTATTGTAAAATGAGTATCTGAATTCAATTTTCATCATTAGGTTTCAATTATTTCTAAAATTAGTTTAAAAGGTTGGTAACAATGAGAATTTTTGGAAAATATATAAAATAAACATTATTTAAATGTTTCAATAGGAATCATTCTTTATCGCTTTTTATGTTATTGGAAACTAATTAATTAATTATTAGCTGATTATTGCTTTTACGATATTAAATTATATAAAGATTGAATTATATTTTTTCTATATTAAGGAACGTGATTGAATTATTTATTTCAATGTTATGTAGTTGAATGTTGGCTATAATTTGTATAATAACAGTTTATTATATTATTATATCTCTGTTGCAACTATATAATTTTTTTAAATTTTCGTGCTATTTTGGAATGACTATCTCAACTTCATTCTCACAATTATATGTAAATATATTTTAATTTATTCTGAAATTATTTTAAAACGGTAATTATAATTATAATCGTCATGAAAATGTAAAGTCTTCATTTGGATGTTTCAATGAAAATATTTCTTCATTAATTTTCACGTTCTAAACTGATTGCTTTGTTCACAATATTGAACCACATAATTCTTGAATTTTTCTTGTTCTTTTTTGTGGTAACATGAATTGATAACTGACATTAATATTATGTCATTTAATATTGGCAATGATCGGTACAATCAAAGTGTATTATGTTTCATACCTCTATTACAATTGAGTAATTTTCCAATTCCGGAATTTCATTATTCGGAAGTTTTATTAATCAGGAATTTTCAAATTCGGAAATTTTATTATTCAGGAATTTTGTTATTCGGAAATTTTCCAATTCGGGAATTTTATTATTCGGGAATTTTCCAATTATGGAATTTTTTACTCGGAAGTTTTATTTATCAGGAATTTTCAAATTCGGTAATATTATAAACTTTCGGGAATTTTTAAATTCGGTACTATTATAAATTTTCGGGAATTTTACTATTCAGGAATTTTCCAATTCGGAAATTTTATTATTCGAGAATTTTCCAATTCGGGAATTTCATTATTCGAAAATTTTATTATTCAGGCATTTTATTATTCGGAAATTTTCAAATTCGGTAACATCATTTTGGAAATTTTATTATTGGGGAATTTTCCCATTCCGGAATTTTATTATTCGGAAATTTTCAAATTCTATAATATTATAAGCTTTCGGGAATTTTCCAATTCTGGAATTTTTTTATTCTCAAGTTTTATTTATCAGGAATTTTCCAATTCGGAAATTTTATTATTCAGGAATTCTATTATTATAAACTTTTGGCAATTTTATTATTGGGGAATTTTCTAATTCAGGAATTTTCCCATTCCGGAATTTTATTATTCGGAAATTTCATTATTCAGGAATTTTATTATTCGGGAATTTTCAAATTCTGTAATATTATAAGCTTTCGGGAATTTTCCAATTCGGGAATTTTCCAATTCAGGAATTTTCAAATTTGGTATTATTATAAATTTTCAGGAATTTTATTATTCCGGAATTTTCCAATTCGGGAATTTTATTTTCCGGAAATTTTATTATTCAGGAATTTTATTATTCGGAAATTTTCAAATTCCGTAACATCATACACTTTCGGGGATTTTCCAATTCTGGAATTCTTTATTCCGAAGTTTTATTTATCAGGAATTTTTAAATTCGGAAATTTTAATATTCAGGAATTTTATTATTCGGAAATTTTCAAATTCTGTAATATTATAAGCTTTCGGGAATTTTCCAATTCGGGAATTTTATTATTCGGGAATTTTCCAATTCAGGAATTTTATTATTCGGAAATTTCAATATTCAGGAATTTTATGATTCGGAAATTTTCAAATTCCGTAATATTATAAACTTTCGGGAATTTTATTATTCAGGAATTGTCCAATTCGGCAATTTTATTATTCGGAAATTTTATTCTTCAGGAATTTTATTATTCGGGAATTTTTAAATTCTATAACATCATAAACTTTCGGGAATTTTGTTAATCGTGAATTTTTTAATTCTGTAATTTTCCAATTCCGGAATTTTATTATTAGGAAGTTTTATTAATCAGGAATTTTCAAGTTTGGAAATGTTATTATTCAGGAATTCTATTATTCGGAAATTTTTAAATTCTGTAATATTATAAACTTTCAGGAATTTTTTTATTCAGGAATTTTCCAATTCGGGAATTTTATTATTCGGAAATTTTATTATTCGGGGATTTTTTTATTCTGGAATTTTCAAATTCGATAACATCATAAACTTTCGGGAATTTTGTTATTCGGGAATTATGTAATTTGGTAATTTTCCAATTCCGGAATTTCATTATTCGGAAGTTTTATTAATCAGGAATTTTCAAATTCGGAAATTTTATTATTCTGTAGACAGAAGTATTGTAAGAAATGGAAGTCATGTAAACCCTTAGGGGACACATTATGAATAAAGAAGAAGAAGAATAGTTAAATTTACAGTTGAAAAAATTAATTATCCGAAAAACTGATGAATTTTCAGCTAAAATGATCAACCTTTAACGGAAGTAGTTAAATTTTCAACAAAATAAAAATTGATTTTTCACTAAAAAAGACGATTTTCAACAAAATAAATTAATTTTCAAAGAAATAGTTAAACTTTTAAATTAAAACAAACAAATTTTCTACCAGATAGTTGAATTTTCAACAAAAAATATCAGTTTTCAACCAAAAATTGAATAGTTAAATTTTTAGTAGAAAAAATTAATTTTCCACTGAGCTGATGAATTTTCAACTAGAATTATGAATTTTCGCCTGGAATAGTTGAATTTTCAACCAAAAATATTAATTTTCTACCAAAAAAGACAATTTTCAACAAAATAAATTAATTTTTAACGAAATAGTTGAATTTTCAAATAGAAAAGACCAATTTTTAACCAAAGAGTTGAATTTTGAACTAAAAAAGATCAATTTTGAACCAGAAATAGAATTGTTAAATTTTCAGTTACAACAAATCAATTTTCCACAAAACGATGAATTTTAAACTAAAATGCCGAATCTTCAAACTGGAATAGTTAAACTTTAAACAAAAAAGATGAATTTTCAAACAAGAAGATTAATTTTCTACCAAAAGACGATTTTTCAACAAAATATATGTATTTTCAAATCGGAAAAAATTGTCAACCAGAAATTGAATAGTCAAACTATCATATAAAAATATTAATTTTGAACCAAAGAGATGAATTTTCAACTAAAATTATGAATCTTTAACTGGATTAGTTGAATTTTAAACAAAGAAGATCAGTTTTCAACCAAAAACGGAATAGTTAAATTTTCAGTTGAAAAATTAATTTTCCAACAAACTGATGAATTTTCAACTAAAAAAGACAAATTTTCAACCAAATAGTTGAATTTTTAACTAAAAAAGATCAATTAAAAATAAATGGAATAGTTCAATTTTCAGTTAAAAAAATTACGTTTCCAGCAAAGTGATGAATTTTCAGCTAAAATTATCAATCTTTAACGGGAGTAATTGAATTTTCAACAACAAAATTAATTTTTCACCAAAAAAGACGATTTTCAACAAAATAAATTAATTTTCAACTAAAAAAGCCAAATTTTCAAACAGATAGTTGAATTTTCAACTAAAACACAAATGCATAGTGGATTATGTCATGCGTAATTTGCTCGATTGCAATATTAAAATTGATTGAAAACATATATTATTTAAATTTTCAATAATTTTTAAGAATTAAAATTTTAAGTAAGAAAAAAGTACAGCAAGTAGCTCAGAGGGGCAATAAAAAAGGATAAATTATAAGGAAATGAAATGCACTTCCCGCATCAAAAATAAAATCAAGGACAATTCGGGGATTTTTCCGGATTTCCTTAAATTCCCGCACAGTAGACACCCTGTTTATACAACAGAAATGTTCCAAGTTTCATGAATTCGAGGTCCTTAAATACAATAGCGAATAGTGAAAAGTTGAAAACTAAACTACTTTGGTAGAAAATAAAAGAATTTTGTTAAAAATTAAGCTATTTATTTGAAAGTTTAACTATTGCAAAGAATGGATTTTACCACAAAAATGTAGTGCACTTTAAACGTGACAAGCGAAATGAGTACTCGCAAGCGTGTTTCAAGTAGAAATGACCATCTCTTGTTTCGCGCTTACAGCTCTTCCTACTCCAATTGCCGAAAATTTCAATAACCAATCATACGATCCATTATTACCGCCGGCACACACTCATATCATGAACGAAATATTCGTCAATCTCCGTTCATCGTAGGTTTGCATTTTCAAGTTTCGCAAACCAAACATTTTGCGCCAATATTTAAATCATTTTTTTCTTACGATCTACAAATTTGTTTTTAATCATTTTTTCATAAATTGCGTAGTGTTTGTTTAAATCGTTGGCCTTAACTAGATCTGAACATTTTCTTTCGAACTTTTTCTCTCATCAGACACGTGATAACAATGTGTTCGTTAAATCCGAAGGAGCTTCGACAAAAGAAAATTCACAATCACTAAATTTTATTTGCCGTTGGTTTGATCCTTAATTTTGAAAATCTATGCAAAAATGTGAAAAGAGTACGACGACCGAGCGTGCAGTGCGAATTAATTACGTTATCGAACTCGAAGTGCGAGATCCAACACACGCGCTCTAGGAGCCTATTTGCTAATTCGCTCAATTATTTATCAATTGGTTATTTATTTATTCACTTACTTGGTCATTGACTAACTGTCTCATTTATCCTCATAATTCCCTACCACTATAGCCTTTACATACCCTCCCACTTCCACTCCCTACCCCTAACTTCCCTTCTTGTACAGTCCGTTCCCTAATACACGCTACCCACTGCTTACTTGCCCACCTTTTTTTTGTCCACCCTTCACTAGCCAACCTTTCTCCTACTGTCCTTTCTCCACTTATTCTAATATTCTAATTCTGTTTTATGTCATACATTTATTTACCTCATTAGAATGATTATTGCAAAAACACCATTCTATTTTAGGATATATATTTTTTTGCGTTAAATCGAAGTTGCATTGCCAGGTTTCTCTTACAAGATTACTTACTAATGAGTGTAACTGAGAGACAATTTCAAAGATAGGACGGTATTAAAATTTTTATTTATACTTTCCTCTTGAGAGTGAGGTAGGATTCACCTTCCTCTCAAGAGCTTAGCATGAATCTTCTTCTCCTAAAATTTTTAATGTGAGCCTGTGAATAGAAATTTGGAAACATGGTTGTTAGTGCTCTGAGAATTGGATACATCGGATGAGTACAAATGAAAATGTTTTATTTTATCTATATGCTTCAGAAATCTTTTGCCAGAACTAGGATCCTTTATTACAACGTTGTTTTTCTCGTGAACCTCGACAACTTTGAGTGGTCTGTCGTAATAGCGTTCAAACTTTTTTTCCCGGTGTTCTATGAGCTACAGGATCAGAGCACCTGACATTCAAGTTACGGGCATAATAATGCTTAAAACGAATTTTTGCGTCGATAAGGTTTTTAGCTGCAATCGCGCGAATTTCGTCAAGAAGTGTGAGATCGCTCGAGTAGATATCGTGAGGTTCGAGGACTTCTTCAGAAGGAAAAGCTGATGGCAGCCGGGCTTTCTTACCGAATACCAAGTGGTATGAAGAAAATTTGCTATCCTCGTGCACGGTAGAATCATATAAGAACATCGCGAATGGAAGTAAAATGAAAATTGTTTAATTTTCAACCAAGTAGTTAAATTTTTAACGAGGAAAAATAAATTTTCAGCCAAATAGTTGAATTGTCAAATAAAAAAGATCAATTGACAACTAAAAAGGGCCAATAGACAACCAAAAATGGCATTGTTACATATTCAATTTAAAAAATCAATTTTTCACAAAAAAAATGAATTTCCAACCAAATAGTTGAATTTTTAACTGAAAAGATAAATACAGAATAAAAAAATTGAATAATTTAATTTACAGTTAAAAAATGCATTTTTAACAAAAACAAAAAAGAAATATCCATGAAAAAGATGGTATTTCAGACAAGAACATTAATTTTCTATTAAAGAAGACAAATTTAAAAAAAAACATGAATTTTTAACCAAATAGTCGAATTTTCAACTGAAAAAATATAAATTTGCCATTAAAAATGTAATAGTTAAATTCTCAGGTGAACAAATTAATTTTTAACAAACAAAAAAAAGGAATTTTCAACAAAATAGTTAAATTTTTAACCAAAGAGATTAATTTTCAACTGCAATGATGAATCCTAAACAAAAAAATGACTTTTTAACAAAATGGTGGAATTTTCTACAAAGAAATTTATTTTTTAATCAAAAGAAAATAGAAAAATTCTAAAAAAAAAAAAATTCTGAACGATAAATGCAATAATTGATATATCAACAACAACAAATTTCAGTTTAAAATTAAAAACAGTTTAATTAAACAAAAAACAAAAATAAACAGAATTTTCATCAAAATACTTGAATCCTCCATCGCAAAGGCGAATTTTTAACAGAACAGTTGACTTTTCAAACAAAAAGGTTACTTTTTAATAAAATTGTTTAATTTCCAACAAATTAGAGTAAGTTTCAACCAAATAGTTGAATTTTCAAACAAGAAATCTAATTTTCTACCAAAAAAACAAATTTTTAAACAAATAGTTGAATTTTCCACTAAAAGGGATCAATTTTCAACAAAAAATAGTTGAATTTCCTTATTGGGTTTTTTTTAAACTTAGTTCGAATTTAAGCGAGAAAAAAAAACGAGAGAAAAGGGAAGTTCCTTAAAAAAGGGGAAAAAGAGACATTCTTTTTAAAAAAGGGGAAAAGCGGGAAATAGGAGAAAGAGTGTGAAGTCGAACTACTCGAACTTGGATTTAAGAACAGTTTCGGGCAATGCTTGCAGTGACCTTGATCATAAATCTAGGGAATCCAAACATAAACATTCAGGGAAGTGTAAATTTTCCCTTTCCAATTGGAATACATAATGTTACGCAACATACACGCTTGAGTACCTGCGCAATGCTCCCTTTCTCGCCACGCTACTGTTTGTCACGCAGGACTAAGCATCCCCTTTTCCGTCCCACGTTCCCCGTATCGCCAAAATGCCGGGGACTAAAATCCTAGGAACGTCGTAAACCATGGTTTCTTAAATCCAGGTTTCAGTGTACTTACCTTCACTTCCTTAAATTCTTTTCCCTCGCTTCTCTTGATCTCCTCGAGGAAAGCGACAATTTTCATTTTGTATCGAACATAGGTCATTTCTTGGAGAAGAGGAACATTTTCAGTGGGGATCACCAAAAATTTTCGTTTCTGTCTCATATCCGGTAAAATTTGCCTCAAATCACTCGCCGTTAGACTCAAATGGTAAATAATACATTCCTCCGTGGCATATATAAAACAATACATGGCCCTCAGGAACGAGTGAAAATAAACATGTACAGCGACGATATTCAAAAGATGACCAGAAAAGAAATCGAGGAATCTCCCTTAGGTAACAATCGCCCAATCTCAAAGAACTTTAAAAGAATAATTGTAGAAGACTATCGGTCACAACATTAATTACATTTTTTTTCTTGATGTGAAACTCAAGTGTTAGGGTAACCGCAAAACTTTATTTTAAAAATTTCCTGACCTCCCGTATTTCTCCATAACCAATATTTCATTTTCCCTAATCAACTATGTTTAATGAAAAGCATTTTAATCTTGCAACATTTTTATCATCGAAATTTTCAGGATCGAAATAAAACAATTTCAGATTAAAACGTTTTGCTCCATATCAACCAAAGAAGATGACTTCTTGAAAAAATATTTGAATCATCAACAATATAATTAATCTTCAACAAAATAGCTAAACTTTAAACCAAAGAGATGAATTTTGAAAGAAATAGTCGAATTTCAAAAGAAAGAAATTAAATTCCAAACAAAAACAGTTGTCAACCTAATAATTAAACATTAAAGTAAAAAAGGTGAATTAAAAAAAAAAGTTAAAATATTCGCCAAATATTTTACTTTTCAACCAAATGGCCTAATTTCAATTAAAAGAAGATTAAACCATAGCTAAAACTTCAATAGCAGACTTTTTAATCAGGAAAATAAATTTGAATCCAAAATAATTGAAGTTTCTCTTCGGGTTATGCTAATTCAGTCGTATTCAAGCGAAAAACAAATATAAAAAGAAAAAAAGGACTTCTTCGAAAATCTGATTGCATTTTAAACTGAATAATTAAATTCTTAAGCCAAAATGACTAACTTTTCAGAAGTAAGTGTAATTTTCAACCCTAAAAGTTGAGCTTTCAACAAAATGATGGATTCTCAACAAGTTCATGTCTTAAAGGGGAAAAAGACGAATTTTTAATGAAATAGGTCAATTTTTCACAAAATAGTTGAATTTTTAATAAACAAAGAAATTTTTATAACCGGATTCGTTGATCTTTGAAACAAAATGATGAATTTTCAAGTGGAAGTATGACTCACTAGCCAGAATATTTTAATTTTTAAACCAAAATTTTAATTTTCTACCATGAAAGGACGAATTTTAAACAAATTAGATGAATTTTCCACTAAGCAAAATAAATTTCTGACCAAGACTTGAATGGTTACATTTTCAATAGAAAAAAATAAATGTAAGCATAGAGGGAAACTTTTAACTAGTAGAATGAAATATTCAACTCGCTCGGTTAAATTTTTATTTAAAAAAAAATTATTTTTGAGCAAAATGATAAATTTTCATCCAAGAAGATAATTGTTTATCGAAAAAGACGAATTTTCAACAAAAGAAATGAATTTTCAACCCAATATTTTAATGCTCAACTGGAGAGATACATTTTCGAACAAAAATATAATAGTTACACTTATAGATTAAAAAAGTAATTTATATTGAAAAAAAAAACTAATTTTTAGAAAATTTCCAAGTATATAAAAATTCCATGACAAGTCCAGGTTTGTTAGGTTACCTAGGTGAGTAGACTGATTATGTGCATTTTTTGTTTTTTGTCATTTTTATCTTACGTTGCGCCCTTATATATATATATATATATCAAATATTACCAATTTATTTTCATCATCATGTGCCTCGCATTATGTCGACATTGTGTCAACATTTTGTGGCGGCAGATGTGATGGCAATATGCATCTCATAACACTCCCAACTACGTGCCCATCATTTCATGATGGCCAAATGAACGCGTTCTCACACGCAAAGTGTGACAATCACACTCTGCATGTGATGTGCGTCGTACAATTTTTATCTGGGAAGTCACTCAGGTCGGTTGACGCGGCGCCGACCTGCCACCCCTGACCTACCAGCAACCTTCATTATCGACCCCACTAACCCCTTTCCTCTCTTCTTCTTTACATGTGTCAAATTTCTCTCAGATTGTGAAATAATGCCCAAACGGTTAACGGTGTAATAATACCCAAATGGGTAACGCACAACTTCTTCCAATCCGATCATTGTTCGGGGAGATCTCTAATCGTAGGTGCGCGAGCGGCGAATTGGATCTCACAAGAGAGGTAATGACTGGGGCCTCCTATCCCCACCCGTTTCTACCATAGTTATAAAATAAAAGGATGTGATGATCTATAGGTATGTCACCTGATACTATGCTTTCTCTGTTGTCAACAACAGCACTGATTGCTTGAAACATTTTGAGAATTTTTGTTTATCCCGTGAAAACAAAAATTCATATTGCTATTAAAATAATATTAGGTTACAATTATTATTATTACATTAAACTTCTGAACAAATGTTATATTTAAATTTTTCTTTTTCAACTATACACATTTTTTAAACAATTTTGGTATTTTTGTAGGTCAAGGGAATATTTGTTTCATTTTACGCTGCGTTTATTTTGATAAATTATGTTGTTTTTAAAATAGTTATCTAATTTCTTTAAATCAAGGACTTGCTTCTTTGAATCAATTAATATTTTATGAAATTTGTGACATTATTATTCTGAACAATATATCGCATTTTAGGATCACATAAATATTTACTGATATTCAAAACGCATCTCTTTGTTTCCCAGAAATATTTGGTAAAATTTAGAGCACGCTTCTTTGAATTCAGGTATCACATCATCCAATTAAAAAATAGTATATTTCGATACAAGCGACCAAACGGGCGTTTTTGTCATACGAGCAGTGACCAAATCGCCGGTAAGGACTCGAGTATCGAACACTATTTTTTTTATAGAAAAATTTATAAAAACTTTCAAACAGATTATGAAATGTATCTTGTGCCTTATATTAATATCTGTAACAGTTTTTTGTTGGTACTATTTTATACTTTAACAATATTATGCATCAAATTACTTGAATGGAAATGAACGAAAACAAACTGTCACGAACGAAATAAACCCAACCTCACCCAAAACGATGTTCACATAGTAACCGTTTACGACGCTAGATGGCAACCGGTGGCCAAAATGTTTTGGTAATCGTGGATACCATTTTACTAACCGGTGACAGCGTTGGGCGATTGACTGTTCGCTCCCGACCTGCACAGGTAGGCGCTAATACATTACCTGCTGAGGGGAGCGAACGTCCCTTCCACTGCACGAACTATGGATCTATTTCCACTCTTACTGCTCTCTCTCAAGCAATGTCCAGCCCTACTCTCCCCCACCCTTTTCATTTTTCACACAATTCTGGAGGTAGACTGTAAAGCACTTCCTAACCTCCTTTCTAAAAAGACACTTTTTCCTTCTTGTTTTCACTGATTAATTCTCATCAACTTTTCTTGCAAACTCTCTCACGGCTCCATTGCATCCCAAATTTTCACTTATTCTAATTTCTCCACTTCCACTCCATCCAATTCTTACACTTTTCCTTCCACAAGACTCGCACCAAATCACACGACACAACGCGGACTCAGGTTCTCTCTCACACCCCCTACAAGCGACAATTTTTAAGTTATTCGCGATAACCTTTTTTTAGGACTTCGTAGCCCCGGGCTGAAACTCTTATAGCTTCGTTCGGGTGTCCGTCTATCGTACAAAAGGGTATTAACGCCAAAATTTGGTTTAATAAAATTTTTTTCACCAAATTTTTGTTCCTAAAAAAAATTTTGTTCAACAATTTTTTTTTTCAACCAATTTTTTTAACAGTTTTTTTCAAACATTTCTTCCAACAAAATTTTTGTTTCTGTTTTTGAATTGGGGGTTATTAATAATGAGGAATAGGTATTGAAAATGCTAAGCAAGATAATTATACTGTTTACACTAAACTGAATGTTATACAAGAAGATTATCGCTAATAACTTCAAAAATTATGTCTCGTATGGGGCCTCGAATTTATGAAAAATACATTGTTTATAAGGCTGTAAATAAGTAATGACTCTTGGCGCGTGTAAATATATACAAAAATAAATTTCCTTCATTGATGGTTTTTGTTAATGACAGTAGTTATAAGCAATAAGGAGCAGGTATTCAAACTGCTGACAGAGATAATTATACTGTTCGCTGTAAAATCTATGTTATTAAATAAGGTTACTGCGAATAAATTGAAAATTGTAGCTTGTCAGGGAGCGTAAAATGACCAAAGATATATTTTTTATAAGGCTGTGAATAGATATTGGCTCGTCGTACAAGAAAATAGCACAAATGCAAAAAGCTTCATCTCGTTTCAAGGAATAATACAATTTTTTTGAAATTATTTCTGATCATCGAGGTTCTTTTCTTATAGCAATTGTTATAAACAATAACGCACGTGTATTTATGAAGAATAAACAATATTATTAAAGATAGATATACTTTTCGCAACAGTTTTAGAGATAATAATGACACTGTTGGCCTGGATGATTTTTTATCAACAAATGAAGAGTCTAGATGATGTCCTCTTTAAAACAGCTATTTCTTAAAAGCAATTCACGGAGAGAAGTTTTCATTCAATCGGAAGATTTCATTTCGCTTCCAAGAGAACTAGCCTCGATATAGACAATGTTCAAGTTTCACATTTTTTTGAGTAATATATTCTGAGATACTACTTGGCAAATATGTCAATTTTGTCAAAAAATCATTCATATGTAATGCTGTCAATTGCAAAAGGCTTATCCTACGAAAAAATTTCAAGAAGCAGAAAAGTTTCATTTTTGCTCATCGATGACTATTCAGATACTTTCCATAAGATTGGCCTATTTAGAAAAATAAAATTTCTTATAAAAAGATTGTTTCTTTTTTATTCGTGTAAAAATAAATGTTGAGCTTTTTCTCTGTTTTATCCCTTTTTCGTGAACCGTTACCGATCAGTAAAAAATTATGTGTATATACATATAAATGTGTATGTGTTTTCAGAATGGACTGAGATGACTTATGAAAGTAAACTACAGCTGTACGCGACGTGTCCGTGAGCTACACTGGCTCATGCCTAAAAGTGTAGTGGTAAGTGGAGGGGGTGCTTTTCGTAGACGCGTCCCCACTACTCAAATGCATTGCATTAGGTCCCTTTGTTCGCGGACGGTCACATATGTGGTGTCCAATCGATTGCTATTTATTTGAAGAAACAAAACTTCAAACGTAATGTTTTTTTTTTGATAACGATTATTCATTATTGACTTTTCATATTCTATCATTCCGTTAAAGCTCAAACATAGAATTTTTTTTAATAGCACATTGCAATATTCTAAATATCTGTCATCCTAGGTCGAAAAAGAACAACTCTTTGGCTGCAAAACCTGTAGATTATTGTAGTTGTCAATTCTGGTAGAAAATTAAAACTACAATAAAATACAACAATGTGCAAAAAAAAATACAAAAAGGTACAAAATTCGTCTCAATAATAGAAAAAACTTGTACTTTCCTGTAATTTTGGTTGTAATTTATTGTGTTTTTTTTGTAGATTCATGTGAAAATAGTTTTAGTTTTTTGTAAAATTACCTCTAATGTAAGTGTTGGGTCAAGTTTCTCAAACTTGATATTTTTCACTTCTCCGTCAATGTTTGTACTGCCACCAGTTGTATAGTGCTGAGGCCACTTCATGTTCTCGCTGAACCCAATGAGACCAATGTGGACATCACTAGATAAAAAAATAAAAAAATTAGTTCAATTCTGCATTTCAGAGGAAATATCTTTCTTTGAGAAATGAAAAAAATATACACACGTCATGCCATGTTGTTTAAGTTCGTTTCTCAAGTCAGTTATCAAAGGAGCAACGAGTTCTTTAAACACTTTTTCATTATCAGCGGACTGTTCTACAACCAATATGATGTCAGCTTCCTTCTTGGGAATCTTCACACTGAATGCATCACCCATGGCAATGTCGTTTTGTCCCTCTTTGCAAGTACCTGGAAAAATGTTCATTCTTCCTTCAGTCAACTCTTTAT
Source organism: Andricus grossulariae (assembly GCA_011634705.1). Lineage (NCBI taxonomy): Eukaryota > Metazoa > Arthropoda > Insecta > Hymenoptera > Cynipidae > Andricus > Andricus grossulariae. The sequence continues at coordinate 160,667,087 of JAABKJ010075445.1, read as the reverse complement.
TATCATCTTGTCAATGCACCAACGTGTGTATCATTTGTAAGAGAATTCTCGTCAAATTATTATTTATTATAATCCAATCCTTATATTAAAAAGCGCATGGCGCCATTTTCGATTATTTCTCGAAACCATCTCGAAATTACTCAAAACAATCCAATGATTATGGCGCCATTTTCGATTAATTCTCGAAACCATCTCGAAATTACTCGAAACAATTTGAAACTATTGTTGCCGGGAAACCCGTGTTCTTGATTGGATGAAGCTTTAATTTTTTTTTTCGCTCATTGAAAAACGAGTCTGCAAACTTCAGGATTATAAGAAATTTAAGGTTATTTCAATAATATATTCAATAATAATAATCAGTGGAGCAAAGTTGTTCAGCACTTTGATATGCAAAGTATAATGTGTAAATTTGGGAAGATTTCTAAAATGAAGAAACTCTTTAAGAATTTTACAAGGTTTTAAGATAATAATAAAAAATCCTAAAATTCCTTGGAAAATTTTAACTGATTTTTTATTTCAAAAATTAATTTGAAGAAAAAATTGACTAAGATTTCAAAACATTTTAAATTATTTCTTAAAATTTCGAAAAATAATATAGTCGATTTGAAAGCAAAATATTTCAATTAGCAATATTATAAGGTTTTATCAAAGAGGAGCAATTTTGAGTTCGGATTCGGATTCAGCGCATCAAAATCCTTCGGAAATGTTTGGTCTGCTTTCTGGCTTTAGACTTTTGTCAAATTTTGTCGGCCTGTGTTATTGTATTATGTATTTCGAATTTCGTTAATTTACCTGAATTCTTTTAAATCAAGTCAATAATTCTATTCAGTTAAATGGCTATTTTTTTAAGTTTTCAGTTTGTGTTTAATTCATCGTGAAGTGTTTTAAACTCATTTTAAATTCTTCAACAATCAATCAAATGCTTTTGAATTCCCATGAATTTTTTCAAAATCGTGTTAAACTTACTAAAATCAATTAAATTTTTTGGAGTGTTCAAGTTTTTTCAATTTATTTCCATTTTTTAATTTTAACTTTAATTGTTTGAAGTTTTATGAATTGAATTCTTCGGAATGCTTTAAAATCCAAGAGAACATGAGTCACACCATTCATGCACATATTTACTTTGAGTCACTTTTTGGATTAGAAATGCGTCTTGCTGCAAAAAACATCGAATTAAAAATTGTTGTTTCGCCCTCATGAGATTTTCTCTAGAAATCAGCCTGTCGGCAACTTCGCATTCAAACTACAACACTTTTGAATAATTTTCAATTCGACGTTTTTTTGCAGGGAAATTTCTCTGCTTTTTACGGTTTAAATTGGTCACTTTTTTCAAATAAATTAGACTGCGACCGCCCTTAGAATAATAAATTACAAATTCGGGCCTCGGGCTCAACACACTATTGACACTATTTGAAACTTTTTTTCAAGCGATGACCTTATTTTGCTACTATTTTGACAAAAAAAAACACTAAAGACACAATTTCAAATCAAAAACACGAATTTATCAACCAAGATGGATCTTTCAAACAATAAAAAAAAGGCATAAGAATATTGAATTTCCAAGCCAAAAACATAAAATTTCAACAAAACTGTTGAATATTAAACTAAGTATTTAAATTTTCAATCAAAAAGCTGCATTTTCAAACAAGAAGATTAATTTTCTATCAGAGAAGAAGAATTTCGAATAGAATATGTACATAAGTTTTAAACAGAATATTTGAATTTTCAACTGAAAAGAGTAATTTTCTAACAAAAAAGAAGATTAATTTTTGGTTTCAATTTTTCGCTTTGAATTTTTTTGCATAAATAATTGAATTTAAAACCAAAAAGATCAATTTTGAACAACAAATGGAGCAGTTCAATGATAAACTTTAATATTTGTACATATGGAAGATATTATCTACATTTTAAAACGACAATTAAACATTAATAACGAGGAAGAATTAAAAAAAAAATTAAACTATCAGATGAAAATAATGCTTCATAAAAATATATATAAAAAGCGACATAAGAGGCCTTCCATAAATCACGTGGTTTTTATAGGGGGGTGGGGTGTTCCACGAAAGGCCACTGGTCTACATGGGGGGAGGAGGGGGTCCTAGTCCGAGCCACGTGGAAAACAATAATAAGTCGAAAAATATTAAAGCACAAACTAAATCAATTTTAACCCAAATAGTTGATTTTCAAACCAGAAAGATTAATGCTTTAGCAGAAAAAAAATGAATCTTCGAAAAAATACATGAATTGTCAATTACGGGACCTCCATAAACCATGTATAACTCTGGGGGGGGGGGTCCGACGAGTTTCGTCTGGAAGATTGTATTGCGGAATGCATTTGGACAACAAACGAATGAAACCTTCTTTCCTTAAGATTGTAGGGTCTTGGTCCAAAACAATGTTCAAACAATCTTCAAACAGGGGAGTCGTCGAAGCATTATGCCCTGTACCTCCACGAGACACTTTACACCACACAAACTACATAAGGCCCTCGTTGCATCGTCATTACACTCGCAAAATACACGCCACACAACACTTCTCTTTTGACTTATACCAGACATTTCACGTTATGGGATTGGAAAATGAAAAGTATGAAAAAAACACTGCAGTTTTCTGATATACGAAAAGCGATCCTTCGTACTTCGATTCCAAGAAGATACTGACAAGTGACTTAGGAGCAAGAAAGAATTTCCAGCAATTTTCCAGACAGGCTTTGCATTTGCCAAAAGCTGATGGATTCATTACTTAATGCGAGGTAGGTACTAGGTGTCGCAGATTCTACCTCTGATACTACGCCTACGCCTAACGCCTCCTTGGGTCATCATTGTCCATACTTTAGACTCTTTAGAGTATCCAACAATCAAACAAACCTCAAAACAAATGTCCTTCTTGTGCGAAATGGAGGGTCAAACGGTCTATGCCAGCGTTTCCCAAAGTCCTACCACGGGTAGGGTACCCTACCCCGGTTAGGGGGTTGCCACCCCGGGCCCGGTAGCTCGGCAGGCTCCGAGGCAGGCTTCCCGCTGCGAGCAGACGGCCACTTTCGTATACCTAACACGAATAACCCTTTCATTGTTATGAGATTACAAAAACTAAAATTAAAAAGACATGACTCAATTAAATTTTAATTATCTGAATGAATTTCGTGATATAGTTTCAAAAAAGTGAGAAGAAAGTTCTTGAAAATCGGTTAATATCTACAATAATAAAGGAAACATTTACAAACTCAGTGTAAGAAAAGTGCTATAACTCTTGAAGTTATCATCCGATTTTCTTCTATCTTTTTTCAACGTTTTTGTCACAATCTAAAAAATCTAATGCAGACTATTAAAGTTTAATTTATCAATTGTTGTGAAGAATTTTTTCATTAGCATTAGGGTCTTATGAATATACGAGTATTTAATTAAAAACGTTTCGTTGCAGAAGGTGAGGTGATTGCGGGTGATGTAAAACACTCCGTAATCCCACAAACACGATATTCACAAACACTTCACAAGCACGTTGAATAGAAGCACACAATTTTATCGTTTGAAAGGAAGATAAGAATTCCAAAACAAAGGCAATCAATAATAAATTAAAAAACAAGTTTCTGAATAATATAATAAGAAGTTAGTTTTTCGACGTAAAATCAGAGACAACCGCTCTGTTTAAAATCTCGAGGAAAACTGAAGAACATTTTCAAAGGTACTACAGTTCGATGACTTGAGAAAACGAAAAGAAAGACACTTTAATTTTTAAAGGGCTGCGGTAGGAAAACTGAATGACAACATGGGGCCCGGTCTGTGGGTCACTCCACCCTCGACTCCATCGCAAGGCGAACCATAACCACCACGTGTTTTCAGAATTTTTTCCTTTTCACAACAGACAGATATACTTTTAAAAGGTTTGCTACGTCGGTTCTCAAATTGACCGCATTAATATTACCAGCTATATGACACATTTCCATCACCAGACGTATATATATATATATATATATATATAAATTTAATTATTAATTTACATTTAGTAGTAATTTGCGGAATTTAATTATATGTACATGTATGTAAATTGTGTGTACATACTCAGGAATAAATGTATTAAAAAAAGTTTCCTAAATAATTTAAAATAAATAATTAAAACAAAATATTTCAAATTTCAATGCCAAGTAAATAAAAAATAAATTGAAATTATGTCTTTATTTGTCTATGAAATTTGAAGCATGAAAAGTTATTTTGTTATTTTAAATGATTTAAGGTTTATTGTTAAATTCAGTATTGATTTAATAGTGAATGTTGTGTAATCGTTGTATTTTACAGACTCCAAAAAATCAAAAATTCATTAAGTTTTTTGTTTATGCAAGGGTACTGAATTAGTCGTGCAATTCCTTTTTTTTATTAATTATTATAATATTCTTTTAAAACTGTTCGTGTGAAATAAAATTTCTTAATAACACTCATTCTTTCTTTATTTCTCTTTATATGTAGGAGAAAAAAATTATAGAAAAATTCATGTAAATGTGAGATTTGTTACACAAATTTTCGTAATTCAAAAAAAAAAAAAAAAACTGCCGAAAGCGCCATCTGCTATGCTCAGCTTTTTGGCATTTTTACTATTTTGAGAATAACTGGAACATTTACATCCGAAAAACTTTTTTGGTAAAAGTTAAGCATAGGGTATGTACTAACAACTAAACCACTTTTCTCCATTAAGAAAAAAAACTTTCCTGATGGAGATATTTGGGTCTGACCGCATTTTACCAACTTTTACCGTCATGATCGGACATTACCGGTCAGGTTAGGTATTACCACAGTCAGGCCGAGCAGTACCCATCACTAGCTATGGCCATCGGAAGTGGAAAAGGGAATACAAAGAGAGAGGAAGTCGAGAAAGTCGACCTGACCTTTTCTAAGGATGGCGATTGGTGGATTGAACCTTTTCTATGAAAACAGATGGAAGATGAGTAGAACCAATCATCATCCTTAGGAAAAGACAGGCCAACTTTCTTGATTGTATGAATTATTAATTAATTATTAATTATTGAATGACAAAAATTTTGTACGAAAGAAGGTTCAAGAGATTATTAAAAAATGAAAATTTATCATTTAAAAAATCCCGACAAAAACCCGGACAAAGTAAAAAATACTGTAGGACAACTCATACAATTCCTCAAATGAGGACACGTCCGGGGAAATCCGGACGGATGATCACCCTACGTTTGCGCTACCCGAGGGTCGAGGTAGGAAGAGTCGTGTCGTGGACGGAGAGTGAATGGTCGTGGCTGCCCGAAAACTAGGCATTCTGCATTCTAGCGGACCATGTGAACGTGTAGAGATCAGAACAGCTGTGAGCAAACGTGTTCGTGTTCACCATTGGCGGCCGCCTACTTCTGCTCACAGATCCATATTCACCGTCAGGCAGATTCAAAGAGCTTCACGCGAGCTGATACGTAAGGAGGAGAGAAGCTTCTGCGTTGTGAATGCTCACTGCACAATATATATTGCACCAGGTGGCGCTGCATCACATGCTATATAATTCAATACATAATATCATCCTTGGGATTTATTTGAACTTCAGTTTTCAATTTTTATATTACATATGATCTGAAACAGTAATAATTATCTATCTTGTATTTCAAATTCAAATCACCATAAATCAATTAGAAAAATATTCGAACACTATTATAAAATTCCGTGAAAACCATTAAAGTAATCCCTTTCGTAATTAATTAATTAATTAGTTCCATTAAAATTACTAAAATCAATTCACAAATATAAATTGGTGTAATCTACTTATCTAGCAAAGTAGCTAATAGAAAATTTGCCCATTTCATGACTCATAATAATAACGGTATTAAACTGGGAAACTTTCCAAAGATGCTTTACTGCTTTTGGAGCCAAATTTTCTTTAGTCTTGGATAGACCATAATCAACGGGATTTTTAAGTTGGTTTCATACAACTATTCAATACATTAATGCATACTGAAAATATTTCAAAATTTAAGGTTATTAATAAATAATGTTATATTTGAAAAATAGTCTTATTGAAAGCTCAACATTCAGCTTTCTTGTTTAAAAATTACCATTTCGCGTTGAAAGTTTAACTGTCGTCTAGAAAAGTCGTCTTTTTGTCTTCAAAATTCAACTGAAAATGTAACTATTCCATTTTTGGTTAGAAATTTATACTTTTTGGTAGAATATTCAAATATTTAGCTGGAGATCCACGCAATTTGTCGAAAATCTGTTTGATTAAAAATGTATCTGTTTCGTTTGGTTCGTTTTGGTTGTTTGGTTTTGTTTTGTTTCAAAATGCAACTGTTATTGGTTGCAGTTTAATCTTTTTTAGATACTTTTTCGTCGGGAATTCATCTTTTTTGGTTTAGAGTTGAACTACTTTATTAAAAGCTATTTTGTTTGGTTAAAAATTTCTCATTTTAGTCGAAATTCTAATTATTTTTGTGAAAATCTTTTTTTTTTTTTTGTTGAAAATGAATAGTCTCAACAAAGAATGTAATTTGAAAAATAGCTCTTCATGTTGGAAATTAAACTCAATTCTAAAAAATTGATCTTTTTGTTTTGTAAATTCAACAGTTTGTTTGAAAATGCAACTGTTTTTTGTTGCAGTTCAATTTTTTTTTAATTCGTTTTTGTCGGGACTTCATCGTTTTCGGCTGAGAGTTTAACTTCTTTATTCAAAGCTATTTTTTTATTAAAGATTCCTTATTTCAGTCGACATTTTTATTATTTTTGTGAACATTATTTTTGTTGTTGTTGAAAATTGATGACCTCAACAAAAAATATAATTCGAAAATTAGCTCTTTATGTTGGAAATTAAACTCCATTCTGAAAAATTGATCTTTTTGTTTTGTAAATTCAACGGTTTGTTTGAAAATGCAACTGTTTTTGATTGCAGTGTAATCTTTTTAAATTTCGCTTCTGTCGGGAATTCATCGTTTTCGGTTGAGAGTTTAACTAATTTATTAAAAGCCATTTTTTTTTAAAGAATCCTTATTTCAGTCGACATTTTTATTATTTTTGTGCACATTATTTTTGTTGTTGTTGAAAATTGATGATCTCAACAAAAAATATAATTCGAAAATAAGCTCTTCATGTTGGAAATCAAACTCTATTCTAAAAAATTGATCTTTTTGTTTTGTAAATTCAACGGTTTGTTTGAAAATGCAACTGTTTTTGGTTGCAGTTTAATCTTTTTACATTCTCATCTCAATGAGAAGGTATTGGTTTTATGTGAAAAATGACTTTCGCGGATTCAATCAAATGTCTACCGCGGTCCTACTGGGAGCCGATGTCATTTTTTAGATGACAGTTGCTCCCAGTGGGACCCTACGGTGGTTGTTAAACTTTAGTTTTTAATTATATGTATAGTAAATTTTTTCACTTTTTTTGTTGAAAATTCGGATAATATCTTGATATAAAAAATTCAATTGAAACTTGTCGTGCATATTGTCTTACGTACAAGGTTTCGTTCCGACCCCCGGAAGTACTTAATTCCTGTTTAAAAAGGATTTTTAACTTAAAGTGGGAACCAACTTGAAAATGACTATTTTAATTTTTTTTTTATATCTTTCTTATTTAGATTAGTTAGGACGGGAAATCAAAAAAATGAATGAAAAAAACTAATCCTATAACTAATGAAACTGACTACTTCTTTTCTGATTTTATGTTTAATTAACGTCAGGCCCCAGAATCATAAAAAAAAAGACTAAGTAAAACCCATCACGAATTGAATACTGACGGATTCGTTATTCGATGCCGTCACGCAGTTAAGAATGATTTTCTGATTGATTTGAGTTACTGTTGCAATCTCTAAATTGATAGCCGGGAGAGGCACTTCGTTTGTCGAACACCTGTGGGCGAGCAGTTAGTCTTATTTTGCAAAATTGCATTTCTCTCACCCGATCGGTGTTCCTCCGCGGCACTACTTCCAATAATTCGATGACCTATCATTTATGATTCCACTCATTTCTAGAAGTTATTGAACTTGAGTTTTTGCAACTACTGATGTTTTTATTTAAGACTAGTAGGATTTGAAAAATTGGAATATTATTACGTTTTGAAATTCCAATTATTATAACTTGCTAAAGGCCTTATTAGAGTGATATTATCAATCAAGTGTACAATTTAATCATCTAGGATTTTCGTGGATTAAATTGTACAATTATTAATTATTTGTTGATATCAGTATTAATGCTAACATTTATCAAATGAGGGATATCGCAGATGCCATCGATTTGGAGTAATTCTCTAAATTTAATCTTTGATTTGAATTTTTGTTTTCATTTTCAATTATTTTTCCTTATTTTTCCGTTCTTTTAGTTATTTGAATTAGGTTTAGCTAATTTATACTAACTATTGAATCTTTTATTTAATTTCGTTCTTGATATCCTTTCGCGTCTCAACAACTTAGCGTCCCGTGTGTGTATATATATGCATAATTATATGATTTACACCTGTCACGCATGATGGTACAGCAGATTGGCGAAAAAAGAATAAATATCTGCGCGAATATGCATTAGTTCGCAATTATTTATAAAAATGATGGTTTATATATCGTTTTACGACCTCTGTGATCGAATCTTCAGGAAAAAATTAAAAGACGGAGTAATTCAAATTATTGGTAAACGTTTTTAACACGGAGATCACAAATCTATAAGTATTATTATTTATGAGAGAAGTTTTAGGCTCCAGAAGCTACGATCATGGTTCCTAAAAGCCACCAATCCCGACGCAACTGAAACGTGTACGTCATCCACTTCTGCTCCTTCTGTCGTAGAAGTTAAGCAAGATCGGGAAATTTGCGCGAGAAAACATCGTTCAACACTGTTCCTTGGAGTCAGGTCTTTAGCCGCGGATGACCTTACGCGGCAGACGGGACAGTTGGAGATGAAAATTTCACCTCTGGATACTTTTTTAATATCGAGCGCGAAGCGCGAGTGTCTTGATGAGAATGTGTTCCTTAATGTCGATAGAACCTTAAGTAAATTAGTTCTCCTTTTTATGTAAAATTGGCATAATTAAAACAAAAGCATACATTATCATATACATTATCGAGCGCGAAGCGCGAGATGAATACCAAATCGAGCGCGAAGCGCGAGATCCAACAGGTTCGCGCCCTAGGCGCGCTTAAACTTGCGAGCGAAGCGAGCCGCGCGCGAAGCGCGCTATGAAAATGTGCCCGCCAAGCGGGCAGATTTTTTTTTTCTTTTACTTAATTTTTCTATGATTAAAATCGATTTGCCAATTAATGAGTTCTAGCGCGGGAAATTTAAATTAATAAATTGTAGGCTACTTGAAACAGCGCAGGAAATCGCAACACGAAACTTGTAGAAATAGGGAATACCAGCTCGCGCGTGCATGATTCCCTGGGGCGACACACAGGATGTCGGTAAGGTACGGACAGACTGAGAATCAATTCAACGACCGATAAATGCATTACCAACTGTCGATAAATTGATATTAGTGCTGTCAGAAAGTAGTGAGTGACGTCATAAGTTATTTACACCCGATTGATAAGGTGGACTCCTGATATAGCGACTGAGGCTCCATCTGTGGCTGGAGATGTGCATTATCGATGGCCCCTGTTTTACCAGCCTATGGTGAAATGATAATATAAAAAATTACCGACCTCTCTGTTTTACCGACTGATGGTAAAATTCTTCCCTACCTTACTGACCGATGTTAAAATGATAATATTAAAATTACCTGCCTCCCTGTTTGACCAACTGATGGTAACATTGTTCCCTACCTTACCTACATATATAATAATGATAAGATAAAAAGTTATATACCTCCCTGTTTTACCGGTTGATGGTAACATTGTTCCCTACCTTACCGACATATAGAAAAATGATAGTATAAAAATTACCGACCTCCCTGTTTTACCTACTGATGGTAAAATTGTTCCCTACCTTGCCAACATATAGAAAAGTTATCATATAAAAAATTACTGACCTCCCTGTTTTACCGACTGCTAGAAACATTGTTCCCTACCTTACCGACATGTAGAAAAATGATAATATAAAAAGTTATCGATTTCCATGTTTTACCGAATGATGGTAACATTGTTTCCTACCATATCGACCTATGTTAAAATGATAATATAAAAAATTTCCGACTTACCTGTTTTACCGACTGATAGTACTAAACTGTTTTACCGATCGATGGTCACTTAGCACAGTACAGAACCTTATAATGTTAAATTGGTGGGAATCTCCATTGCCAATCTCACTGTTTCACCTACTTAACATGGAACAGAACCATAAATTTACTGACATCTCTGTTTATCGAGCGATGGTACAATGCTATCACAGCAGGTATCTGCATTACCCACCTCACTGTCTTACCGACTGTCGGTAACTTAGCATGGAACAGAACCCTCCCTTTGTCGGTGGCGCCATCTTTTGGTGTCGGTAACTTGCGACGGTGGCGCCATCTCTCGGTAAGTAGTCTAGCACCCACCTAGTCGTACTACTCTCGGATTTCGGATGGAGGGTCCATGTACCAAGGGTTTCTGCTGAATATGGTTACAATAATTAATAAGCAGTCGCGGACAATTGTCCAGGGAAACCTTAAAGCCATACCCGCGTGCCAAAAATATGCCAAGGCACTTGCGAGATGGATGCAGAAAGCTGTCATCCTTGGATCGCTTCGTGTCCTCAAGACACACGAGGGTTTCGCCGGCCTGTCGTCGTAATTTCATCATGCCATCCATTTCACGGTCGTGAGACGTGGCCATAAGTATGATTTACCGCGGTTCGACTGGGAGCCGATGTCATTTTAGATGGCAATTACTCCCAGTGGGGCCCTGCAGTGGTTGTTTAACCTTTTTATTTTTCAATTATATATGACCGTCCGCGAAAAAGGGACCTAATGCGCATGAGCATCATTTTACAGGAGGAACGATTGAATAGGCGTTCCAATACAGGAACTCTATAACAGGGCCTCACTTTGCAGATTATTATCAAAAGAATTTTTCAGATATAGGAATTATATTTTTTATTATGAAAGAACAAATAAAAAGCTATCGATTAGTGTGAAACACTAAAAATAGATTTTTTCCGCATTAGGTCCCTTTCTTCGCGGACGGTCACATATATACTCGTACATTAGAGATGTCCAAAAAACGCTTTTTGAGCTACAGGGCAAGCCCCCCCCCCCACGAAGTTTCCATTTTCAGAGAAAAAAAATCCCCAATTTTTTTTCGAAATTCGAATATTAACACGTGACAACGGGTACTTCAAAATCCCATTTAATTAACATGGGGAAATTTTGGATTTTTGTAAAATTGAACTCATACTTCAGGATTTGATCGAAACGTACCAACTTTTTTAGAGATTGAAGAGCAATACCTATGAAATGAAACCATACTAATAACTTTTATTTCCTACCCACCCTGATCCGCCCCCCCCCTCACCACAACGCCCCAAATATGGGGCGCTGTACAAATATGGGGCGCAAATTATTCCCAAAAAATGTAAAAAATAATCGTATTTTCTGATTGAAATGATATAGTTTGCCATCGTTTGGAGTAGTTAATTTTTTTAAAAACATTATGTAATTATTTAAACGATTACTTATTGTTTATTCTCAAAATTTCTCAAAATTGACCCAGAGATGACCAGTTTTTTTTTCTCAAATTGGTATCCTATGCTACTTTTTGTTGAATGAATATATAATTTTCATGCATACATTTTAATGTTAATTAAGTTTCTATTTGTTTATACAATTTGGATTTGCTTGAGCAGTTTTTTTCGATAACTTTAAATAAATTAAATAAAATAAAATACATTTAATAATTTTTCTGACTATGGTGTATAGAAAGAGTATATTCACTTTTTTTAATTTTTTAAACAAATATAATTTGTTTAAACAATTATTTTTCCAACAATATTTTTTAAATCGCACCCGTGTGGAAATTTTGTCATGGCGCTAGCTGGGCCCAAAATAGGAAAAACTTGGCCCCTAATTGGGGCTTTAGACATGACCAAGCCACAAATGAAACGCCTAATCCGGCCAGAGCCTAACTTACCGACCGACTTGGCCCCAACTTGGGTTAATTTATTTTTCTAGTCTCAGCCACAGTAATAATTACAAAGATTTTATTTAAAATGAACATTTAAAGTATCTGAACATTTAAAAAAAAATATTATTCCTGAACCGGCTTATTCGTCATCAGCCTCATCTTTCGGTTGCCATCCCAATCTTTGGAATTAGTGCCGTGAACTCTTTTTATTGTGTATTTCTTATAAACTATTTGTCAGTACACTACCAGAGTACACCTACTCATTTGCTTGATCTATCCTCTCATTATCTCTGAATACTAATTTTTCGTTATATAATATCCTCACGGACAAACTTCGTCACAAATTAAAAAGGTATATTATATATAGGGATTTCGATACCTATATATGAAAAAAGTATTCGTTAGTTTTTGATGAAGTTATATTTACTGGCCACCATTAGGTTCTGCAGGAAACTACCGCGCAACTATAATTATTATTGTACGTTTTCAAATGCAGTATTATTCAATACTGAACATTTGCTCATTGCAGTGCCCTAAGGTAATCAATTTTACCATTGAACAATATTTAAAAAATTGCAGAAATTTGTGTGGGATGAATGTTAGGGTTGGTGTTTGTGATAAGAATGAGTAATCAGTTTCGGATAAATTGAAATTTTATTTCAACATGAAGATCATAATACAAGGCCGACAAGCGTACATGTGCTCAATGCAGAGGCTTCCGAATTACTGACGCTACTTGTTCTTGTCGCTCAGGGCCTTAGGACCTACCACTCCCATTTTTCTCTACTTGACGGATTTCTCTCAAAGTCCAGTTCGAAGCTGTCGAACATCTGTTGACGACATGCAGGCATGTACTTTTCCTTCTCTATATAGCGTGAATATACGAACAGTATAGACACTTGGTACTCATGCGCTTTCCACACCCCACATTTGGCCGTTCCTGACCTGTCCTCTGTACTCAGGTGACTTACAATTTCCTTGATACGTGAAAACTAGCCCATTACTCATCCCGTGCTTCTAATCTACATTTGTTGCATCCGGCAAGACGAAATTCCTACAGCAAAGTTGACACGTAGTGGAAAAAAATGCAAACAATCGATAAAACTCACACAAAATACCAAACCAGTACGATACCAATAAATCAGATAATTCATAAAAACGTTTGAACCGAGCCAAACTAAAAATACTATTATATAGATTATATAGTCCACAAAATGACAATAGACCTACACTCTATGCAACATTTTACATACTGCATACTGGCATACAAATAAATTGAGTAGTTTCGCAACTGACGCGCATCACATCAAGAAGTTTCGCGCTTTTCGCAAGCAGTTCCGCGCGCAGTACTACGACACAACACTTATTCTTAATCGTTGTCTTGAGGTGAAGCCTTGCCACGGCTTCATGAAGTCTGCTGCCTTTATTGACGGCTGCGGTCCTGCTTCACCGGCAATCTTCTTGACCACGTATCTGCCCATATATTTTGGCTCCATCACGCTATATGAACCAAGAGACTTGATTGCCAATTTCAATCCTTGTCGCTGTTGCGTCCTTTTTATTGCCACGATATCGCCAATATTGTACTTCAGTGCAATACAACGCTTCTTGATGCGGTTGCGCTTGTTTTCGTCTTGGATTTCCTCGATTTACTTGCGCGCAGATTTCTTCGTCTTTTCTCTAGTTTTCTGAAATTCATTCAGTTGAAATTCTTTAATCATGTCCATGATATTTTGGTCCTCTTGCGTTTTAGGCTCCTTTTTAAACAACAGCCCATATGCTGACGTCCCTCTTTCTCCACTCCTCATATTTGATATCTTATCCAATCCTATCCGATCCTACTTATGTCATTTTTTTAGATGACAGTTACTCCCAGTGGGACCCTGCGGTGGTTGTTAACCTTTAGTTTTTATATATATGATAAATGTTTGTTTATAAATGTTGTAAATAATTACTTAACATTATGGACATATAATATAAATAATTTTTTTTACAGGATTCTGGATCAAATTTTGTAATTCACATGTGATACTCTAATATGTCTTGCCACCAGTGCAAGCTCATTAGTTAAAATAGTTTAAATTTCAACTAAAATGATGAATATTCAACTAAAAGAGTTGAAATTTCAACCAAACGTAAATCGTGTAAATATTACTCTAATATGCCATGCCGCCAGTGCCAGCTCATTAGAGAACTGTAAATATTGATCAGTGGCATCATGCTTAACAAAGAGGTATTTATATATGAAACACCGGACCGATTGTTATTAATAATTACCTTCTTTAGGGAATATTAAGTCTGGTAAAATACAAATCACCATATTTACGCCCTAGGATAAATTCCAAGTCGCTATCTGCGCAGTTGCCCACGTGCGTGAATTACTCATCCGCGACGACATAGTAATATACTTTTGCATACGACATAATTTAGTGCCAAATGGATCCAGGAGATCAGAATTCATCCTTTTCTAGTCATGCTGATTAACAATAAAAATCACCAAAGATTAAAAATAACGTAAAACTGAGATTAAAAGAAACGAGTCTACACTCTAGCGCACAACAAAGAAATACATAAAGCCGGTCAGGTGCAGGTCCGTATAGCTGATGCTGGGGCCCCTGACATTTTCTTTTCGTATCTAAACTGTCGTGCACTCATGTGTATAATTGGAGATAACTACATGGTAAAATCATTATAATTTCGAGAATGAGACTCGAAATATAACTTAATTTAAATACGTGTTTGTCTCTACAAAGAATCGATTTTATTGAAATGAGGAAATTTTTTTATAAGGTGTGACAGATAGGTTCAAAGAAATAAGTTCCCAGGAGAAATAATTCTAATGGAAAACCATGTATTAGGACTCCATGTGGATTAAGGAATTCCACGTGAAATTTGGGTACTCAATTGAATAAATTTACGTAGATTTCGACGTGGATTACTACCTGGATTGCAATGTAGATTTCTACGTTGAAATCTACGTAGAATTCCAATTAAAACAACTTTTAGAATTGTGGAACAAGACATAGTAATATGTTATACGGGGTACACAAAATTAAAAAATTCCATCCATTTTCACGTATCTCTTGCGGTTTGCGAGATATTTGAAATTAAAAATTATGTTCAGTATTCCATACAGATTTCCACGTGAAACACCGCGTCAAATACCATATGGAATTTCCACGTGTATCATTTCTTTGACTTAATTAATTACAAAAATAATTTTCACATTGATTGCAAAGAAATATTTTTCTTTGAGGAAAATTAGTATTGAGTATCAGTACTGAATATGAGTATTGGCAGTGAGTGTAGAAAATGAGTTTTTGAAATGAGTATTGAGAATCAGTATTGAATTTGAGTATTGGCAAATGAACTATACAGTGAAGAATCAAGTGTGCCTAGTAATGACAATGAACATTATGTGTTCACGCGTGCAATATAATTGTATACATTCTCAACTACTTAAATTTTACAAGCACAGGGTAACGCGTGAATATTTTTCCGCAGCTAATGACAATTCAAAACTGTGCATTGTGCTTCCTTCAATCCTAGAAGGAAGCTTTAACGAGAGTGGAGGGGATGGAGCAAACTGCTGTCTCCTTCACTCTCTTGGTTAAAGACTTCAGAAATGCACAGTGGGACTGCATCGTACCATTTTTTCATTAAAAAAAGGAATGTTCGCGGTAAATAAACAATAAGAATTAGCCTATTTTAGATTTATCAATTTTAAATTCGCGCAAAAATGTGACAGTATGCGGCGCTGCCGCAACGCTCCATTGTAAGTACAATTTCAGAATTTTGAGTAAACTTTCCGAGTACAAACGCAATTTTCATTATGGCAACACTATTCTGAAACTTGAACAAATATAAAGTAAAAATTAATTGAATTTTTTTATGGAAGGTATAGTTTCATGCTTCTTATTTTCTGAACTGATTGATTAATTATTTTTTTAAAGTGTATGTTACGTTGTGAAATGACTAGATATTAATTAAATGTTCAAAATGATATGTGCATATATATTTTAACTTTTTTAAAATTATTTTTAAAGGTTATTATTGAATTAAATTTATACAAATGCAATTTCAAACAAAAAACATATATATAATGTAAAAATTATTTGAAAATGTTTCAGTGAAAAATATAGATTAATGCTTAAATGAGTATCAGAATTCAATTTTAAAAATTATATCTAAATACTATGTTTAAATTTTTTCGAAAATTAGCATGAAGTTATTAATGATTCAAATTTTCTGTAACTAAATTTCATGTTTAAAAAAAATATGAAGTAAAAATTATTTGAATGTTTCAATGCAAATAATAGTTTCATGCTTTTTTGGTTGTAAATATTTCAATTAATTATTGGTCGATTAATTTTGTTAAAAACTTTCAATTAAATAAAGATTAAAATTAATTTTTTTTTTAATTGAGTAACATAAATTGATTATTTACTTGAAGGTTATGTAACTGAATGTGGGGTATTATTTTTATAATAAAAGTTTATTTTTTCTGTAAAATACCTCTATTGCAATTATGTAATATTTTCAAATGCTCGGGACGTTGTGAAATGACTATTTGAATTCAATTTTGAAAATTATATGTACATATATTTTAGTTTTTTTTTTAATTGGTTTAAAACGTTAATAATAAACAAATTCATAGAAATGAAATTTCAAATTTGAAGGAGGATATAATGTAAAAATTATTTGAATGTTTTAATGAAAATTTGTGTAATGCTTTTTATGTTATGAACGGATTAATTAATTATTAACTGATTCTATTGAAACTTAAATTTTGTGGAATTAGTTTAGAAGGTTATTAACAAATTAAATATTCAGAAATAAAAGTTCAAATTAAAAAAAAAAATATATAAAATAAACATTGTTTGAATGTTTTAATGAAAGTTATAGTTTAATGCTCCTTATTTTTTGAACTGATTGATTTTTTGCAGCTGATTTTTTTTTCTTCAAAATATTAAATTACACAAAGATTGATTTTGATTTGTTTCAATTAAGTACATAAATATTATTTACTTCAAAGTTATGTAATTGAATATTGGCTATAATTTGCATAGTAAAAGTTTGTTTACATTTGAAATGCCTCTATTCCAATTATGTACTTTCTGTCAATGTTTGTGATGTTGCGAAATGAAGATGACAGTTACTCCCAGTGGGACCCTGCGGTGGTTGTTAACCTTTAGTTTTTTAATTATATATATATATATATATCGTAGTTTTTCAGAAACCAAGCTTTATAATCTTGTCAAGTGTTTGATAAGGTATGTTTCATTTAATACAAAAGATTTAGTTTTTACAATATCTCAATCATTAATTTTTTAATGTATTCAAATTATAAAATTCGAAATTGATGATAAGATATCGAATGCAGATCGTGCGTAATGCTTTGCGTCACTGGAGTGAGTTTCCGTAAAATATTTTTACGCATAACAAATCGATGTCGATAATCGCAGTTAATGATTTTCTGTCATTGTTATGTAAAATAAGAATCGTATTGACGATGATTAATTTTAATAGTCACCTGTCGAATGTCAAACGCATTCTATTGAATCTCTGATTTTCGACTTCGTTATAAGAAACATATTTATCTTACGATTAAGGTAAATGTCCCAGTAGTCGTGATGGTCCCAATAATCGTGAAACTTGGTTTTAATTTGAATATATTGTGAAAAATATTTTGAAAGTAACATTTAAGGAGAAAACCCATTTATTTGTAGGATTTCTTAATATCAAATGGAATTTCAATTTATTCAAATCAGATAAAAATCAAGAAAATTGGCATCACGTTTACTGGGGCGTTTACCTTTATAGGCCGAGATAAAAAAGAACCACATAGAAAAATCAGAAAATGTACTTATTTCTTGGAGTGCGATTTATCTGGAAACGTTAAATTAACATCAAAAAAAGTATTACGAATACAAGTGACATAGGATGAAAATAAAAAACAATGTTACTGTAATTTATACTAATTTTATTGGCAAATAAAATAATCATTTTAATAGCAATAAAAATAAATTATTTAATAACTGCTTTTTCACTGAATAAAATTTTGAACAAAAATTAAACAATGTTCATGTATAATTTATGCTAATTTTATTGCCAACTGGAACCATAATTTTAATAGCAATAGAAATAAATTATTTAATAAATGCCTTTTCATTGAATAAAATTTCCTTTAAATGAAACATTTACTATTATTTTTTATGAGGTAAATTCAGATTTGCGTGATAACTAAAGATAAAATGATAAGTAACTTTAAAAAAATACTATAAACTTGTATTTAATAGACCTATTTTCAAGAAATATTTTATGAAAACTACGTAAATTTAAGTCAAATGAGCATCGAGATATAAGATTGCTATTATTTTATTAGGTTTTGCTGCTAAAGTATGCCATTAGCCATTTTCAGAGATAATAAGAGAAAACGAGCGGCATTTTCGCAATACTAGTAAGTGGCCACATGCGTGCTTATTACGAGAGATGATCATTAGATTGGGTCGTGATAATATGTTCAATGATTTATTTCTCATAATTTTATTTTTAAATCACTGTAATTGCCTTTCACATCCACGTGCTTGTTTACATTTTTGTGAATTATTCTGTGATTACTCTCAATGTGAAGATTTTAAATTATGGGTGAGTGGGGTATGGTGTCCGTGTGGGGCATGGTGTCAATTACAAAAAACGCCCACGTTTGTTGATTTCCATATTAGTTTTTTGCATAAAATGACTTTCTGTGTTTGGAAAAATAGTGATGTGATGAAATTTTTGTTTTAAAATACGTGCACGATTGAAACCCGAAAAAGCTTTAAATTTAAATTTATCATCATGAATCATCGTGAAAGTATTAAATCTATTAATAAGAATTTAGTCGATACATTTTAGGTTATTACTTTAGTTTTGAATATTTAACAAGATTTGGGTGCATCAAAGAATTTTTAACTTTCACGCACTGTGTTTTACTATGCATGTATATTAATTCTACAAAATGATGGTATATTAAATTTCCTACACGTATATGCATATTGCTTCCATTACATTTATAGTAAAATCGCTATACAAATTTCTAAGAGTGCAGCCTTGTAAGAAATATACTTTTCATAAACCTATTTTCCCCTACAAGCCATAATTTTTAAGATTTCGCGATAACCTTTTTTATAACGTTGATTTTACCATAAACAGTATGATTATCTTGGTTATCATTTACGATGTCTGGTCCTTACTGTTTATGACTATTGTTATAAAGAAAAACTCTCAATTAAGAAAAGCTATTTTTTTCTTCATTTATATCATTTTCTTTGGCACGAAATAAAACTTTTCACTCTCGTGATATTTTCTCTTACGATGAGCCATAATTTATCCAGGGCCTTGTGAATAATGTATTGATTATAGATGTATGCCCCCTACAAGTCATAATTTTCAAGTTATCAGCGATAACATTTTTTTATAACGTTGACTTTACCTTAAATAGCATGTTAATCTTGGTTATCATTTTCGATACCTGTTCCTTATTGTGTATTACTATTGTTATTAACAAAAAACCTCAATCAGAAAAATCGATTTTTTTAATTTCTAAATTAATCCTCGGCATAAAATGAAAGTTTACATTCACGTGATATTTTCTCGTACGAAGAACCATTATTTATTCATGGACTTATAAACAATGTATTTTTTATAATTTTATGCCTTCCAACAAGCCATAATTTTTCAGATATGTGTGATAGCCTTTTTTATAACATTAATTTAACCGTGAACAGTATGATTGTCTTGCTTAGCACTTCCGATACCTACTTTTTATTGTTTATAACTATTGTTATTAACCAACACCCTAAATTAAAGAAGCCCATTTTTTATATGTTTGTATTAAACTCTTGTCATTCTTATTAACATTATAAAAAATGTTATCGCTAATAACTTGAAGATTATGAATTCTAGGTGGGAGTAAATTTATAAAAAATACATGGTTTATGAGGCCGGGATGAAATTGTACCATAGAGTAATATAAAAATGAAAAAAATGATTTTTTAAAATATGAGCTTTTGCTTATAACAATAGTTATAAACGATAAGAAACAGGCATCGACAATGGTAACAGGGATAATTATACTGTTTACGGTAAAGTTAATGTTATGAAAGAAGATTATCGTGAATAACTTGAAAATTGTGGCTCGTAGGGGAGCGTAGATTCATTAAAAATATATTGTTCATAAGACTGTAAATAAAATATTGGCTCCTCGTACGAGAAAATTTAACGATAATAAAAAGTGTTATTTTGTGCCACAGATAAATAAATTCAGATAAAAGTGACTAAACTTGTATTTGATTTAAAATCAAGAAGGAAATTCTTTACTTCAGCGCACATTTCCGTATCTTTCTAATAAATCATACAATCAGAAAGATTTTTTCCAACTATCTGAAAAGGGGAGAAAAAAAGTATGTCATAGACTGTCACAATTAGTCTACCCCCCCCCCCCCAACTGTGACATCCTTTATGAAAGCTCTCATAGGGGCCAACAGTGTCGCATAGCAAGTTTAAATTCCCAATAGTATTTTTTCTTCAAACAAAAAATTACCACGTGTTTTTTCATTTAAAGCAAAAAAAATATTTAGCGAACCTAGAACGTTAAACGTCTTGCGGGAGCTCAAGAAAATTTTATATAAAAAAAAACCTGGCCTTTTTTTTGTCAAACTGTACAAATTTATTTTCTAAGACCTTAAGAAAAAAACATTGCATTTTAAATTGGCACCCTAGTGGCTATTGACCCTGAAATATAAATGACGGTATATTTTTAGCGACCGAGAAAGACCGGGAGTTGACAGTAAATTTGTGATTTTAAGTAATAAATTTGATCTTAATTCAATATAATTAATTATAATTGAAAGCGTTTTAAGTTGAATAATTGTAAGCAGTTTGCGTAAAAATCAAAATAAATGCGCACACCAGGTCTATTACATTTCCTCTACTAGATTCTGTGATAAATTGATTAAACAGTATGACGATTGTCGAAAAGGGATCTAAACAAATTTTTTAATGCCTGCCGTTATCAGAGGAGTGGACTGGAGTAGAATGGAGTGGAGTAGAATCCACTCTATTCCACGCCACTCCAGTTCATTCCACACCTCTCTTGTAAAGCACTTCTCGTAAGTTAATGCTCAAACTAATTCTGAAGTAATTTAAATTACTTTGTGTAATTCAACTAAATTAATAATTGAACCTTGTGTATTTGGTAGAAAATACAAATTACATACAAGTAATTTGTAATTTAATTCAACGATATTGGATAATTCACAAAACCTTTAAATGTAATTCAATTACAAATTGAAATACATGTAATTTCTTCTCAAAATACTTGAATTACATTTTTCGCCATTTAATGGCCAATTTTGGTAACGCCAGAGAAACGAGATCCCCAACGGGCTTTCGACCAAGCTAGATATCCCTGACTTTTTAACTCCAAACACCCTTATCCGAGTAAAGAATACCCAAGCCCAGTGCAGATGTCCCTGGTCTTACCCCACCAGCAAAGTTCTCCGTCGTCGCCCCCAGACCTGCGATCACCAATCTTACGCGTTATCATCCTCCCCCGACTCCCACTTGCATAATGCGTGACGCGGCATACCAATGTAATTTTGTGTGCTGTAAATAAACTTCCAACTTTACTATCATATCTTTGCTTACTTTTTTATAAACTAGTTGCCCCTTTCGTTAATTTTCGCTACCTCATAGAGGAAGCTTTGTAATGGTAACATTTTCCAAGATTTGTAAATTTATTTAATTAAAACTTCCTCAATTTAATAATGTCTAATACAATGTTCTAAGCAATTATCCGGATGTGTGTGTATTTGTGTGGATGTGTGTGTGAATGTCACACTTTTTTGTGATCACGATATCTTTAAAACGGTTGCAGATAAATTGATGAAATTTGGAGGGCTTATTTTCACCACTAATATCTTGAAACTGACCGAAGGTTTTCTGAGAATGTTTATTGCATTTTTTTAGCACTTAATAACATTTTAAAAATCGGTTTTTTATAGTAAAACTTTTTTCATTAACATAATTCAAAGTTGATGCAAGAATATAAAAGATTTCAATCTCTCTATGCATCTCACTATGTGTGGATGTACCTTCAAGCTTTCCAACAGACAGATGATAAGTCTATGAAAGTTATATATATATATATAATAATATTGATTGTTATGCTTGTAATGCAGTTTTCAAATATATTTATTATGTTGAATCGTATGCGAGATGCTCCTGAACTTTCTTCCCCTTGATACATAAAAGAAAAAATCAGTAAAACCGAAAAAAACATTCCGAAAACTAAGGGCGGCCAAACAGCCGCCTTGCGAACGCTGTTGTGGCTTCACGAGGCGTGTGCGCTGGAATGTTAAAGAAATTACCTACAAAGCATTTCATACAATTACAAAATTTTTATGGAACTTAAAGAGATTTCCAAGCTTTTTAGTCATTTCAAAACATTTCAAGGGATTAAAAAAGTTTTAAAGTATTTAAAAAGATTAAAAAGAATTACAAGAGGTTTATTTTATTTCAAGAGATCTCTTCGACGGATTTTTAGGTATTTTGAGGAATTGTGAGGAATTTTGAGGAATTAAGAACGATTTTCTTGGATTGCGAGGGATTTTAAGAGGCTGCAATAGATTTTAAAGGATTGTAATAAATTTTAAATTTGAGAAATTAAATTATTTTGTTGAAAATTCAACTATTATCTTATAAAGTTGTCTTTCTTGGTCTAAAATTTAACTGTTTTGTTGAAGATTTGTCTTTTTTGGTTGAAAAATCATCTTTCTAGATTGAAAATGTAGGTGTCTTCTAAAAGATTTAGATTTTTTGCTCGAAAATTCAACTCTTTGGTTGAAAATTCAACTATTTGGTTGAAATTTGAACTGTGTTTGGTTGAAGTTTAATCTTTTTTGTTTGAAAATTCCACTATTTTTTTAAAAATGCAATATATTTTGACGTGAAATCTTAGGAATATGGTACCTACATTAATATTATTTGAAAGAATTTATTCTCCTATTTTCTTGATAAATCGCCCTATTTCGTGTGTTTTGATAGTATTATGGGCTGTGAAGTCTGCTTTCCCTTTTATAACATAATTTACATTACATATTTTACATTTTAATTCTGAAATCTTTTATTCTTTTCAAAATTTATAGAATATAACAATTAGTGTTGAATAATTATTATCATACACTACTTAAAATCAACGAGCAAACAAATAATTTTTGACCGAGAAAACCGGGAAATAGCCTGGCATTTTTTTTTTAATATTAGAGGTCATTGAGTTTACTTGTAACTTTGCATGCACATAAAAAATTGAGAGTAACAAATGTTTCAGTTAATGGTTGCTTCTGAACCAATCTATTTAGATTATTATATTTTCCAAATAGGAAAATCGTGACTTTGAATACTGCACCACGTAATTTTGATAGTGGTTCTTTTTCATTTAAAAAAATGTTTTTTTATTTTTCAATATATATCAAAATAAAATTTCATCAATTTTGTGGAGACTGTGTTTGTGACTTTCAACAGTATTTTTTAATTCGTGTCGTGATGTACTGTGTGAAACAGATTGGATTATTATACATATGGATATATATATATATATTTAAAAACTAAAGGTTAACAACCACCGCAGGGCCCACTGGGAGCAACTGTCATCTAAAAAATGACATCGGCTCCCAGTAGGACCGCGGTAAATCCCATTCATGGCCACGTCGTGACCTCAAGGAACCCACTCTAAGTACCCTAAGGTAATGTAAAACCCAGACTTCCCTGGAGAAGATGTGTTTTTTACACCTGGACCATTGGCTGGATCTCGTGACCTTGAGGAACCCACTCTAGGTACCCTAAGGTAACGTAAAACTCAGACTTCCCTGGAGAAGATTTGTTTTTTACACCTGGAGCATTGACTGGATCTCGTGACCTAGAGGAACCCACTATAGGTAGCCTAAGGTAACGTAAAACCCAGACTTCCCTGAAGAAGATGTGCTTTTTACACCTGGAGCATTGGCTGGATCTCGTGACCTTGAGGAACCCACTCTAAGTACCCTAAGGTAATGTAAAACCCAGAATTCCCTGGAGAAGATGTGTTTCTTACACCTGGAGCATTGGCTGGATCTCGTGACCTTGAGGAACCCACTCTAGGTACCCTAAGGTAACGTAAAACCCAGACTTCCCTGAAGAAGATGTGTTTTTTACAACTGGAGCATTGGCTGGATCTTGTGACCTTGAGGAACCCACTCTAGGTACCCTAAAGTAATTTAAAACCCAAACTTCCCCGGAGAAGATGTGGTTTTTGCACCTGAGGCATTGGTTCAACCTCTTGTCCTCGAGGAACCCACAGTTGGTGCAAGGTTTTAACGCGGTAGCATAATTTTCTGGAAGAAGATGTTGTTCACATACGTGGTGCAGGGGTGTAATGTCCGGAGTGTGATTTTCGAGAGCGGAGCTCATCACCGGAAGTCAAACTTATTCTAAAATTAGTTTGTAGAATTTCCGTATGAAATTTACATGTGGAATTTCCACATGGAATTTCTGTAGAACGCTTTCCGTAGAATTTTTTCACGTGGGATATCACGTGTCACTTATTATAGTTGGGTTTAACTAATTTGTTTCTTAATATCTTCATTTTAATTATGATTTCACCCATGTACAAGACAAGTATATAATTTCCTTTAAAAATTATTATATTTTGACGTGAATAAATAATCAATTTTTGAAGTGTGACCTCGGAGAGATGGCAGGTGGAGAGGAACGACTGTGGGATGAGGAGAGGAACAATTTGCATGGTTGATCCTCTTGTTCGAACTTAGGAAAAGTTTTAGTTTTTTCGGCAATTCTTTAGAGTTAACAGTTTAGTGGAATGCTTAATCAGAGGAATATATATTTCTGGATATATTCCTGAGAACAAGGCCAGCAATGATTCCTTAATCTCAGATGTATAAAAATTTCTATTTCGCCACTTTCAACGGGACTTTCTAATGTATCGTCTTCTACGTCCCAGTTGTTATGCTCTTCTAAACCCATTTCCAAAAAAAGGTCTTATTTTCACCAAAATCATTTTGCATTTTCTTATCTTCTTCCGTTTTGATTTTACCCTTACTTTCTTTTACTAGTATTTTCACTTTTCTGTTCTTATCCCTACCATAATTTTCTAGTCTAATGCTCTCGTCATTAGTAAGAACTGTAATATTCATGGAACTGAAGTTTCCAACGTTTATGTGAAACGAAAAAAAAAAAAAAAAAGTTTCCTTACCCAAAATCTTAGACATGGAGAATGTAGATTTTCGTAGTAAATAGCTGTAAAAAAAGTTTCATCCCTCTAGCTGCTCCGGAACGCAGTCGTTTTCAACCCCTAAGTCTCAAAGAGTATATTATTGGTGATAAGGCTTACCCAGTACTTCCGTGGTGTATACCTCCTTATTTTAATCGTGCAAATTTACTACCCGTAAGTATCTAGTTATTTTGAAGCCTTAAACTTTGTGGAAAGGTTTTTAATTTGTTTAGCCCACGAAATTCCAAAGAATATTTATTTTTAATGGACAAATTTTGAGTAAAAAGTTACAGAAACTTTCGAGTTTACATTTTCATAAAGAAAAAGTACTTTCTGATTCTCGAGTCAGAAAAACGTGTTATAGATACTGCACCTTTAATTCTGAGATAGAGTAGAAGTATTTTTTACAAACTATACATTAAACAATAAAGTTTAAATTAATTCAACTATTAAAAATAAACTATATAAAGGGTGTCCTCTCACCTGGAAAGCCTGGGATTGTCAGGGAATTTGTATATACCTGGATATGTCATAGAATTTTTTTTTAATTTATGGAATTTTTTCGAGAGCCTGATTAATTTTTTTAAATTTTAGTTGTGACTTGATTTAAAAAGTTAGTTGAAATTTTTGGTTAGTTTAAAATTCACGTATTTTGTTGGAAAATCGTCCTTTTTTTTAGAAAACTAATCTTCATGATTAAAAATTAATCGTTTTGCTTAAAAATTTAACGGTTTGGTTGAATTTTTTGTTTCGCTTGACTAAAATCTTTTATAATTGAAAATTTAACTCTTGTTGGAAATTCTTCTTTCTTGGTTGGATGAAACTATTTTGATTTAAAATTAAAATATTTTTTTGGTTGAAATATCAAATATTACGTTTTTTTCAGAATTCATTATTTAATTTAATTAATTAATCTGATGTTTAATTTCCAGTAGCAAGAACGCGTTTGAACGAATTTTAATACTACATTATCAAAAACTCGCCAAGTCATAGAAAGAGCATTGGCTCTTTTGAAAGGACGTTTTCGGCGTTTGAAATTTTTAGACATGAGTCGTCTAGACTTAATTCGATACACAATTTTGGCATGTTGTGTACTTCATAATATATATTTGCGGAACATTGATGAAGATATTGGAATTTATATTGCGGAAGGTGCCGAAGTCGAGAACGATGAACCAGAACCTAATGAGAAAGTTAATAATGACAGAGATGAAGTAGAAGGAATGGCAAAAAGAGATTATATTGCTGCTACTTTATATAATTTTATGATCTTTACTATAAGCAGCATATTGAAAAAAGTATTTTATTGAATTATACATGAATTATTTATACAAAACCCTTGAATAAAACAATGCAATTTTCAGTTTATTTTAATTTATTACTTATTTCCTTTTTAGTGCACAGTGTTCTTCATCTTAAGAAGATTTTTTATAGGAAAATACATGTAGGAATTCTATTTTTAAGCACGGTAAAGTATGAATATAAAATGATACACGAGTAATCCAGTATCACATTACCCTTGTGATACTATTCTCCTCAGATTTTTTTGCTTGTGGCAAATTATCAAATTGTCTTTGGCAAAATACTGTATTTAAATAATGTGAAATTCTTAATATTAAATTATCATTACAGCACAAACAATATTACAATTAATAGCCTTGTAATGCGCAAGTTTGAGCGCGCCTAGGGCGCGCGACTGTTGGTTCTCGCGCTTCGCGCTCGATAATATATTTATCTCGCGCTCCGGATTCGGATTCAGCGACCCCAAAAACATATAGATATGCTGGTTGAGTCCACCGGGCATGAAGATATTTTTTTTGTAAAAATATACAAGAAAAATCGCTGTTTTTGTCGATTTTACATCTATTTTTGCGTTTTTTGGAAAAATACGAGCTAACTTGGACATTTGGACGCCGGATTCGGATTCAGCGACCTTAAAAACATATAGATATGATGGTTAAGTCCACCGGGCATGAAAATACTTTGTTTTTTGTAAAAATATACCAGAAAAATCGCCGTTTTCGTCGATTTTACGTCTATTTTTGCGTTTTTTGGGAAATACGAGTTCTCAGGGGTATTTGGACCCCGAATTCGGATTCAGCGACCCCAAAAACATATAGATATGCCGGTGTAGTCCGCAGGGCAGACCACTTTTTTTTGTGTGCCGGTGTTATTAAACGATTTTCAGGAATCTTTTGTTCACTTTCTTTTAATTATATAAATAAACTAATTCTGTTAATTAAAATTGAATCAAGCCATCCTTTAAATTTGAAATTTTAGTTTTCGTAACCGGTCTGAATCTCGTAACAACGAAAGGGTCGTTCTTTCCGCACAATTCGACAAGCTGCGGTGATCTGGGTATACTATCGTATGCACTTCAACATTTCTATTATTACTGCAAATATTAACCGATTTTCATTAATCTCTTTGTCACTTTCTTCAAATTATATAAATAAACTAATTCTGCTAATTAGAATTGAATCACGCCATGCTTTCATAGTTTTAGTTTTTTTTTAACCGGCCTGCATCTCATAACAATCAAAGGGTCATACGTTATGGGTAATTCGACGCGCTCCGGGGCGTCTGCCTCCTGAGTTTGACGAGGGTCGATGGCTATGTCGCGAAAATGCACATACAGCATCACTGCTATTTGATGCTATTGTTCCTCTCGTTTTGTTCATAACATCAAATAGAAACATTTTTTCAAAAAACCGGCTCTGGTCAGCAAAACAGACTCATATTTAGATGAGGTGTGCAAAATATCAGACAAAAATATTCAACCGTGCGGCTGAAAAATGGAATCCCGTTTTCTACTCGGATAAATCACCTTAAAGCAACCTGGGTTACGTTTATGTAAATTTCAGTATTTGAGACTTTACCAGTAAAAGGTAACGGGTGAACGTTACCGTTACTCATTTTAAATTCGCAAAAGGTTCAGATCGTTTTTTATTTCAAAGTGCTTTCAAATTCAACAATTGAATTTCAATTTATGTACTTTAATCAAGAATTTTACATTTATAAATTGTAAACTGTTTTATTTCAAACTATTATTAATTCTAAATCACAACATTTGCATTGAATTTCTTTTTCTTTTGATGAAACTAGTTTTTTTTAAGTTTATTATTAAAAAAAAATATTTTAATAATATGAAAAGATCCTTCTATGCCGAACAATAATTCTGGTTCCACACTTCAAGCCGCAGAATCTCCCAGTAATGAAATACGCTGTTTTCAGAGGAAATAGGGTTGTTTCCAATGTCAGATATCACTTTTCCAATTAATGGATCTTATAGTTTATAAAATTCTAATTTTAAAAGCGCCCATACAATATTTTTTACGTATTGTTTACTATTTTCAATTTAATGTTGAAATATGAATTTTCTATCACGATGTCGGAAATATAAATTTCGTCATTCTCATCCTAATAAGAAGGTATCGGTTTTATTTAAAATTTGACATCGACAGTTTTCATCAAATTTCCATGCTTTGAGACATCAGAATAAAAAAAAGGGTTTTTACGGTAACTTCAAGAAAAATTATGGTGATGAATTGTGCTCTGCTATACTTTTTGTGAAACGCAAAATAAAGTTAAAGGTTTTTAACCAGTCTTCTTTAAAAAACGGTTGTGGTTTTACCTATCCTAAATTTTAATGAAAAATAAAAAATGCACATCTTGAGCCAAACGACAAGCGAAAGGCAAGCATATTGAGAAGCAAAACCTGTCAGTTTAAAGACATCGACAAATTTTGTATTCAAACTGTTTTCCAAAAGCCGAATATAGATTTTTTTACTTCTGAAAATCTGTATTATCAACCAGAAATTACTTTTTCCAAAAACACTTTGTGAGATACGAAAAAATGGTGAGAAGAAGAAATATTCAGCTCAAAAAGCTCTACCAATTTCGTTTAGACTATTTTTTAACAAGATGCATCTATATGTGAAAAAAGGAAAATTCTTTAATCTTTCTATAAAGAATAGGTTTGTCACGAAAATCTCGAAAGCATTGTTGACGCTTCTGCTTGATAACAAAAGCAACATAAATTGACTGTGCTAAGTTTTGGTTGATCATGTCAATAATAAATTGAAATACTGTTGTATACTTGTATGCGTCTGTCTTGATTAAATAAAATGTTCCATTATAGATCCTGAATTTTTCTCCTTTTCATTATGCACACAAATTGCATATTTTTCTTACTCTCGAAATTTATAAATAAAATTTAGATATGAGAAAAAAATAATTGAATACATTCATGTGACAACTGTATCCAGAAAACACGCTAAATGGAGCCTTACCTTAAATATGTATTTTTAAATTTTTTAAATAAAAACAAATATATTGAAAGTACGGAGTCAGATTTTTACACATGCGGAGAGTCATATTTTGTCAATGAAAAAAATAATTTGCCAAGTTTGAAGAATTGTAAGTAAGTGGAAAAAATGGTATCATTCACATTAAATTCACTGAAAGTTTTTCGCTATGATAAAGGAAATTCTGTAAATCATATACAACATTCTCAAATCGTTCTTATATTTTAAACAAAAATGTTGAATTTCCAACCGCAAAGAATGAAATGAGATAAAATTTCTTCCAGAACAAATTAAATTTCAAAAAAACTTGAAAACAAAAGTGGCATAGTGTAATGTAGGATGTAAAAACTTTTTTATAAGAGGCTCCGTTGTACAATTTTAATGTGCAGCTAGACGAGAACAACTTGGATGCGTTGCATATAATTTTGATTTGATTTTGTGATCAAAATGAGTAACTGGAAGTTACTGCGGAAGAGTTGTAGTTTCCACACGACTTATTACAAAACACTTTCGGATTGATTTTCTATCGCCTAATGGAGTATCCGCGATTTCTATTTTGTTTAATTCTTTAACCTTGCCGCTGATTATGTTTATTTTTGCACGTAATCCTCCCATACTATCAGGTGTATATAGTCCACGAAAAGTTGCTTGACCCCAATGCTTATACAATATTGCGAAGACTTCATCATTAGGTGCTGATAATACAATTTGTTCTCCGCTTGGCAGGGGAGCAAGGACCTGAGAGGTCGCCCGGTATCCTAGAGTCACCGTTTAAGACACCTCACCCAGGTGCCATTCAGCTTTCGGCACGGTTGTCATGCCTCCGCTTAGGGGTTATTCCTTCAGGACTATCCCTGGACAATTGTCCGTGGCTGCTTATTAATTATTGTAACCATATTCAGCAGAAACCCTTAGCGCAAGGACCCTCTATCCGCCAGACTTCAATTTATGTCTTGGAGACAAGTTTCTATGTCTTAAATACATATATTTATATCTTGAGTCGAATTTTTATTATTTCAAGACGAGCGGTTTATAACAGAGGATATACCTGCCCGGAAAAAAAGGGTCGGGCTGTCATAAAACCTAATCTTTGATAATAATTAAGCAATTTTGTATATTTTGACACAATATGTATATTGCATAAATTCATTAGTAGAGTTTCATTTGCATTATATTTGTTTGACGACGATACCACAAATGTTGTTTGTTTATATGTATTTATAACGGATCAGGAGATCCTTATAGAAAATCTAAATTTTAATTTGTTTGAAGAAAAATTTCCAGGGTTATACTCGTTCAGATACACAGATTCTGAATTTTTAAATTAAAAATAGCTAATTTGATCATTATAAATTTTTTATTCATTAATTTTAATCCTTCGCATCTGTTAACAGTGTCATTTCTGAGTCCAAAAAGGTGATGATGTGCTTCAGCTTCCGTCTACTAGTCCATACGTAAAGCTGATTATTTCAAGAGGAGAAGCCGTAGCTATTATGAAAACAACTTAATATTGGATTCTTAATACAAGGACTGCGTCTCTTAGTACCGATAGATTAGAAGGAGCTAAAGCGCCTCTAGCGAAATAACTTGCGCACGTTGGTCGTCTTGCACCTAGTCTTTTACTTACAGTGGGAGAAGAGTGAACCTTAGGTACTTGGTGCGTCTTTGTTGCTGAAAATTACGATTTTATAATTGGAAGGCTTTTCCGATTTTCCTACCTAACCCGCAAAAAAAGCTTGAGCATATACTAATCATAAGGCTTCTGTAAATGTATCAAAAAGATGCTCGTAAAAGGGTTCCATGAAGTTTAACACGTATTTTTAATGAGAAAAAAAGACGTTTTTATAAATTTCATTCAGAATCGTCAATATTTGCTGAATTGAGTTAAAACTCAACATTACTTTTCACAATTAGCTATAAAATACGAATAAAATAATACTTTTCAAATATGACCCCATAAGTCTGTTTGACAGGGTCCCTAAAACCCCTATATGTGAAAAAATGGGTTTTGCGAGTTTTTGGCGCTAATTATGATTTTTTGTGGTTTTCTTGCAAGTTCTTTTCTTTTACATAAAATACTACTTTATACCGATAATTAGATGTTTAGATACATTTTTTAAACAATACATAATGGTCAAGCAATTTTCTCTTAATATAGGGATAGAAAATGGCGTTTTTTTTAATTTTGTACTATTTGTCCAATGTTCAATTAAAGTGAGGCAATAGTTAAGTAATGTTAACAAACATAATTGATCACTATAACCTTTATTCTAAACGCAAATTAAATCATATCAAAATAATGTCCACTTTCAATATTACATGAAGAAGGTTGGAAAGATTAATCAAATACACATGTCAATAAATGATATATATATATATATATATATATGAATTGGAGCAGGCCATGAATTCTTCTAAATTCGGAAATAAGTAATTCAATCTTCAAATCTGCTATTCGCCCGAATTTGGTGAACAATTTTTAGAGAATTTAATTCATTTGAATGTGTCAGCACGAATTAACTTCAGTGTCAGCCAATTCATTTTAATTCGCAAGATTTAAAGTCAAGCTTCAATTCGCCTGAATTCATCAGCAAGAATACAGTTAAAGGCTGGCCTATTCAATCGAATTCGTAAGCTATAACCAACGCGCTCGGCATGAAGGATCCTTTGTAAATAAATATCAATGAGTCCCGTAGCTCAGTGGTCGCCCTCTGGTCTTACACACTTAGGATCGCTGGTTCGAGTCTCGAGGCATGCAATTGTTATTGACTTTTTTCGAAATGACCTTGACCACGAATTAAAACGAGTTGAATCTCATTCAATTCGCACTGGCTCAATTCGTTTAAACGAATCAGAAAGCGGAATTCGGGCAAATTCCAAAATGTTAATTCGCCGCAAGTCGCCCCAATTAGCTTCTTTTTACTGGGAATTATATTTATTTAGTAGAAAATTGAATCCCTGTCCATCCCTTTTTCTATCTTCCCCGATTGAGTACTCTTTTTATATTGTATCTCTCAAAATTCGGGAATTCAAGTGTTAGGGAATTTATTTAAAAAATTAATTTGACGTTGAGCATGTACCCAAAAGACAACATGGGGATAAAGTGTGAAAAGGCTAAGGCTAATATAGGCCCAAAGACTGATTTCACTTGTTGAATACCCAGTAAAAAAAGCTGAATAGATATAACGTGAAAACGAATTCAGGTTAGGTTTGGTGTTTTTGATTTGCTGCCATTATCGAATTGTACCTTTCAATTCAATTCTGCAATGCATTAGGCTCTATTCGGCCGAGTTTATTTGATGAAATAAGGGAAAATTATAAGTTTTCAGATTTGCCCAAATACATTCGTGTGGTTCGGGCGAGCGAGAATAATTATTTAACTGAAGGGAGTGATATTAACCAAACTTTGACTCCAATTCGGCAATACATATAATTTGACAGACTCAATTCTGCAATGTGTAGGGCGATGGACACGGTGGGTAACTGGTACCTTCATTGCCGACAGTTGGTAACCCACCCCGTTCATCGCCCTGCACCTTGCAGAATCGAGTCTGTCAAATCATGTGTATTGCCGAATTGGAGTCAAAGTTTGGTTAATTCCACTCCGTTCAGTTAAATAATTAATATCGCTTGCCCAATCCGCACGAATGTATTTGGGAAATTTATTTTTCATAATTATACTCATTTTAATTTACATACCTCACTTTTCGAAAATTTATTATCTTTAGAATATATCACCTTCACGGGTGTCATCCTGAACATCCATAACCTCATTTTCACCTGCTTCTTTGTTACTTTCGTCCACTATTGTCGAATGGTCAGTGCGTAATTTTTTTTTCATTCTGTAACTTTTGTTCCTTGTTTGGTTTAATCCTCTTTTTCTTTCCATGATTCAACTGTAAATTATAATTTACTTCGTTTATTCAAATTC
This sequence comes from Andricus grossulariae, assembly GCA_011634705.1. Lineage (NCBI taxonomy): Eukaryota > Metazoa > Arthropoda > Insecta > Hymenoptera > Cynipidae > Andricus > Andricus grossulariae. The sequence continues at coordinate 160,633,525 of JAABKJ010075445.1, read as the reverse complement.
ACCGAAACCTATAATAAAATACTTATTGGGACCTGAAATCATGACGTCACAGCGTCACGTGACAGGCAATATGGAGGCACAACGGGGTCACTTTACCTCTAATACATGCAAAATAAATGGAAATCTTGTAGAAAAAACACTTAGATAAAAAGAATAAATTATAAATAAATTGTTACGACGTAACATTCATCAATAAAATCTAAGATTTTCAGATTTTTATTAACCTTCAAATTTATACCAGAAATCGGTTCTTAAGCATATATTGTATAAAAATATAATATATTAATTGTGACCGAACGTTTCGGTACACAATGGTGGTCTTTATCAGTGAATTTGATTAAATCTGCAAAAATTACATAATTTCTTGTAGGTACGCAATGCACAATTCAAAGAGTTACTCTTTGGTTAATACTGCAGTTGACAAATTATATAAGGTGTTATTATAATTAATAAAATTATGTAAACATTTCTGTAAAAGTAACATTTTTTTAAATTACACTGAGTAAAAATACAAAATTATTTAAAACATTGTTGACAAATAATTATCCATACGTTTTTTAAAGATTTTTACTATATAGATTTGACGAAAACCTTTATTACACTGTGAGGTAAAAAGAAAGTTTAAAAAATATCAAAAAAGATTTTAGCTAAAGAATTCTCAAAATAAAAATATATAGCAACGTACATTTGATGAAGAATTTTTATTGCATTTTTTGTATGAAAAATTTCAATTTAAGAAATTGTTTTTAAAAAAAATTTATTTTTAATTTAAAAAATTTTAAATTGAATATTTTGTTATTATTACAAAATTTTGCAAAATCACACTATAGTAAGAGTTGTCGTGGAAAGATTTTTTCGAAATCCATTTACTGACACAATAATTTAAAAACAAAATTCCGTTAAATCTAAGTTCAAATTTTAAAGTAGTATTAATTTTTTCAACCATCTAGTATTGATACTTTTTAAAATTTTTATCATGCAATAATAAGAATATATACTTTCTTCTTTTCGCGATACCGCGAACTTCAATTTTGATTATCTCGGAATAGGATTATTTTTTTTGATCGAACATGTCTTATTCTCATTGAAATATAATTTTTTCATCCCACTAAATGAAAGAAAAAAACTACAAATTTAGTAGGGAAACCACTAACATGGAAAAAAGCACTGAAATGGCATCACTAAGGTTTACGCCAGGGGCGTCAACTTCGATCAATATTAATCAACTTTGTAATAACCTTCTTAAATAAAGTAATAAACTCTAATTTTATTTGGCAATTGTAAAACTAATATTCATTATTAAATACTAAATGCCAACGAGGACTATAAATAGGTTGAAAATGCAACACCTTATTCATAATTTAAAAGATGGTAAATGTCTTCGAGGTGCTCAATACTTGTATACGATCCTGCAAGATTAGGGAGGTGGTGGGAGATGCCGGGTGACTGCGACTCGACTTTCGGTTTACTGAACTGTCGAATGAAGTCTAACGTAGCAAAAATGAAAACCTCTTCCACAGAGGATAAGCTTTCATACAATGTAAGGGAAATAATAACATATCCAAAATCAATTTTTCTCTAGAATTCATTTTAAACTTTACCAAACTTTCGAGTTAATAATACATTTTTTACTTAGAAAGATTCACCAAAATTTGTCATTCTATAACCGATTTTAAGGGAATCATTATTATTATTATTATATCATTAAGCCGTTTTCCTTTCGGGGTAGGCGTGAATTGCTCGGTGGTAAAGTAGTGATGTAAGTTTTAATTGTCATTTTCTGTAATAAATTGTTGAATCTCATTTATGACTTATTTATTGGCTACTCTTTCCTCTTGCCTGTGTGGAAAAAGAAACGAGGAACTCAATTAAAAGGGAAGTATTTTGCGTTTTCTACGACGTGACATGCAACCTTCTTATGGTGCATCGACCGGAAAACCAAACTAAAGAGAGCCAATATATAACTTATTTGAACTAAGTTTATTTTTATACACATTTTTAAACATAAAGAACTTGAGCAAAGGCAGGTAACTTATACTATTTGCAGTTTATATATTTATTATTGCTGTGAAATATGTCCGAATTGAAGAATAACAAATGCTGAAACAAAACCCTGAAGATTCAGGTAATATTCGAAAAATAATTACCAGCAGAAATCTTGCTAAACAAAACACTCAATTAGCGAAGCTAGTAGAATTAAATAGGAACCGTCTTGAGAGTGACAGGAAAATAAAATTAACAGTGATAAGGAATTATCCAAACTAGATTTGGAATTCAGTTATGATACTTCAGAAAATAGTAATTTTGATTGTTCTTTATTCATTGATCCTGGAAGTACTACCTTAATCAACACAAATTTGAGTTTAATTAGTGGTTCTTTAGATCAAAATAAAACCTTAACTTTTGATGACGTGATTGATTATCAGGCTAATGTGAAATCATTATTAAGTTCAACTCTTTCTCAGCAAATTAATAAGAAAGTACAGGTAGAATCCTCATTCCATAACTTAAATCGCGATACAATAATAAGTGAGCACGATAGTGACGACGTGACAAGCGACGAAGATTCAACAAAACCAAAAAAAAAAATGACACTGGCAACCAATCAACAAGTTTCGCTCCGCGACGCACTCGAAATAATACCTATTTTGGACGGAAGTAACATCCCTTTAGCCCATTTTATTGAGGGCTGTACAGAAGCAAAAGCCATAATTCCTATACAGCCGCATGAAAATCTTGCTAGATTAGTCAAAAGTAAATTAACCGGAGAAGCGCGAAAATGTATATTCGGAAACACATTCCGAAACGTAGATGAATTATTAGAAAAATGAAAGAAGGTTTACGCCCCCGAGAAAAGTGTATACCAGTTGCAAGGAGAACTAGGCATAATATTTATGTGGGATAAGGAAAATGTAATATCATATGCTGCGCGAATAAAAGAATTAGCAGATAGAATCGAAGACACGCATAAATTAGGTAATGATGGTGCCACAGATGATACATTCAAAGCAAATTTGGAGGATGATGTTATTAAATGTTTTAAAAGGGGATTACGTTCAGAAATAGAGATAAAATTAAAAGATAACGCAGATGAAACTTTTAAAACTCTTATCAATGAGGCTCTAGAAATTGAAAGAAAATTTAGTGCCTGTTCAGAATTGCGGAAAAATAAGCCAATTAAATCTTCAGAAGAAGAATCAGAATCGCCAATTATTACAAAAAATAATAAATTCAATGTTGCTCAGGACACTAAAATAGCATGCATGTTTAATTTGCGGAAGACCGGGACATACGATTGAAAAATGTTACCACCTCGAGAACTTTCGACAAAAATTTTTTTCCGAAAATCCTGTTAATTCAAATTCAGAACAAAACCAATTTTTGTCAAAAAGACCCCAAGGAAACTTTAATAACTGTTGGAAATATTGAGTGCTTTAAGTGGACCTCTCTGAGATATTCTCGAGAATGTAAAAGAGAAGAAATTCCTGGAATAATGTGGACGCCTTGATTTGTTCTGAGTAAATACCTTCTAAAAAAACAATAAAGGCGTTGAGCAACAAGTCACCGTTTCCTTTTTTCGCCATTAAGCCATATTTTGTACTTATGACCTCGAATAAAATCATTCTCAGTCTGCGGACGATGATTTTCAATGGAATCAATTGGCACTGTTTTTTTATACCATCAAGAAACAAGAAGTACGCGTGTGATATCGAGACACTCGACATTATTGATAAACTTTCCAACTCCGAATCGAATAATAAAGTTGTACCGGCACGCACACACTGTTCACTTTCCTTCACGAAAAGCCGGGCCACTTTGTTTTGATCACGTGTTACGTTTTGCACATGCGCACTCATGCGGCAAGTGAACTTAGTGGAAATTTCTACTTTAAAGGTGCGTACACATGCGATACACTTGACAGTATAAAAATTTTGTTGGCATAAATAATATGTATTGTCGATTTATTTTCATGATTTTTGCAGTATGGTTACACGAAAAAATTGAATTCTCTCAAAAACAGTATTTTTCTCTATAAATAAATAACTTCAGTGATATGGAATTTTCAGTCATCGTTGCAACTGTGAAAACACCTTTACCGTTTTGATCGATATCGACGCATTTTTGTTTGCGATTTCACAACTACTTATATCATCATCCGACATCAAAATCGAGTGCGAAGCACGAGATACGTAATGAGAATGTGTTCGTTAAAGCCGAAGGAGCTTTAAGAAAAGAGAATTCACAAACACCAAAAAACAGTTGTCGATGCTTTGAAGAAGGAACATAAATATGTGAATGAACAATTATGTCCACAACTATTTTTTTTATTTTTTACTCTTGGGTTTCTCTTCTAAAAATTTTCGCAATAATCAATGCACGTTTTTTGTCAATTTTAGGAATCTAGATGAAGATTAGGTATTTATGATATACTGAACAATAAATAATAAACAATGATAAGCAATAATAAATAAATAATAAAAAAGCGCAGGCGAAATCGCCTGTTCCGTCCCCTTACACTCTTTTTACAATCCAAAATCCCCTTTTCAAATCCTCAGGCTCCTTTTACAATCTGAAATCTCATTTTCAACCCAATTACACGGAGAAAAATGGCTAGTTAGCCTGAACATTTAGAGTGTGAGTCTGACTATATATTTTAGTTTTAACTATGGGACTGCCCCCTAGATGGTGTAGCGTACCAAAAACGTGATTATCTTAGGAATTTTAGCTTGATTATCTCGGAGTGTTATCTTAATCATATCAGAGGGTCAACTTTATTATGTGTTGTCCTTCTGCTACCTACATATATATTCATAGGAGTAACAGAGACGAGAGACGGAAATTTAAATGAATAAATGAAACCTGAAGAACATGAAAATTTATATAAAATCCATCAATTTTCAAAGCATCTTTATTATCTTTGAATAAAGGATGCCTCAGACATGATTGCACATGCCCAACAACTTTAACAACAGCCCAGTGGACAGTGTTATATAACTGTGATGTAACAGTTCTAGAACACAAAGGAACATGTTCTGTAACAGGATTAGAACATACTTAGACCCTGCGGCCCTCGCTTCGCTCGGGCAGCAAATTCACACTCGTCAAAATAGCCTTCATTACGCCCTTGATACACAATATGCTATTTAATATTTTCAAATGCCCTGGTTCTTTTTAAAAATGTACAAAAAAATATTTGAATGAGACATTAAACACAATTTTTTGGTCATTAGGGGCTAGCCAGCACCCGATTATGGCCAAAAAAGATTGACTAGATGATGTCGAAAAAATTATTTTTTTAAGGTTCATTTTTCATAATTTTGAACAAACTGGCACTTTCTGTAAATGTACAAAACAATATTTGAATGAGACATTTAGAAATTTTTTGGTCCTGACGGACTAGCCGGCGTCCGATTAGGCCTCGAAAAGACCGACTAGATGATGTGGAAAACATCATTTTTTTAGAGTTCATTTTTTATATTTTCAAACACACTGACTTTTTCTGCAAATGTAAAAAATAATATTTGAATCAGACATTCAGAATTTTTTTGGTCCTGAAAGCTAGCTAGCACCCAATTTGTGCCCAAAAAGACTGACTAGATAATACGGAAACAAAATAATTTTTTTTAGAGTTCATTTTTCATATGTGGTACTTTTAAACACCCCGGCTAGTTTTGGAAATTAACAAAAAAATATTCGGTTTTGATACTTGGGTAATTTTCTGGTCATGATGGTTCAGCCAGCACCCAATTAGGGACCGAAAATACCCTCTATATTAGACGGTCTAGATAATGCCCTAACTGGACGCAAGTCTGCCCCGATAATTTTCTACACGGGAACATATACTATTTTCAAAAGTAAATCTAAGTGTTGCGCCAATTAATTATTCCTTCATGTATCAAAGAACTATAAACAGCTACCTCATACGTTTCGGAAGTAAACTTCCAATACATTTATTGGGAAATTCAAACATATACATTTTTTGCAGATTATATATAATAGAGGACTTCATCGCTCTGATATCGGATTGTGCGTTTAATCGAATATCATATTCTATATCATATACTCGTATAATGCAATGATAAAATCGAAATAATTCTCTAAAATTCTTCATAAGCGTTGTTAAATCGCGCCTGTAATTTTTTTTCTAGGAACCACTTTTACTTTTGCACAGTTATTAAATTTATTCAATACGAAACGGAAAAGCCAAAACTGGGTGGACGAAATTTGGCTGAATCAACATTTTGAAACAACCTGAGTCAATATAAATATAGTTTTCACAATGGTGTCTGTAGCATGTAAGCTATAAGCACAATAACTTTTGAAGGATTTATTAAATCAAACTTTCTTTTGAGATACTTCTTTGAGGTCCAAAAAGATAGGTCAGGTTCTTTAGTCAGTCTTCTAACCACCATTATTTATAGTTTTAGTAATAAAAAATCTGCCCGCTTAGCGGGCACATTCTCATCGTGCGCTTCGAGCGCGGCTCGCTTCGCTCGCAAGTTTGAGCGCGCCTAGGGCGCGCACCTGTTGGATCTCGCGTTTCGCGCTCGATTTGGTATTCATCTCGCGGTTCGTGCTCGATAATGTATTCACCTCGCGCTACGCGCTCGGACACATTTGCCTGACGCTTGAAGTTCGGTTCCTCTAGGTTTTCGCACTTCGTGTACTCGCTATTACGCGCTTCGCCGGCAAATACACTCTTAATAAGCTTCTAAAGGTTATCAATTATAACTTTGTACTCCAAACTGTCATACAATTATAACCTCAAACTGTCATACGAATTTACATATAAATTCCTTACCTGACTCTTTCCTTTCTATTTGGACACTCTTTCGCACATTCATATCGATCACGGAATCAGCGCCATCTAAGTTATAAAACGCCTCTCTTTTCGGTAGAAACGCTATCCCGGAAGTTCCTATGTCAGTTTTCACCCACTGGGACTTTCACTGCCAAGGTTCGACAGTTAGCGCGCGAACTACGGACCCCTTATCATACACTTAACAAGTCAAAGCTGCTGACCATCAGGCAGCATATTATTGACAGCATACGGGAACTCTCTGACGCTAGGAGAAGTCTAGAGCGTGGGAGAGGTGGGTCAGAGGAAAACTGTTGGTTTTCTCTGACCCATCTCGACTCTTCCGAAATCCTCCAGTTACTGTCGACCATCCGCTCAAAACAGAGGAGGCCGAAGCAGTTTGTAAAGAAATCTGCGAAGTGCAGCATTTACTTAAAGAAGGCTCAAATAACATGAATAGCTTCAAGGAACTGTGCAATGCCCTCATAACACCTGAGGAAGAATGCCCACCTATCTCTGCCCAGGAGGTAAAAAAAGTATCAAGAGGCATGAAGAACTATTTCGCTTCGGGACCAGATGGTATCAAGACCTTCTGCTGCAAGAAGTTTCCTTCAACCCACCATCTGGCCGGCATTTTCACCTCATATCTAAAGTCGGAAAAGCCTATTACAGAGTTGTTGATGAAAGGGCGTACGGTGCTCCTTCCAAAGACGGGAAACTTAGTTGACCCGAAGAATTACCGACCGATCACTTGTCTGAACACACTGTATAAGATCTTCACAGCTATTCTAAATGATAGGATTGTTTGGACAATAGGACCTGTGTGGCGAGAAATGTACGAACAACGCGGCTCAAAGAAAGGCGTAGCAAGATGTCGGGATTGATTACCAGAAAGCTTTCGATTCAACCTCCCATAGACTTATCATCTGTCGGTTGGAAAGCTTAAAGGTTCATCCTCACATCATGAGGTGCTTAGAGAGATTGATGTCGCTTTGGAAAACCAGATTTACTATCTCGTCTGGAAAACATCGTTTGACAACTAACACAGTGACCTTTCAAAGACGTGTCTTTCTGGGTGACACCATGAGGACACTACTCTTTTGTCTCACATTGTTGCCACTATCTCTCACACTTCGCCATTCCGAAGGGTACTTCTGCGGCAAACCTGGAAATCGAAAGCATATAGTCACACATGTATTTTACGTGGATGATCTTAAGATCTATGCTAAAAATAAAAATCAACTACACCTAGCTCTAGGGATTGTCGATCACAAAGCATTTTACTATTTAGAGCTTTCATTTTTTTGATTGAACATTTTGAACGTACCGTAGAAATTTTTTTAATTAAATTACTTAAAAAGCGATGTAGAAAACTCCTTATCAATCTCAGGCATGTATTTCGGGGACATACCATCTCACATGCGGCAAGTCTCTCTGCGGCAAGTCACAACTGCGGCATCTCTACTTAGCGGCATCTCTCCCTCATGGCATTTCACTCATTGAAATCGATATTTTTGCGGCATCTCACATCGCACCCCTGTGACTGGGCAAAGAAATAATGTTGGCATTTTACGCTTATTTTCTGATATTAATTGTCTCGCGAGAGAATCAGCCAGAAATGAACGCGAAGACCCACCATCGATAAGTGCGTCTATCATTCGCGTACCAAAACTGATTTTCGCGAATAGCGTCATGGCCTTATCTTCGGTCTCGATCTTCCCAGATGACGGTATTTCTTCTGCAACTTCCGTTAAGTGTTCAGTTGCTCTGTTGCCCATCTGGATCACTTTTTGTCCGTCCTGAACTACCCTAGAGTCCCCTGAGCTCATGCTACGACTCTCCTGTAGTATTTCATCGCGCAGTGCTATATCTTCTAATCCGAGAGGATCAGCCGTGCAAGTACTAGCCACGGCACTCCCCTCCACCTGAAATACAGCCAAGGGGTCAGAATTTCTGCACCCAGGATGGATTTTATCTGGATCCTTAACTCGGAAGATCTCTACCGGTTCATCATCTTTAGAACTACTCCCCCATATTCTATCTAAACGGGAGGTCTCCGTTCTTTGGATATATTGCCCTTTGCCGACTATTACATTATCAACAGTTTTTGAAATTGATGGAGTCAAAATAGTAATGGTCGACTCCTGAAAGCGACCAGATTTACTCTCTGATAATGGGGCTCCGGTATTTGTTACGGGAGGAATAAGGGACCCTAATTTTTCCTCCCCTGTTCGTTTCTCTTTGCTTGGTATTTAGGCAATCGCTTTTAAATATCCCCTCTGCCAGGCACCCATAACAATACTTTCGCTTTTGCCCAGGAAATTTAAAGCAGGGATGGCCTAACTTTGTGCAATTTCTACATTTATAGTTTATGTACCTATCTTCCTGCGTGACACCGTCCGAGTTATTCCTGGTAGATTGTTTACCTGCGGAGTCCGAGATCTCTTTTTTAGAATTCGAATTTGAATTCCCTCGATTGGATAATTTTATCTCTTCAAGTTGTTTTGATAAGTTAACAACCATCTCAGTTAGGTTTTTCAAATCCGCGTTTTCTTTACTTTCCCCCTCAATTTTGAAATAGGTCTCTAAAGATTTAATCTGATTGCGCAAATTTTCCATACCGAAATATTTCTCGGTTTGATTAGTAGCTATTGCGGATACCGGTAACTCCCCTTTTTTTTGGGCGTTGGCTTTATTCGGTTTTTTGTTCGGTTTGTATGCGTACTCAGGAAGAAAAGTCATCGGGAGGTGGGGGTAAAATGTCCTCATCACCCCTAGCGGCTGACCGCTCATAATCTTGGGCAAGGGCTGCTAACTCATTATGAAACCTACAATCTCTGCGCCTAATCGCACATCTGCTTTGGCGGCGCATATTGCTATAGGCCCTATCTAGTTGTTCTTCTAGTGGGATTGGACGTGGGTACAATCTATGGAGACCCATCATATATGTCAAGTAATCCACACTAGATTCTTCCGGGCCCTGCCAACGAGCGATTATTTGCTCTTCTAGTCGCTTTTGATCATCTATATCCCCAAACCTATATCAAAAATCATATTTGAACTCTTGCCAAGTCCACCACAGGTACCGATTATGCCTGAACCATACTAGTGCTATCCCATCTAACAAGAAAGGCATTGCTATAAGAACTTCTTCCTCACTGAGCGAATCTATTGCCCGCCCATCCTCTACTCTATCCAAGAATGTGATCACACTAGGGACGCTACGACGGCCGAGGAGGTACTCGAGGCCAGAGCGGGCGAATGGTGGGAAAGTCCGAACTGAAATTGAGTAGTCTTAGTCCAGATCCCCTTACGGTGATTATCCGTGAAGGGAATAGTGGTGCGCCTGAATCTCGACGTGGCAACAGAGCCTATGGCTACGCGTACGCTCACAGAGCAGGAGGCTTCCCGAGTCGGAATCGGAAACTAATTTCCAATTCAGACTTTACGGTACCACTCTTTCCAAGGAAAAGATAATCTGCAGTTGGATGACATGCAACTAGATTATAAAATTCTGATCATAAATAAACAGAACAAGCAATTTAGAGAGAAACGAAATATAGGTGGAAGGCACGTTGTTTTCTGCTGAATTCTTAGTGGCTTCCCGACTGGGCTTGCCTTGAAAGCTTAATCCAGGCCTCTGCCTAGTTCAGCAGTTTTTCAAAGAAGGACGAAAATTCGTCGTGACTGTTAAAATTTTGGGTTTCGATTTCCTGAAGCTCGAGGATTTCCCTTGAGACCTTAGGGGGGATTAGGCATCTTCCCACCGTACCATAATTGGGAATGATAGCTGTCTTATACGAGAATAATTCTAGAACAAAAATTCGGTATACGGCCAAATCAAAAATACCTAGCAAGTAAATGCCCATGGATTTTTGGTTTTATTTGGTAGCACTCTAGCCAATTAAGGCGTGAGTACAAGGTTCAAGCTTTATTCTTGTGTATAACCTTGAGAAATGACATTCCCAATTAAGGAAACAATAGAAAAGAACCTTTGAAACAAGTTCCAGTATTTTCGCAAAAAAACGGAAAAACTTCCAAGTTAAAAATACCTGAGCAAGTTAATGCTGGGTCCCCGGCAAGTTAATACCCATGGGTTTTTGACTTAACCTGGAAGTACTTATTTTTCAAAAGTTTATCCGATTGTTGATATGGTAGCATCAATACCGTAATTAAAATTGGTGATAGTCCGCACGAGAATAGTTCTGGAACAAAAATTCGGTATACGGCCAAATCAAAAAAACCTGGCAAGTTAATGCCGGGTCCCCGACAAGTTAATGCCCATGGGTTTTTGGTTTGATTTGGTAGCATTCTAGCCAATTAAGGCGTAAGTACAAGGATCAAGCCTTATTCTTGTGTGTAAACTTCAGAAACGCCATTCCCAATTAAAGAAGTAATGAAAAAGAACCTTTAAAGTATGTTCCAGTATTTTCGCAAAAAGCGGAAAAACTGCCAAGTTAAAAATACCTGAGCAACTTAATGCTGGGTCCCCGGTAAGTTAATGCCCATGGGTTTTTTATTTAACTTGAAAGTACATTATTCTTTTAAAAGTTCATTCTATTATTAACATCGTGGCATTGGAAATGATAAGTCACACGTGAAATTCAGAATAACAAATTTGGAAATTTGTTCATAAAAATTTTGTTTATAGTGCTGATTTAAAGTGCGAAAATAAATTTGAAGAGAGTTTATGGCTGCCTAGTGACAAAAGTTACTAGTAGGAGAAGCCGGGTGGGGGCAACAGCAAGGGTAGGCCCCACCGCTGCCACCATCAGTTTGTAAAATACGAGCTAATCAAAATTAATTTTTAGTTTCCTAAAAATCTTCCGAAAGTAAAGTGCTGCCTAAACTTCCGTAGATTAATGGATGGGATTTACCGCGGTCCTACTGGGAGCCGATGTCATTTTTTAGATGGCAGTTGCTCCCAGTGGGACCCTGCAGTGGTTGCTAACCTTCAGTTATTAATTATATATATATATATTAAATGATAATAAATAATTCTGTAAACGGGAAATTTTAGGGAAAAAATCAAAGAATGGATAGCAGACTGTTCAGTGGAACTGCAGGCTCATCTGAGTATGCGTGCCTTGTGTTGTGACTTACGATTACTGAACAAGAAAATTATTTGAGATAGTTACCACCCCTACCTACACTATACTACCGTCTAAACAAGAAAAGTAGCAACTACATTTTGAATGAGTCACCTTTCAAACTACTGTAGCGAACCGAATGAACAGAACGGATACGCTACAGCGTATCCTTATAGTATCCACATCGTATCCTCTCCGTACCATGCAAGAAAAACTCATTAAAAAAGGAAGATGAACATTTGACTTGTTGAAATTCGGATTTTACATGCAATTTTTCGTTAGAAGGCCACGGAGTAATTGCAATAGTAGATTGTAAAAAAATCTTTGGAGTCGTTGAATTTTCATTTTTTACATTTTACAGGATCGGACTTTGTCGACTGCGGTAACACACGAGATATTGAAAGCCGAACAAACGCACGATATAAAAAAAGTTAAACGAAGAAAAACGTTGCTTTTTGTCCTTTTTGAAAGACCAACAAGATTATCATAAACACTTTTTGAATTTTCTTGAAACTCGAAAATCCAAATTTTTTCACCAATGGTTCTGGTTTTAACCACGAAAAAAAAAGAATTGAAAATTCCATTTTGTGGTGAAACTATGCAAAATACGAGAAAAAGTTGATAAATAAAAATTTTAAAGCCAAAAAAGATCTATAAATTGGCTAGTATCGATTTTTATAGAATTCGTGGTTTTCGTTTTAATCGTAAGATATAGCATTAATAATAAAAAATCTAATTTTTGGAAAAAGAACAGAAGATGCGAAAAAAAAGTAAATCATCAAAAGTTATTCAAACAAGAAAGATCTAAACATTTTTTATTAATCGTTTTTAGACAGGATGCGTAGTTTCTGTTTTATTTCTACAAAATAACATTTAAAGGTAAAAAATTCAATTTATTTGAATACATTTCCTTAGGTCTTATGGTCTATTTTTTAATGAAACATCCACTAAATTGACATTTTGTTTTATTAAATCATCAAATTCATTACGTACGTTTCAACACTACTGTGTGTCTTTTTCGAACATACCTAAATTTAAATTATATATATAGTTAAAAGTTTGTCATAAGGACAACCGCAGGATTTCGCCTCACAATCGTCTCACAATCGTTAGATGGGTGGCCAGTCTGCGACGAATTCAATACGATGATCCAGCAAAAGTCTCGTGTACCTTGAGGACACGGAGCGACCTAAGGACGACCGCATTCTGCAATTTCCCCGCAAGTGTCTTAGCATTTTGTTGACACGCAGGGATGCTTTTCAAGCTATTAACCAGTGAAACCTTGGCACTCAAAAGAGCGCCGATGATCAGGAAGATTAGCTTAACAGAATATTCCGGGTATAACCGTCGTAACTCCCTTATAAGGTCTTTATACCTCTCTTTCTTTTCATTCTCCTTGGCTATGATGTTTTTGTCAGCTGGTGCCGATTAAATAGAGTATACGTTTTTAGAATTTAGAAAACTATTTACTGGAATTGTTGATTGGCAATTGCAAACAATTAGTGCCTTCACCAATATTGCTTATTGACTTCAAAAGTCAACAATCAATACAGTGCCGTTTTATATCTATAGAAATTTTGATAAATTCTGCAGTCAGGTAAAGTATCCATTGATTTAAACGTAACTATCTTCCCTTAGAATGATACTGACATGGATTGCTATCGAAATCTTCATCTTGTTTGATCGTTCCCAAAATTTATAGATAGATGTTTCGAAAGTTATTGAGGCTTTTATGTTAATCAACTTTTAGTTTTTTTAGCAATAATTCTAATTTTATTAAACATTTTGAAGTCAGTCAGGGACTCAGTGGTGTGAAGAGAGCATGAATATAAAAGAAGTGGCACGCGATATTATAATTATCGCTAGCTCGCTCTCTTGCTCTCTCTCTCTCGCTCCAACGAGCGGTAACGCCTATGATTGGATATGTAGTTAGTGACCCAAGGTGGGGGGCGGAAGGAAGATCGTGGTCACGGCATATCAACGAAATGACGCGAAGACCTTGAGAACTAGTCATCAATAATTAGATTGCTCCTTCTCATGGGGTCTGCCGTAACAGGGATGAGGAAAGGTTTTTGTAATTTGATTATGAACTAAAATGTAATTATTTGGAATCCATTAAAGGTCTAAAGTAACGAAAATTTATGTAAAAAAAAAAGTTTCAATAATTGTAATTGAAAAAATTATTTTGATAAATAAGGTTTTAATCATTTGTATCAAAAATTCATTTGAAAATAAAGTTTGAAAAACTTTTATCACAAAAAATTGAAAATAGAGTGTAAATTATTTTTATGAAAATTATACAAGTTTTTTTTCAAATTGCAGGTTCTATATACTATTTTGTGAATATAATATAATTTCCGCTGTATTTACAGTTTAGTTCATCAACAGATTTTTTTAACAAAAAAAAACGAGTTTTATATTTTTCACATATTTATTTAAAAAATCATGTCAAAGAACTTGATAAATAACAATATTTACCTGAAGTATTCTTTTCTAAAGAACTTGAAATTTGCATATTACAGATTGTAATATCTTTATATCACTGCTAAAAATGTTTGAAATTTTAATATACATTTGTATATTGAATCTAAAACTTGGTATACGAACTATTCGTTAAGAGGCTGCATAATGAATTTCAGACACATGTGTATATTGATCAATGCTTAGAAAAGTCAGATAATTTCACTTTACACAAATTGAAAATAATTTTGACAGTAATTCTCAATTTTGAATAATAAAACACACACTTTTTTCTAGTTACACATAATAAAAACACACAATAAAAAAATTACACTGCAACATTGAAAAATTTAAATGAATTTAATTTACTGACTAGCAAAGGTGTCTTCCCTTATGAGTATATTGACAGTTCACAAAAATTAAATGAAACACAATTACCTCCAAAAGCAGCATTTTATTCTCAATTAAATGGTATAAATGTTTCTGAGGCGGATTATTTGCACGCTTGTAATGTTTAGAATACATTTCATATAAAAACTTTAGGCGAATACTCAGACTTGTATTTGAAAACAGATGTTTGTCTCTTAGCTGACATTTTCGAGAATTTTAGATACAATTGTAAAAATATACAAGAAAAATCGCTGTTTTCGTCGATTTTACGTCTATTTTTGCGTTTTTTGGAAAAATACGAGCTAAGTTGGGTATTTGGACCCCGGATTCGGATTCAGCGACGCCAAAAACATATAGATATGCCGGTGTAGTCCGCCGGGCAGACGACTTTTTTTTGTGTGCCGGTGTTATACAATAAATATGCTTTGCTCTAGTACCTGAGCAGAGCTGTTCAACGTATAAGAAAAAAAATGCAATTATACATCGACTTTTCTGGCTAGTTTTCAATGAGATTTCAAGAAAGGCAACTCTTTTAACATGCTAAAGAACTATAAATATTATTTCGGCAATGAAGAATAAAGCAGGCCTTAATAAGGATGGAGTTAATTTTCCTAGGTTGACAAAACCTTGCGTTTACCTTTTTCGAGCAATAGCGTTTTGCTTGAGAGGTCATGAAAGTCCAGTATTTCCAAATAAACCATAGGAAAGTTAGAAACGTGATGTACGTGATCGGGTCTGAACTTTCATATTGCATTTGGTATATATAGGGTCCTATCGGGTCCAAATTAAACAAATAAAGGTATGTATCGGGTATTTTAACTCATTCACTCTGTGTACTGTCCCACAAACACGAAATATTGCAGCATCATTAATGCAACATTGCGTGCCGTTTGGGTTACCAGTAGGGTGTTCGAGTAGTAATGTAAATCTAAGATTGACAAGAAATAACCTGGATAATAACAGACTTTGCCCTTTTTCTTGCTGTGTCTGAATCCCTATTTTTTAAGGAGTATATAAAGGTTTATATTGGTTAAAATTCAAACACGTAAAGAATTTTATATGATACGATTTCTTAGTGGATATGAATACTTGTAGGTGCGCAAGGTGGTTGTCAAATTTGGGAATTTCAACGTGATCCGAGCTAGCAACAGGGCGTGAATATTAAGAAAAATTATCATAGGAAGCATGTCGAAGACCAGATTTCGGCCCTAAATTGGTATGGATTAAAAATATTAAGCTTCCATGACCACCTGGTTTTCCTATAATTATTTACGAAGAGCGACTTAGTTATGGTACCCCAAAGATGCCCTTACATGTGTACATTGTACCCGATATAAGCCTATATCGATGGGTTCTACGAATATTAGGCTATTGTTCCGTTACCGTTAAGAAAGCGACTATCATGTCATGATGAACAAGTACTAGTCTATCGTTCCGCTACGGATAAGAACTAGTCTAAATTGATTCAGCTAAGTTTTCAGGAGGAAAAGTGAAATTTTGTATTCGTAAATCAAATCAGGAGCTAAAAATAAATAAACAAGTTCTGAAAGTAATAATATTTATAGCATGACTTTAATCAATAATTCAAAGTAAATCTCTTCTCGGTCGTAGCAATGACAAAAAATGTGTAGTTTTCTGTTCTTCAGTCTGCGTTGTTTGTCATTTTTGTAATATTTTCAGAAATAAATTATTAAAAATTAGGGATATTGTTTCGAAGATGCTTATTGATAGAAATAATAATCATTTATTTTATTGATTAAAATTTTCTGTCTTAAGTCAAATTTGTCTCGATAACATTTCAAACATAACCTATAAGTTATGCTATTATGGAAAATGGATTTTAGGAACTTTTAGGTATATATGTAATAATTAGAAAATGAGAGCAGTTTGGCGATTATGTTGAAAAATAATATAGATCCTCACGAATTAAAATATATAATTTTCTGCAAATTTCAATTTTTTTTCTATTTTTCCCAGCATGCCGTAATTTACTTTTGGAACGACCCTCGTGAATAAGATTCTTTGCATTGCAAGGATATTTCCCATGTCTTCAAATTATCAAGCCGCGAATCCCTGTGATTATTATGAAAACCCTAATCGAATTGAACTAACTGTATGTAACAAAATCTAATTTTTCTAACAATATATCGACTTCTTCTTCACTTATTTACTTCGACTGGGTTTCTTCTGCTCCTCCTCCTTTTTCGCCTTCTACACCTTCTCCTATTTCGATATATAAACTGTGCTCTCATGAATGAATAATCAGTCATATTGCAACCGTAGCAGCAAAATAACTTCCACATGTCTTAAGTGTTTTAAAACTTATTCAAAGCTGGGAAAATTGAAACTACATGAGAAATACTCTTGCATAGCAAAGAATCTAATTTATTGTAAGAAATCCCCTTATCAAAATGTTAAGATACCTGAGGCTATAGGGTCAATTATTCAGGACAGAAAAAGCTGACTGACAAAAGTGTACCATTTTTGAACGTGACATGGAATGAACCATTCAAGAAACACGTCAACTGCGATATTCGCCACACTAAGAGACATTCTATTCAAATAAATGATAAAAATGGATCAAAGTTTAGTATACTTGTGTAACAAAACAGGGAAAAATGTTGAAATATTCAAGTTATTCATATTAGAATACTGAAATTTGACATTTTCATAATAGTCTTTATTAAGTTTTTGGAGAGAAATTAGTATATTGAATACGAAGTGTTATGAATCTGTATTTGAGAAATCAATTGTACTCAAAAGTAATATGATGCTCACTAGTTTGCCTAAAAATAATTTCAATAAGCAAGAAAGTGAATATCATAATCTGTAAAGCTCATTTCAGAAATTGACATTATGAATAATAACATGTCAGAAACCTGCGATCCATTATAGAAATTGAAACTCAAGTCTCGATTTTTCGTATAGTTAGTACGTCCTCAGAGGTGCGATTTTGCTCTCAAGAGATGGCGGGATCGTTGCTGCGTTAAGCTTTTAGAATAGCGGACCTGGAAGTGGAACAATTGGCGGTCGATTCAAATAAAACTGTAGAAATTTGCACAACAATAAATTGTAGTATTTATTTATTATGCTGCGAATGAAATCAGAATTGAATCGCGCACTTTACCTAGTACACGTGAACACATTTATTAAACTCGAGGCAACATTGGTCAAAGTTAGTACACAATGACATTAGTAATCCTGTTCATAACACTCGCGCAAAGACGCAGAGTTCGTAACTCGTCTCTCGTTTCGAAAGGGAATTTATCATTTTCTAAAGAACAGTTCAGCAAGATAATTAAGAGAAGTTCACGACACGCGGTGGAAATCAAATCTAACGAGTTTCGTCGAGAACTCGTATCCGAAGCTACAAGCCCCCTCTCAGAGGACCCGAAACCCACCCTCGCGACTTCGCTCAGATAATTACAATAAGCGGAGGGGGGTGGGGGGGAGGGTGAGAGAAACGTGCGCAGTTTTTGGGTCCGCACGTGGGCTAGCAACCATGATGCCTTCCAAATTCCTGGGGTTTTATATTAAAAACTCAAAACGTAAAACTCAAAAAACATAAAAGATCCAAAAATAGTCAAATTTCGAAAAAATAAAACTTGCGCTGGGTTGTGCTCGACAAACGCAGCCTTTATTCCGTGTAATAAAATTACGTGAGATCTACAGTTCTCATATTAGAAGTCAAAACGTAAAACTCAAAAAACATAAAAGATCCAAAAATAGTCAAATTTGGAAAAAAAACCTGTGCTGGGTTGGGCTCGTCAAATACAGTTTTGATTCCCTCCAAGCAAATCACGTGAGATCAACAGTTCTCATTTTTTAAACTCAAAACGTGAAACTCAAAACTCAAAAAACATAAAATATCCAACAACAGTCAAATTTAGAAAAAATAAAACTTGTGCTGGGTTGTGCTTGACAAACGCAGCATTTATTCCCTGTAATAAAATTACGTGAGATCTACAGTTCTTATATTAAAAACTCTAAACGTAAAACTCAAAAAACATAAAAGATAAAAAAATAGTCGAATTTCGAAAAAATAAATCGTATGCTGGGTTGTGCTCGACAAATGCAGCCTTCATTTCCGGTAATAAAACTACGAGGGATCAACGGTTCTCATATTATAACTCAAAACGTAAAACACAAAAAAAACCTAAAAGATCCAAAAATAGTCAAATTTGGAAAAAATAAAACTTGTGCTTTGGTTGTGTTCGACAAATGCAGCCTTTTTTCTCTCCACTAAAATTACGTTAGATCAACAGTTCTCATATTAAAAACTCAAAACAAATATTTTTGGATCTATTATGTTTTTTTTTGAGTTTTACGTTTTGAGTTTTAATATGAGAACTGTTGATCTCACGTAATTTTGTTGAAATAAATAAAGACTGCATTTATGGAGGACAATCCAGCACAAGTTTTCATTTTTCCAAATTTGACTATTTTTTTATGTTTTATGTTTATTGAGTTTTACCTTTAGAGTTTTTAATATGAGAACCATTGATCTCACGTACTTTTTTTAGGGAGAATAAAGACTGCATTTGTCGAGCACAACCCAGCACAAGTTTCATTTTTTTTTTTAAATTTGACTATTTTTGGATCTTTTATATTGTTTGAGTTTTGAGTTTTACGTTTTGAGTTTTTAATATGAGAACTGTTTATCTCACGTGATTTTGTCAGGGGGGATAGAGACTGCATTTGTCAAGCACAACCCAGTACAAGTTTTATTTTTTTCAAATTTGAATATTTTTGGATCTTTCATGTTTTTTTAGTTTTACGTTTAGAGGTTTTAATATGAGAACCGTTGATCTCACGTACTTTTGTTAGAGAAAATAAAGACTGCATTTGTCGAGCACAACCCAGAACAAGTTTTATTTCTTCCAAATTTGTCTATTTTTGCATCTTTGATGTTTTTTTAGTTTTACGTTTTGAGTTTTATTATGAGAACTGTTGATCACACGTAATTTTGTCAAAAAGAATAAGGACTGCATTTGTCGAGCACAACCCAGCACAAGTTTTATTTTTTCCAAATTTGACTATTTTTGTGACTTTCATCCCGTGTGGAAATAGCCCGGGCTAGCCCTGGTACGACAAGGTTGCTGGTTGGGGGCTGGCCGGGCTATATTTGTTTTTTAAGAACCTAGCCGTGCGCTGGTCGAAGACTGGCTAGGCAAATTTTTTGGTAACGTAGCATATGCCACTTTATTTTGATGCCACTAAACGATGGTTTAGTACAACTTTTTTGGATCAAAACAGACTGAAGTGAGAATCAAATTTCAATGACGTAACGTAGCATATGCCACTTTATTTTGATGCCACTAAACGATGGTTTAGTACAACTTTTTTGGATCAAAACAGACTAAAGTGAGAATCAAATTTCAATGACGTAACGTAGCATATGGGACGTCCGTGAACTGCCACTAGGTTCGTGTTGTTTTGACGTTTATATGGCTTTTGTCATATAGAGTCGTTGCAACTTTAAAAAATGTAACGATAAAACGGTTTCTTTGTGCAAGTATTGTAAAAATGACCCGGTGGAGCTTTCGATTGGTGTTTTCATGTTTGCTTATCACATTAATTATGCCGAAGTGTATCGCTCTGGGGTGTAAATCAGGTTACAAAAGAGAACTCATAGAACCTGAATATGAAAAAATTAATATTTTAGTCGTTCTGGAAGACCCAGCTTTTAAAGATTTATGACTAAAAGATTTAATTTGGGAAAATTTTACGGTGAAAGCTGGCTAGTTCATTTACAGTAAACATTTTTAATCTCTAGGAAAAAATCCTAAAAGGACCTGATGGCACTATTTTGAGAAAGGTAAATAATTATATATTTACTGTAAAATCTAAATCACAATTCACAAATGAAACAAAAGTAAATTCTTTTTATTCACTTACTACTCGTTTAAAAAAAGTAACATTAATTTAACATTTTTGGTCGCATGAATTGTTAAAGAAGAAAATTTGAGGTTACTATCATACATTGTGCAGCCTTCCAATTTAATCTTGCAATTAACGTCACTTTTTTTATCCTACTCAAATAGAACATTGACTAGATAAACATAAAAACACCAGTAGAAAACTCCACCGGGCCATCTTCACAATCATTCCTTAATGTATTACATTACAGGACAACTTTCTATAGATATATAAATAGAAATTTTTTAATTTAAATGAAGAAATTTCGAAAGTAGATAAAAAAATTAGAGGGTTTTTAATTTTAAAATTTCCAAATTAATAACTTCAATTTTGAGCTATGTAGAATTCAAAGTTCTTTAATTTTGAAGAGTTAAAATTGAAAATTCTAAAAATTTTAAAATATAGGAATACAAATAATTCAAATTTCACGATTTATATTTTTAAGATTTGTAATTTGGCAACAAACTCACCGAATTTTTGTTTTCAAAACCCAAAACCTGCATAACCCTTAATTATAAATTGTCAAAACCAAAAACTCTTTAATTTCAAAGGTTTACAATTTGAATTTCTATAATGTTGAAGAGTTACAATTGAAAACTGTTCAATTGAAATAATACATAAATAAAAAATCCTAACCTTTGCCGACAAACCAATCGAGAGTTCTTCTCTACGTATGATGCCGCAGAATTTACCATGAAGGGGCTTGTCTACGGCCCTATGTGCGGCACGGTAAAGAAACGCCGCGACATTGACGACTTCATGTTGATGTACGAGTCGCATAAATGAGTCTGCACTATTTAGAACTGAGCAGGCTGTAGCCAAAACCGTTCTTCGATAAAGACACTCCAAGCTTAGCAAACCTCTACCCCCTTTATCTCGAGGTAGGTATATTCGAGGTACGGAAGATCTAGGATGATTCCATAGAAAGGAGGCAACCTCAGCCCTCGCCAGAAACAGGTCACGCCAGCCGACAGCTGAGGATCTTTCAGCACCTGCAAGAAAAGAGAAAAAACGGGCTAGATAGGCCCCCACGTTCGAATTAGGTAAGAGCCTTTGCGGGTGAACCAGAACAATCATTAGGCTAGAGCTTTTGCGGGTGAACCCGAACAGTCATGAGGATAGGGCCTTTGCGGGTGAACCAGGACAGTCATGAGGCTAGGGCCTTTGCGGGTGAACCAGAACAGTCATGAGGCTAGGGCCTTTGTGGGTGAACCAGAACAGTCATGAGGCTAGGGCCTTTGCGGGTGAAC
Source organism: Andricus grossulariae (assembly GCA_011634705.1). Lineage (NCBI taxonomy): Eukaryota > Metazoa > Arthropoda > Insecta > Hymenoptera > Cynipidae > Andricus > Andricus grossulariae. The sequence continues at coordinate 160,611,617 of JAABKJ010075445.1, read as the reverse complement.
TATAATGACGAGGCAATGCGCCTCCAAAAACAACTTACCAGTAAAGCAGACGCACAGCATGGGACCAGAGCCTTTGCGGGTGATCGAGACCATTCATGAGGCTAGGGCCTTTGCGGTTGAACGAGAACAGTCATGAGTCCAGGGCCAACACAGCAGACACAGAGCCTCCAAATCCAAAACGAGACTAATCAATACGCCTCCAAAGCCAATGGCAAAATTAAGAACACTTGCACTTATAACTTGCACGACGTTTCACGAAAAGCAGCGCACCACACGATCATTAATCTTGAAGATCGAAGCCCGACCATTCACTGCCGGACTCCCAAACTGAACTGAACTTTGAGATAATCGTGTCTCGTTTCCCCCACTATCCAACTAGGTAGTTCGCTCATGTCAAGTACCAGGCAACCCTTCAGGTATATGTCTAAGCAGAACAATGAGTCGATCGTGGAATTTCCAAGAACAGCTACCGGTGCAGTGGCCAAAGACGAGACAAGTCGAACTCTCCACCTTGTTGCAGGTTTGAATGACATTTCGAAAATTATAAACACCATCAATTTTTAACAGTGTGTAAATGAAAGGATGAAATCTTTCTATCTTTTCGCTCACCTTTTCTTTATTTTGCCATCCCTCTAAATCTGAAGTAGTACACGTTTTACGAATTGAATTAGTGCTAATCATTTCTACTAATGAATCAGTAATTTTTTTAATTTCATTGATTGCAATGGTAAAATACATTGTAACAGGCAAACTTAACCCCACAATTATGATGAACGTTGTGTTTTTTATGTCTGTTGCTTATCCATATTATCACTATTCATATAATTATGAAGTTATATTTCGTCTCGTTCTCGATATTACATATGTAATACTACTTCTAGTTCGATAGGTGTCACCACAGCATTCCACTAAAAAAAATCACTCCGTGTTCCCTTCTACATTTGTATTTGTATTCGCGTTCATTCATGAAAAGTTCCTGGGGTTCGATAGCTCTATAAGGAACAGATGATACATATTACAATTGAAAAAGTGACGGTGATCGATTTAACGATTAAAATTAAAAATAGGTATTTAACAAGAGTAAAGAAATAAACTATAAAACACATCATTAGATGTGGTCTATTACCAGTAATACTGCAAATGTACATACACAATTATACATATTCAAAAGTAAATACATTTATGTGACTCCGGTGCATAAACGCGCTTTTATGCGACAGCGTAGAGTATCGTAATGATGTACATTACGATACAGCGGACGATCACTCTTCACATTACACTCCGCTGTATCGTAATGTACAACATTACGATACTCATAGAATTGCTATTGATCTCTATCGAAGCAAAATAAGCCAGTGTCCGAGTAATTCCTATACATTACTATACATTTTTTATACAAATTCAATCCAGTCCTGTGAAATATGCTATCCTAAAGGTATAGTTATAATTAGAATTGATTTCTACTGGCCGTGATTCTCTATTGTGGTATTTTAACAATACATGTTTCGTTTGTCGACGCAGGACCTCATCAGTTTTAAATACCAATCATCCCGATAAAAGAGACAAATAACGTAAAGAATTTGATAAGATGCAAAAATTGCCTAATTTGTTGAAGGATGTTCACTAGTCGTACTTATCAAACAACAAAATTCCATAATCTTCCAAATAGTTTATTAAATTGACATGAACCACATTATCGAATTCACAAAAATTGACAAGAGAAATGTAATTGTAAGTGTGCAAATTTCTCTGTGGTAATAAATATCGATTGACCGACTTTTTCGTATTTTACTTCAACTAAATTGTACAAAGTAGTTGCACATCCTTCTAAACTAAAAAAAAACGAGCTGATCGACACTAAGTTATAAGTAAGTGTTATTAATAAATCAAAGTACTATTACTATCAACTATTCAATTAACATGTTATAAAATTTGTATGCTATGCATAAGAGAAAATATTTTTCTTAACAAAGAATGTTACGAAAAACTAATATTGATGGAGGCTTTGGAGGCCCCTTGAGAGCCTCTGGCGACCTCATTGGAAACTTCGTAGAACCTCTTGGGAGGCACTGAGGACCCTTGTGGGTGGCCCTGGAGCTCCCCGTTGGAGGTTCTGGGATCCACTCTAAAGGACTCCAAGGATTAAAATTGATTGAATTGAAATAAAATAAACTAATTAGGGTAATTTTAGGAAGTGTCTCGAGTTTTGGAACGTCGGTGATGGAAAGTGTGAGAACACTATTCGGTGATCGATATGGATAAACGACAAAGAAATTTAGATAAAAATGAAAAAAACAAACAAATGTGACTCGTTGCCCTAGTGGGGGCCTATGAGAACTCTTTCAGACGTCTCTTAAGGCCCTTATACAAGTCTCAGGTGGCCCTAGTGAGAAGCTCAGGAAGCTCTTGTTGGAGGGTATGCAGGCCCGCATGGAAGGTTCTAGAGGCCCCCGTGAGAGCCCCTGGGATGTCCCTTCTAGGAGGATTTGCAGTACCATCTAAGAGGCACTTAAGGCCCGTTTGGGAGTTTTTGACACCCCTCTTCAAAGTCTCTAGAGGCTCTCGTGGTAGGTACAAGGGATCATCGTAAAATGCTCTGGAGGGTGTCGGCAGAGGCTCCAGTGGACATTAGGGTGACCAGAAATAGAACACATTTGGATTTCTTAGGAGCGAAAGGCAAATAACGGTAGCCTAAGCGATTGTAGAAGCCAGATTTTTTTTTTAAATTTTAAACAATATTTGGAGGTGGTCCAACGTCTTTGAAGTTCTTACGTAATTAACATGGGCGAAACCAACTTTTTTTTCATTTATGATTTTAACCACGAAGTTATTCACTTCCTAATTTGAATTTTTAAACATGTTGGTTTTCTGGTAGTAGAAAAAGGACGATAGAAAGGAAGAAGTGAGAGGTTGGTTTTTGGTTGACTTTTTTTCTTTTTCTCCCTCTTTTTTCATTTGGTTATTTTCATGTAGTAATGCTGGTTTCAGGTCACCCTGGTATGCGAAACTCGGAAAATATTAGTGGTATCAAATTCTTCTTTGCGCAGGGATTCAGTGCTTATTAAGTGCTAATATATGCCAAAAAATAAAATTTTGTGCCCCATAATTTTAGTCAAAAGCATGTAGTAATGCTGGCTTCAGCTCACCCAGGTATATGAAACTCGGAAACTATTAGTGGTATCAAATTTTTCTTTGTGCAGGAATTTACTGCTCATTTAGTGCTAATGTATGACGCAAAAATTAAATTTTGTGCCCAGTAATTTTAGTCAAAAACATGTAGTAATGCTGGGTTCAGGTCACCCTGGTATGTGAAACTCTGAAATTATTAGTGGTATCAAATTCTTATTTGCACAGCAATTTAGTGCTTATTAAGTGCTGATATATGCCGCAAAAAATAAAATATAGTGCTTGGTAATTTTAATTAAAAACATGTAGTAATGCTGGCTTCAGGTCACCCTGGTATGTGAAACTCGGAAACTATTAGTGTTATCAAATTCTTTTTGCACAGGAATTCAGTGCTTATTAAGCGCTAATGTATGCCGAAAAAATTAAATGTTGTGCCCAGTAATTTTAGTCAATAACATGTTGTAATGCTGGCTTCATGTCACCCTGGTATGTGAAACTTGGAAACTATTAGTGGTATGAAATTCTTCTTTGCACAGGAATTTAGTGCTTATTTAGAGCTGATATATGCCGCAAAAATAAACTGTTGTGCTCGGTAACTTTAATGAAAAACATGTAGTGATGCTTGCTTCAGGTCACCCTGGTATGCGAAATTCGGAAACTATTAGTGGTATCAAATTATTCTTTACACAGGAATTTAGTGCTTATTGATTGCTAATATATGCTGGAAAAAATAAAATTTTGTGCTTGGTAATTGTAATTAAAAACATTTAGTAATGCTGGCTTCAGGTCACCCTTGTATGTGGAACTCCGAAAGTATTACTGGTATCAAATTCTTCTTTGCACAGGAGTTCAGGGCTTATATAGTGCTGATATATGCTGCAAAAATTAAATTTCGTGCTCAGCAATTTTAGTCAAAAACATGTAGTAATGCTGGTTTCAGGTCACCCTTGTATGTGGAACTCCGAAAGTATTACTGGTATCGAATTCTTCTTTGCACAGGAGTATAGGGCTTATTTAGTGCTGATATATGCTGCAAAAATTAAATTTTGTGCTCAGTAATTTTAGTCAAAAACCTGTAGTAATGCTGGTTTCAGGTCACCCTGGTATGCGAAACTCAGAAACTATTAGTGGTATCAAATTCTTACTTGCACAGGAATTTAGTGCTTATTTAGTGCTGATATATGCCGCAAAAATAAACTGTTGTGCTCGGTAACTTTAATGAAAAACATGTAGTGATGCTGGCTTCAGGTCACCATGGTATGCGAAACTCGGAAACTATAAGAGGTATCAAATTTTTCTTTGCATAGAAATTGAGTGCTTATTTAGTGATAATATATGCTGCAAAAATGAAATTTTGCTCTCTGTAATTTTAGTCAAAAACTTGTAGTAAAGCTGGCTTCAGGTCACCCTGGGGTGTAAAACTCCGAAACTATTGGTGGTATCAAATTCTTCTTTGCACAGGAATTTAGTGCTTATTAGGTACTAATGTAGGGTCATTTCTTTAACCGCGCCGCTGTCCATGTTTATTTTCGCCCGTTTTGACCCCACATAAACAGGTATATATATTGCACGTATATTAATGTTTCTGTTTGATTTTTTTTCCCATACTGCACAGACGTCACCATTGGATGTTGATAATACAATTTGTTCTTCGATTGGCATGGGACTAAGCTTATAATTTTGTGTTCTCAATCGAATTGGTTTATCGGGAGGAAAAACGTATCTTCGAATTTCAAATATCTGGTTCGGGTTGTTGTGTGGAATAAGTTGAACGAATCTGAGTTCTTCCAGTTTATAGCCAAGTATGTGAGTAAAACTTTTCCCCGCAGTAGGAGACCTGGACCTGGCACGAAGAGCTGGTTCGGCAGGTGGTGGAGATCCGGTAGAAGAATGAGTTCTGGCAGGAGGAAGAGAATTTTTAGGAGATTGTCTTTCAGGAGAAGAAGAAGAAGAAGAAAGAGATCCGCGATGAGGAACATTAGGAATAGGCTCGCCATTAGGCAAACAGTCGAACTCTAAACTTAATTCTGCAAGAAGAAACGGATCATTACATTTATCTTCAAGCACACAATCGTATGTTGATATTTCATGAGTTGTAAATGTGGTTGTAATTGTGAACGTAGTTTTCGACATAGTTGTCAACCGTTTGCAACGTTTTTATCCAATTCTATTTGTCTTGAATGAGACGAAGGTTATAAAGTACTCAAAATTAAGAAATGCTATCCATTTTCGCACATCTTTCATAGCTTACGAGATATTTGCAATAAGTAATCATGTTATATGGGCGATTTGCGAAGAGATTTCAATTTCGATTTCCGAGATGCGAGTAAATTGAAGTTCTAAATTATGAAATAATTGTGAACAGATTTCTTAGATATATGTATCAGGATGTACTTTATAACGTGGGAAAGCTATTTGATCTAGCCTATTGATTTTTTCCACTAATTTGTGTAAAATTATTCTTTTACCTAAAGTGCATTATTATAAAGGTTTAAAAGTGGGTTCGGCAGGCTTAGCGGGTCCAAATAATTCGAAATTTCTTTTCCATGTGCAAAAGTTGTCTACACATTCTAGAAAATTTAAAAAATTATTTCAAACTTTTTTTGAAATTTTTCCAAAAATCTTTTTCGAAATTTTTTTGAAACTTCATCTGAAAATTTTGTTCGAAAATTTGTTTGAATTTGTGAAAGAATTTTTTTGGATTTTTCTTTCATTGAAAATTTGTTTAAATAATTAATTACAAATTTGATTTTTACAATTTCAACTTATCTCCTTGACGTGAATTTGCATAAGAAGAGTTCTTCGTAAAAAAATGTCTATGAAAAATATTTTATGAAGAAGTTTGAGAAGAACTTAAAAAAAGTACGTTTAAAACATTTTTGTATTAATGACGAATTTTATTAACAGTATCACTAATGAATAATCTAACGCTTCATTAACTCATATAATGTATACTGCAGTCGTTATCTCTTACATTAAATGCGTCAAGTTTGTTCGGCTGAGATGTTTACATTTCATCAGAATAGTTACACTAAAATCTGATTAAAACTGATGTGGCTGTTTACGTAACATTTTGCGTTTTAGGGAAAGCAGGCTTTTACATGTAAAATTTGTATGGTGGCTACTATCACAACCCATTTAAAACTGCGGCAAGTCTCTCCAGTGGCATCTCTCACCCAAGAAAATTTTCTAAGCAGTTGCAAAGATGGCAAAACTGCGGAAAGTCTCTCCAGCTGCATCTATTGTCCAAAAAAATTGTCTAAGTAGTTGAGAAAATGGCAGAACTGCGGCAAGTCACTCCAGTGGCATCTCTAATCCAAGAAAGTTTTCTAAGCAGTTGCAAAGATGTCAAAACTGCGGAAAGTCTCTACAGTGGCATCTCTCACCCAAGAAAGATTTCCAAGCAGTTGCAAGGATGACAAAACTGCGGTGAATCTCTTTAGCGGCATCTATGATCCAAGAATATTTTCTAACTAGTTGAGAAAATTGCAGAACTGTAGCAAGTCTCTCCAGCGTCATCTCTTACCCAAGAAAGTTTTTTAAGCAGTTGCAAAGATTGCAAAACTGCAACAAGTCTCTCCAGTGGCATCTCTCACCCAAGAAAATTTTCTAAGCAGTTGCGAAGATGGCAAAACTGCGGCGATCTCTCCAGCAGCATCTCTCACCCAAGAAAAAATTCTAAGTAGTTGCCAAGATAAAAAAACTGCCGCAAGTCTCTCCAGCGTCATTTCTCACCCAAGAAAGTTTTTTTAAGCAGTTGCAAAGATGGCAAAACTTCGGCAAGTCTCTCCAGCGGCATCTCTCACACAAGAAAGTGTTCTAAGCAGTTGCAAAGATGGAAAAACTGCGGCAAGTCTCTCCATTGGCATCCTTCACCCAAGAAAATGTTCTAAGTACTTGCAAAGATGGAAAAACTGCAGCAAGTCTCTCCAGCGGCATCTATTGTCTAAGAAAATTTTCTAAGTAGTTGAGAAAATGGCAGAGCTGCGGCAAGTTTCTCCAACAGCATCTCTCACCCAAGAAAGTTTTCCAAGCAGTTGCAAAGATGGCAAAACTGCGGCAAGTCTCACAGGGATAATTGTTACATCTGCGGCAAGCCCACCATGATGGATTGTCACACCTGCGGTATCTCTCACGAGCGATAAGTCTCCCCAGCGGCATCTATCGCGCAAGAAAATTTTCTAAATAGTCCTAGAGATGGCAAAACTGCTGTAGGTCTTTCCGGCGGCATCTATTGTCCACAAAAATTTTCCAAGTAGTTGAGAAAATGGCAGAAATGCGGCAAGTCTCTCCAGTGGCATCTCTCACCCAAGAAAATTTTGTAAGCACCTGCAAAGATGGCAAAACTGCGGCAAGTCTCTCCAGTGGCATCTCTCACCCAAGAAAGTTTTCTAAGCAGTTGTAAAGATGGCAGAACTGCGTCAAGTCTCTCCAGCGGCACCTCTCACACAAAAAAGTGTTCTAAGCAGTTGCAAAGATGAAAAAACTGCGGCAAGTCTCTCCAGCGGCATCTATCACCCAAGAAAATTTTCTAAGCAGTTGCAAAGATGGCAAAACTGCGGCAATTCTCTCCAGTGGCGTCTCTCACCCAAGAAAGTTTTTTAAGCAGTTGCAAAGATGGCAAAACTGCGGCAAGTCTCTCCAGCGGCATCTATTGTCCAAGAAGATTTTCTAAGTAGTTGAGAAAATGGCAGAACTGCGGCAAGTCTCTCCAGTGGCATCTCTCACCCAAGAAAGTTTTCTAAGCAGTTGCAAAGATGGCAAAACTGCGGCAAGTCTCTCCAGCGGCATCTAAATGGAACAGTTAAATTTTAATTTAAAAAAATAAATTTGTATTATAAAAAAAAATCATCTACAAAATAGTTGAATTTTCTATACGATACTATTGAATTTTTAAGAAAGAAAAAACGAATTTTCTACATGAAATAGTTGAATTTTCAACCTGAAAATATGATGTTTCAACAAAAAAGTTAATTTTTAATCAAATAGTTATATTTTAAGTTTAAAAAATTACTTTTGAACACAAAATTGAAATTTTCAACAAACACACAAATTTTTACCCAAGAAATTAAATTTTCAACTAAGAAGATTATTTTTCTACCAAAAAGGACGAATCCTCAACAAAATATATCAATTTTTAAGCAAATAGTCCGATTTTCAACCAAAAAGGTTTTTTTTTACCAAAAATGACAAATTTTGAACGAATTACATGCATTTCTAAGAAACAAGTTGATTTTTAAAACTTAAGAGATCAAGTTTCAAACAAAAATGGAACAGCTAAATTTTAATTTTGAAAAATTAATTTGTTTTATAAAAAAATAATCTACAAAATAATTGAATTTTCTACCATACTATTGAATTTTCAAGAAAATAAGACGAATTTTCTACATAAAATAGTTGAATTTCCAAACTAAAAAGATGAAGTTTTAACAAAACAGTTCATTTGTAATGAAATAGTTACATTTCAATTTAAAAAAATTAGTTTTCAACACAAAAATTAAATTTTCAACAAAACACACAAATTTTTAAGCAAAGGGTTGAATTTTCAACTAAGAAGATTATTTTTCTATCAAAAAGACGTTTTTTTAACAAACTACGGAAATGTTGAACCAAATAGTTTAATTTCTACACTAAAAAAATAAGTATTCAACCGAAAATGGAATAGTTAAATATTCACTTGAAAGAGTAATTTTATATAAGAAAAAATGAAATTTCTACAAAACAGTTCATTTTTAGCGAAATAGTTAAATTTTCATTTAAAAAAATAAGTTTTTACCCTCAAAGAGGGAAAATTTAACAAAGAAGTTAAATTTTCAACCAAAAAGATGAATTTTCCACTAAAATTATGAGTCATTGTAGTTCATATTTTAACAAAAAAAGATTTCAATTTGAATTACAGTACAATATAATTTAAAAGAGAAAGACGAATTTTCAGCAAAATATTTGAATCCTCAAGCAAAGCAGATTAAATTTCGACCAAACAGTTGCATTTTCAAAAAAAAAAAAGTTGCACTTTCTAATAAAAAAGGACGAATCTTCAAAGAAATTCATAAATTTTCAACCAAATAGTTGAATTTCAGTCAGGAATATAAATTTTTTGCCAAAAAGATGAATTTACAACCAAATAGTTGAATTTTCAGTCTGAAAAAAACATCACTTTTCAACAAAAAATGGAATAAGTAAATTTTCATCAAAAAAACAATAATTTTCAATTCATAAAATCGAATTTTTTTCAAAACAGTTGAATTTTCCACCAAATAGTTGTAATTTCTATTAAATTATTGAATTATCTTTGAAAAAGTTGAATTTTCTACCCAAAAATATACACTTACAGGAAAATATCCGAATTTTGTTTAGTAGGAAAGTTATGTGCTTTCTTGAATTTAAGTAGAAAAAATTACTGAAATTTCAGTGAATTTGATTAGAACTTAGGTAACTTTTTTTTTCTTAGTGGGAAATTCATCAATTTGGTGGAAAATTAATTTTTCACTGAACATTGATATTACATTTTCCCTTGAAAATTGATCTTTGTTAGTTCAAAATTCAACCATTTAATTGAAAATTGATCTTTTTTGCTCAAAAATGTATTTTTTGTCGAATAAATCATCTTTTTGGTTAAAAATTCAACTATTCCAGTTGAATATTGATCATTTCAGGTAAAAATTCACCTTTTTTTTCTTCAAAAGTCAACTATTTCAGTTGAAAATTCATCAATTCGGTGAAAAATTAATTTTTTACACTGAAAATTGAACTAATCCATTTTGGTTCAAAATGAATTTTTTTGTTAGAAATCGTGTTCCATTTTTAGTTAAAATTGATATTTTTTAATTCAAAATTTAACTATTTGAATAATTTTTTTTCAAATTCAACTATTTGAGTTAAAAATTCATCAGTTTGGTGGAGAATTAATTTTTTTCCACTGGAAATTGAACAATTCCATTTTGGTTGGAAGTTGATCTTTTTTAGTTTAAAATTCAACTATTTGGTTGAAAATTATTCTTTTTGTTTGAAAATTAATTTTTATGTATAAAATTGTATTTTTTTAGGAAAAATTAATTTTTTATTGTTGGAAGATTTAACTATTTCAGTTGAAAATTTATCATCTTAGTTGAAAATTCATCAATTTGGTGGAAAATTAATTTTTTCCACTAAACATTGATATTACATTTTTGTTTGAAAATTTATCTTTGTTAGTTCAAAATTCAACTATTCAATTGAGCATTTATATTTTTTGTTGGAAATTCAACTATTTTAATGAAAATTCATTCACTTTGTCAAAAAATTTCTTTTTAGTAAAAAAATTAATCTTTTTGGTTGAAAATTCAATTTTTTCAGTTGAAGATTGATCATTTTAGGTAAAAATTCACCCTTTTTGTTTAAAATTCAACTATTTTAGTTGAAAATTCATCAATTGAGTGGAAAATTAATTTTTTACACTGAAAATTAAACTAATCAATTGGGTGGAAAATCAATTTTTCACACTGCAAATTGAGCTATTCCATTTTGGTTGAATTTTTTGTATTTGTTCAAAATTCAACTATTTGATTGAAAATGAATTTTTTTGTTAAAAATTGTGTTTTTCGGTGGAAATTTAATTTTTTACACTGAAAATAGTACTGTTCCACTTTTGCTTGCAAATTTATATTTTTTAGTTCAAAATTTAACTATTTGGTTGAACATTTTCATTTTCTTTTTGGTTTGAAATTCCACCATTTGAGTTCAAAATTCATCAGTTTAGCGGAAAATTGTTTTTTTCCACTGAAAATTAAACCATTCCATTTTTGGTTGGAAATTGATCTTTGTTATTTAAAAATTCAACTATTTGAAAAAAATGTAATTTACAAAAAATGAGTTTTTTAAAAAGAAGGAATAGTTTAGCGAGGACGAATCTCACAGTATATCTTCATTATATTACAATAGATCTAAAAAGAAATCAAAAAGCAAATCGAAGGTGGCCTTTTTGAGAAAATTGACTTTTTATTTTTTTTCGAAAAATGCACGCCATTTTGGTAATTTTCATCTTTTTTCAATTTTCTTTGTGGATTTTAAAAGAGTTCAGTTCTCCCTGCAATCTTTTAAAAGATAATAGAATTATGTTTGGTAATAGCGCTGTGCAGATTCTTTGTGGCGTTACGAACAAATTCATATGAACAAATCAAATTTCAAAAAATTTCCCACAATTTTTCACCATTCTCATTGACTGAAATTTTTTTTAAATTTTTGTGTACAGAAAAAATTTGTTAACATTTTTGTGGAGTGAAGCTTATAGAAGCGGAAAAAAAACATTATGTTCATCGAAAAATAATATTGTTGTTATATTTGTTCAAGGCAATACAAAAATTTTAAATAATAGAAACATTTTCTTGGCAGAGTCAGTTATTTGTTGGAAAATTTGTGCATTTTTTAAAAATATGTCTTTGGTTATTTGACAATTCCATTTGTGATTCGAAGGAATATCTTTTAGTTACCAATTTAACTATTTGGTTAAAAATTGATATTTCTCGATTCAAAAATTCTTATGTTTGGTTGAAGATTCAATTTTTTTGAACTTCTTGTTTTTTCGTTACATTTAACTGTTTTCTGACAATTTTACATTGTTGGCTTGAAAATTCAACTATTTTTTATTAGATTTTGTTTTAAAATTCGGCGATTTGTTTGGAAATAAATCTTTGTAGTTCGAAAATTCAAATCATTTGCTAAATTCATCTTTTTTGGGCAAAAATTCAACTATTTTCTTGGAAATTATTTTTTTTTTTTTGGTTAATTCAACTGAATGAAAATTACTTTTTTGGCCAACAATTAATCTTTTATGGTAGAAAAGTTATTTTTCTCAGTTGATAATTAACTTTTTTGTTAAAAATGCATATTTTCGCGTCGAAAATTCAACTGTTTTGTCGTAAATGTGGTTTATTATTTTGAAAACTCAACAATTTGGTGGAAAATTAAACTATTTTGTTGATAATTCATATTTTTGGTTTAAAATTCAACTACTAGGTTAAATATTGAACTATTTTTATAAAAAAAAACTATTTAGTTGAAAATTAACTATTTTGTTGGAAAATAATATTTTTGGGTTGAAAATTCAACTGTTTTGTAGATCAATTTTTTTTTGCATAATTATTTTTTAAACTGAAAATTTGACGATTTCAGTTTTGGTTTAAAAAAATATTTTTTTAGTTGAAAATTTGATTATTTGATTTTAAATTTATCGTTCTCGATTCAGAAATTCATCTATTCGGTTGAGGATTCAACTTTTTTTTTTAATTAGTATTTTTCGTTTATTTTAACTGCTTAAAAATTCCATTTTTGGTCGAAAATTAATCTTTTATAGTAGAAAAGTTATGTTTCTTGGTTGAAATTAACTTTTTGGTCAAAAATTCATCTTTTCGAGACGAAAATTCAACTGTTTAATAGTAAATGCGGTTTTCTGTCTTTAAAACTCAATAATTTGGTAGAAAATTAAACTATTTTTTTTTAAAGTTCATATTTCTGGTTGAAAATTAAACTAGTTTTTTGAAAATTCAAATTTTTTGTTGAAAATTCAGCCATTAGGTTAAATATTGAACTATTTTTATAATAATGTAAGTATTCAGTTGAAACTTAACTATTTTGTTGAAAAATGATATTTTCGGGTTGAAAATTCAACTACTTCGTAGATCAATCTTTTTTGTTTCGAAAAATTATTTTTCAAACTGAAAGTTTGACGATTCCATTTTTGGTTCGAAGAAATATTTCTTTTTAGTTGAAAAACCCTCCTCTTTACTTCCACTCCCATCCAATATTTTCTCCCCCCATTCCCTCTACTCACTTCCCCTCTCGAGGAAAAGGTACTTCCAACGGACGCGAGAGTGGGGCAAAAAAAGTTCTTGTGCCCAAATCAATTTTTAGCCTGCACTATTTATGCGATTTAAACTTTTTCTTTCAATTAAATATTTTTAAATTTTTAAAAGAATTTTGTATTTGGATTTTCTATAACATATTTGGTTAATTTTTTCATTTAACAATAAAAATTGACATCTTTATTCTTTAACTTTTCAGAAAGAATTTTTTTTTAAATTTTAGATTTATCAAATAAGGTCTTATAAGCTCAAACTATCGAGAAATAATATCCAGTGGATAAGAATAATTTTAAAAGATTGTATTACATTATAAACAAATTAATGAACAAATTTATTTTTCGGGATTGGCAATATTTATCTCATTAAAATCCAGAGTTTTAGCATAATATGTGAAAAAATTAATTTTTCATTGCGATCAATTGAAAAAGATGCTATTTGGCAATTGTTTAAACAATTTACATAAACAAATTCATAGTTTAGATATTTTTTTATGAATAGGTTCAATTTTTGTTAGTGTCAAGTAAGAATGTCTTTCCGATTATTTGCTACGATACTTTATAAATTTACATGGATTATTAATTCTTTAAAGAATTTTCATGAAAATTATTAATTATTTAAACAATTTCCATAAATAAACTCAGTTTCACTATTTTTCAACGAATACTCCATTTTTTCACGAAATTAACTAAGAATCTCTTTCCGATAACTCTTTGCTATAAAAATTTGAAAATTTATAATAAATTAATAATTATCTAAAAAAAATTCATAAATAAATTCAGAGATTACCTATTTTTCGAAAAATAGGCTTAATTTTTTTTATGGAGTTAACTAAGAATGTCTTTTCGATGACTCTTTGCTATGAAAAATTAAAAATAGATAATAATAAATAATTATTTAAACAATTTTCATAAATAAATTCAGAGTTTTAGTATTTTTCAATTAATAGACTCAATTCCTTCAAAAAATTAACTCAGAATATCTTTTCGATGACTCTTTGCTATAAAATTAAAAAAGGTATAATAATTAATAATTATCTAAAAAAAATTCATAAACAAATTCAGAGTTTGAATATTTTTCGAAAAATAGGCTTAATTTTTTTACGGAGTTAACTAAGAATGTCTTTTCGATGACTCTTTGCTATAAACATTTAAAAATAAATGATAATAAACTATAATTATTTAAACAATTTTCATAAATAAATACAGTTTTCGTCTTTTTCAACGAATAGACTCAATTCCTTCACGAAATTAACTCAGAATATCTTTCCGATGACTCTTTGCTATAAAATTTGAAAATGTATAATAATTAATAATTATCTAAAAAAATTTCATAAATAAATTCAGATTTTGGCTATTTTTCGAAAAATAGGCTTGATTTTTTTTACGGAGTTAACTAAGAATGTCTTTCCGATGACTCTTTGCTATAAAAATTTAGAAATAGATAATAATTAATAGTTATTTAAACAATATTCATACATAAATTCAGAGTTTTAGTCTTTTTCAACGAATAGATTTAATTTCTTCACGAAATTAAATAAAAATATCTTTCCAATGACGCAAGTAAAGTGAAACCGTCGTCGGAACTTTTAGGGGCAGAAGAGCCATGGATTTTTTTCATCAAAACATAGGTATTTTTTCTTCATAATTCTAAGGTGCTAAAAAATTAAAAAAAGGAATTTTAATTTTTTTCAAAGCTTTTCACAATAAGACTTACATATGATTTTTCCACATCATTGTAGGAATAAGTTTTTATTTTATTTACTTTCTAATCAGATATTATTTAGAGATGTAGACGCATTAAAAAAAATATTTTAACAATCTTTTTGTAAGAAAAAACACCCCTTAAACCATTTTTTTGTATGAAAGAAATATTTTTAAAAAATTTTATTTTAGTTTTAACTTGGTTAAATTAATGTTAAAATGTAATGAATTTTCTGTTATTATTAGAAATCATAACTGTAAAAGTTAAACGTTTTCCTCCAAAAAATAACACTGTGGTAAAAATACGAAATTTTCAAACATTGTGGTTAAATAATTATTCAAATATTCTTTAAAATGATTTTTTCATCGACAAGAAATTGATGAAAAAATTTGCACTGTAGTGAGAGTACAAATTATGAAAAAAAAAACATTGTAGTTTGAAAATTTCAGTTTGAAACTTTGTATGGCGAGATAGATTCCATAAAACACTTTTTTCAATATTTCTTGCATAAAAACTTCATTTCAAAAATTACATTTTGGAAAATGGTTTTAAAAAATGTGTAATTTTAAATTTTAAATATACTGAATTTTCTGTTATCATGAAAAATTCTTTCTGTGAAAACAAATTTTTTTCAAAGATCACAATGTAGCAAAAATACAAAATCAAAAAAATTGTATTTGAATAATTCGTCAATTATTCTTTAAAACATTTTTTATATCGATGTACGTTTGATGTTGAAGGCAAAACGTTTTCTCTTTCTCAGAAATAATTTCTGATCGTGGCAGAAAAATCATCACATATTTCAATGAATTCTTCAATTGTAATGTTTTTTGACCATTTATAATCTTTCTACAGTGCACATATTTTCATTAACTATTTTCGTTTACAATTTTTCAAAAAGAATATTTGAATAATTATTTAATTGCAATGTATTTGATCATTTCTTATTTTTACCAGAGTGCGATTTGGAGGGGCGAAAGATTTTACTTTCGCATATATAATTTATAATAATAACAGGGAATTCATTACATTTAAATTTTTATTTAAAAACAAAATAAAATATGAATGTTTAAATATATTGCTGCCAAACAATAAAAAAATATTTTAGAAGTATTTTTTCATACAATGAAATAGCTGAAGAGAGTGTTAATTGAATCTACATTGCTAAATAATATTTTTTCAATGAGTTTTGTGACTAAAATGTTTTTTGACAAAGTTGAAATTTTTTTAATAGAGTGTAATTGTTTCCATAAAATGTACGTCGCTACACAATTGTTTACAGATTCTTTGAAATTCAAATAATAACTAATATGAAAAGGAGAAAAAAAACATTTTTAATTTAAAATTAAAGAATTTTATATAACTTTATAACTGCGATATGAACCAAAGAATAACACTTTCAATTTTAAAATTGCGTTCCTATGATAAATTATTTTATTTTTACAGATTTAATAAAATTCACTGATTTTTACGAAATATAAAAATATAGTCTTTTGACTATTTTGCTTTGTAAGTCCAGTGTGTGTGAAGACCATGAGACTGCAGTTATACTCAGCAAAAAATGCTATCGTCTGCTGTCCGCAGATTTCTCCCTTTCCGAAAATTTATTATTTTCCTAAAAAAAAATGATTTCCTCAGATTCATTTTTCTAAATTTTATTGATTCGAGGATCTCGCAAAACCCCGGATATTTGCCAAGTTCTTTCTTTCGTTCTCAAATACTTGGGAAAAAATATATGTTGAGACGGTGCCGTATATCTACAAATGTGCTCAAAACCACTTTACAATTCATAATATGCATTGTTATTGAAAAATACGTATTTTCATTGTCTTGTTTTTGTAATTGAAAAAGTGTGCGCATCCTATAAGAAAAAACAAATGTTGTTATTGAACATTTTATTGTATTTTGTGTTGTTTTTTTATCAATTTAATTTGTTTATTTTCAATGTTATTTTTTAATATTTAAACTACAAATACGCATCCTAGCGTGAAGCGGTTTTGAGCAAATTTGTAGATATAATTTAGGCGACAAATTTTGTTAAATAAAATTTTATAGTCGCTTGTGTCC